>JANEYF010004209.1:752500-1017500 GCA_029963845.1 Rhamnusium bicolor
GCCCGTATACTCTACCCTTCTCATGGTGGTATGGAAATAATCATTTTCTTTTAAGACGATGATGATCTTAAACTTTTTAACAAATAAATCGAAAACGGCTTGTTCTATCAAAATTTTACAAAAACACGTTTTTCTTCAGAATGCCATGGGCAATTTAGCAGTTTACAATTTTTTGAAAAAATATCCAGTGGCGTACTACTTATTTCTATAAAAAGGGTATGTAACTCCCGTATTTTTTACTTTAAATGTGAATGCAGCTTTACATAGAAAGGCGGTGTACCAAATTTGGAAACGGTAGTTTTTGTCTTCCCTTAGATATTAAGTTATAAACTTTTTTTTTTTAATGAAACTTCAACATCGAATTTATGGTGCATTTTTTCGAATTATATTCATAGAAGAAACTCCTATTATTTTTACATACTTTACACATTTCTGAGGTTTGTGCCTCGGAAACCGAACCACCCTGTTATACGTTGTAGGTAAAAACATTAACTTTCTGTGTCCGGTATACCCGAGAAGCCCTTGGGCTCTGCCGTCAGCTAAGTCAGTATCATTATGTGCAAGTTCTTGTTAATGAAGTACCAAATTGTGGAGATTAACTTTAGCCGATTTGCCTCGTACACAACTCGACTGCAACTACAAACTTTACGAGACTTGGAAACTTATTAATCGATTATTCTAACCTAACTCTGTTCATCACTCTGTTAAGCTTTATTGTTAGTTAAGTACAATGTTGCTACTGACAGGGAAGTTTCACACGTTACAGAATTTGATTTACATTTTGTGGCAATTATAACTTAAAGTAGATTTTATAACTAAGTGGAAGTAATAAATCACATAAATCGCCGTGCTATTATCGTTTCGTATGATCTATCGTGCATGGTGAATTGAAAAATAATTCATTTTCAGAACACATTTAAACTGTTCTGTCGATAACAATGAACTGAAAGGCACATGCCCGTTCGCACAGAAATGTCAACAATTTGAAAACTAATTAATAAAATTTTAATATTTAAAACGGTTTCATTTATGAAATTTACCGTGCAATCTATACCAAAAACTGAAGATTGGTTTGAATTAACAAAAGTTAATAGGCAGTTAATCAATGAATTGATTTAGTTGTTTCTAAAATCAAGCGAGATCAAGAATTGCTAACGACAGAAATAAAAACAAGCAGACTGACATTTAAAAATATTGTTGGGGGTCCAGAACTTCAAGATTTTTTAAATTATCGGTTTTGGATATTCTCTTCCTGACTATAAAAAAGTGCTTAAAGCCTTTAAGGTCTATCATATCCTAATTACATAATAGATGTCAATTTGTTAGCCGCACATTAACACAACTATAACCCATGGGATTCCGCAGAGATCGTATTTGAGGCCTAAATGCCATTTCTTGTTTATTAAAACGATATTGATATATGGATTTTTCGCGTCCTCCGTGATAGTCGACATAATTATTACTATTTACTACTTCCTCACCCCTCAAAGTGAGTATGTATTCGTGAAATAAATTTTGAAAATTTTTATTGCATTTCTGGACAAATCTCGACGAATTATGACGATACACAAAATTTCAGACAAAAAATAATTTTCTGTCTGTCTGTCTGTGTGGTTCGCGATAGCAGTTACAGTTTTTGAGATAAAGTTTTCAAATTTGGTACATACATTCTAGAAGTCAAGGAAGAGATTGGGTTCGTTGATGAGTAAAATCGGTTCTTAAAATTTTAAATGTCAAAAAAATGTTAGTGACATTCCACCAATGTGACTTTTTTGAAACCTCAAAAATTGCTTTTATTATAAACTCCAACCACAAGTCGAGTTTTTTTGAAACGTCAAAAATGACTTTTTTGAAACGTCAAAAAATGTGACTTTTGAAACGTCAAAAATTACTTTTATTATAAACTCCAACACACGTCGAGTTTTACTACGGTGAGGAAGTTCTGATCCCCAAATAATTGGCAGCGGTTTTTTATATTGTCTACGCACTGCGACGTCTGTAGACAAACTGAATTGAATAGGGAATACGGTCCAGGTCTCGCTGCGTACGCACGCACAGCTATTCTCCTTTTCTATGGGAAGACAGGCCGATCGGGAAGCCGGTCCCGGAATTCACGGAGATTCACAGGAATTGTGCGGAGTCATCATCACACTATCTCCTTCATCGCAGCATCTAAATATCAATATGGGATAAAATGTTATCACGTCAAAGGCATTCACTGACGGTAAATTCCGAGGCAAATTCTGAAACTTCCAGATTGATTTTTGTGTTGTGTGTGTTCACGCTTCAACGATTTGTACAAAAATTGTTGGCGACCAGTTTAATATCGACAAAAGAAAAAACAGTTTTTTCTGTTTGATTTACAAGTGTTTTTAAACTGCATCGATTTATTAGTTAACGTTATAGTATACGGCGACGGGCGCAGTAATAATTTATTAAAACGGCCCAAGTTTGCCTGGAGCGCTAACAAGTAAGTGAACGGCGGCATATAGCTCGGCGAGTTTACCATATTTCGAAACACATTTAGTAACTTTGCCGAAACCAAACATCGTGCAATAATAGTTGGTAACTTTGGATGTTTTAGTCGTCGTCGAGTTTGAATTAGTTTAACTGTGGGAGTTGTGTCCGAGGAAACTAACTCCAATTGCTAGTGCATGTTTACCGCCCCCTAAACTTTGTTACTGCTATAACGACATTTATCTTTGTTTTGTTGCCCTGATGGCGAGCTCGCCGCCCGAGTTGTTGGATAGAGTTTATGTATGCCGACCACTGATTATAACAAACTTTTAAGTAACATGTTAGTACGTTATCGTATTACATAAAATGGCGGCGTGCTTTATCCCGCCCTTAATTCTTGTAATTATGTATTCCACCCTCTCAAAACTTTACCCGGTATTTTTATTTCTGTCGGTTTTGTTTTGGTGGAAGAGTTTTATTCGTAATTACACGGTTTGCAACTTTGTTAACTTTTATTAAACACGAATTAGTTTTAACGTTTCGACTAAAATAATAAAGAGGTCTTTGTTTCCCAGTTTTAAAAGAAAACTTTTGATATTTTAATTCCTGCTTTATGTCGGGATTAATGCAGGAAATATACTGCCCAAACTTTCAAGGCTTACCCGGATGAAAATGATGAAATGCTGAAAATTTTATAACTAAAATTAATAATGGCTTTATTCTTGATAAAGTAAATAAATAGCTGCTACAATGTAGTCGTATTCTATGCGAAAGACACGTTATGTTTCAATTTCATAGTCGGATAAGATAAACTCAGGTGGTCGGTATGACATATCTTTATATATTAAGTGCCTGTCTTTATATGTGTTCGTGTTTTTAATACTAGATAAATAAATGAAGTCACTAGTTATCCATCACTAGATAAATAATTAACAATTATTTAGTTTAATAATTGAATTCGGAAGATGTTGACCGAAGTATGGCTAAGCGAAGGTAAATAGGAATAATTCCACACCCGCTGATACCCATAACCATGATACGCGATACAAAAACATATACCGAACGCCCTCATACAACTTGGATGTAAACAGAAGAGGACCCGTATATGCAGGTGTAAAAATATTTAATCATCTACCAGAAACAGTTCAGCATAAACCATCTTTAAATATATTTATAAAGCAATTGAAAGATATCCTAAAAGCCAATACAAGGTCTTCTATAATTTAAATGAATTCTTTGATGATGATTTTAACTAAAACAACAGGTTATTTGTATTTTTGTAACCCGAGCACATACACCAAAAAAATTAAGGTAGCCGTTTTAATGTATTATTAGGTATCATATGATCAGATATAAAAAATCCTTTGAAACTACAGACCGAACTGTACAATATATTTTCTCTAAGGCTCGAAAAAAGCCAGAAGTATGTATCCATCCCACAACATAATACATGTATACACTATAACAATTATTGTAGTTTGTAAAATATATACTGTGGGGAAATAAAATATTTCTATCTATCTATATCTAATTTACAACAAAGTGTTGTCGGAAAGCGAAAATCGTGTTTAAAAATCCTCAAATGGCAAAATGAGTAATCTGGGATGTTTTTAATATAAACATATGCATTCTGTAGTTGCACAGTAAATTGATTAATTTTCCCACGTTCATAATATGGATTGACTTTATTTGCTCGCCAAATTATTATTCCAGTCAAATTGTATAAATTGTACATTTTAACATTTGGTATATTTTTAATTAAAATTTTTCTTTAGTCACCATGAGAAATCATTCTTTAGTACTGGCTTGCATTCTATCGATTGTTTGTGCTGGTAATTTTCTAAAATGCCCTTATCTTCGAAAGAGTCCGCTAGAGCAGTTGCCTTAATTGATGCTGGCTTTAGTATTCAAGAAGTCGCTGAAAAATTGGGTTTTCCTAGATCCGGTGTCCACAGGGTAATTGTTCGCTTTCGAGAAACGGGCGAATACCGCAGAAGGCCGGGATCTGAAAGGACTACAAGAAGTGCGCCAAGTCAACGTCAGCGATAGAGCTTTTAGGAGAAGGCTAATTGAAGCAAATCTATCTGCTAGAAGACTAGTAACAGGCCTCGAGCTTCTCCGGATACATCGTATGACCAGACTCAATTTCGGACGCGACATCTCAATTGGAATATCAGGCAGTGGAGAAATGTTCTCCGATGAGTCCCTATTTGCCCTGAGGTCTCGAGATGGACGAGAGAGGGTGTGGAGAAGGCAAGGAGAAAGATACGCCATTGCATCTTTAGTGAGAGGGTGAACTTCGGTGGTGGGTCTGTAATGGTGTGGGCTGACATTTCGTACGCGGCTCGCACAGCGCTTGTATTCGAAGATTGAGGTGCTTTAACGATTAGAAGGTACATTAATGACACTTTGGAAAAGCATGTGGTGGTTTTTGCGGGGTTTGTTGGTGAACAATTTATTTTAATGCACGATAATGCTCGTCCACACGTGGCCAGAATGGTTAGAAACTGACATGACGTCGATATTGAAGCCCTAAATCCTAAATCCCATAGAAAACGTGTGGGATATGCTGGTCCATCTATGAACGGTTGTTAACACTGCAGCAATAGGGATGCACTAGGAAGAGTGGGACAACATTCTTCAAGAGGCGATCCAATACGTAATTGAAGGCATGCAACGTAGACTTGAGAATGTAACTGATTACATTATCAAGTCTAGATCTGAATCTAGGGGAGGTAATACTCTTTATTAAATGAAGACATTTAATTTTATAATCGCCTATTCTTTGTTCATGTCATCATGTCAGGTACCCAATTAATTATGTTTTTTAAGCGAAAAAGGTTTAGAAAAGATACCAAGATACATTTTGACACCTTTTGGTTGCGCTGAGAAAAATTTTAATGATAAATATACCAACTTTTCTTGATTTCGCTCTTTTGTGCCGGTCAGTGTATTTTTAAAACCGAAAAACATGTCCCTATTTATGTAAAGTACCTATAATCATGAATTGTATCCTCTGAGTGTATAAGATATTAATTGTTTAATTTTTGTTTCAGGTCGTCTTCATGAATGACAATGGAGCGTATTTTCAGCCGCGAAGCGTAACCTAAGGGTAGACGTCGCGGTAGAAGGTGGTCGGGGTGTAGAACAGAAGAGCCGGCAGGCGGCCCAAGCAGCCGACAGTGTGGTGGTGCTGGTGGTAGTGCAGTGCAGTGCGAGTGCATGTGCGGCTAGTGGTTTTTTGTGCTTTGTGAGCGTTCCTCAATGGACAAGCGGAAAATGATGCCAAAAAGGCCTAGGTTTGAAACGCGCGGTCCCATCTCAAATGGACCAATGCAGACGAGACCCTTGGTGGCGCTGCTAGACGGCCGCGATTGTTCCATAGAAATGCCCATTTTGAAGGACGTTGCCACGGTGGCTTTTTGCGACGCGCAGAGCACCAGTGAAATACACGAAAAAGTGCTAAATGAGGCCGTTGGGGCGCTCATGTGGCACACCATAATTTTAACCAAGGAGGACTTGGAAAAATTCAAGACTCTTCGTATCATAGTGCGTATCGGCAGCGGCGTCGATAATATCGATGTCAAAGCGGCCGGTGAGCTAGGTATAGCAGTGTGCAATGTGCCGGGATACGGTGTGGAGGAGGTAGCCGATACCACATTGTGTCTCATCCTCAATCTCTATAGGCGGACCTTTTGGCTGGCCAACATGGTTAGGGACGGAAAAAAATTTACGGGACCTGAACAGGTGAGATTTCTACCACTTAAAAGAGAAATGGACCGATATAAAAAGTAAAACTAGGTGGGTGCATTCATCACGGTCCAGTGCTTTTAAGGCGCGTTATGTGTTTTGCTTTATCCCTTATAAATCGTTAAACTCCTTGTTTAAAGCGTTCAAAACTCTTAAAGCTCTAAACGGCGATGAGTGCACTCGTATCTTTATTTCCATTTATGATATGTAAGTATGGTACTCCTTATGATATTCCATACGGTATGGGAACCGTAAGACATGGCAAATTAGAAAATCAAATGTGTATAAAGACAGAACCGTTCACATGTCATACGTATTAGAAAATGTTAAGATAACAAGAAATAGTGCAATTTAAAATGAACAAGACATTAAGATAACGTCTTTCCACTTCAAATGAACCCAGAATAAGGTGATTGGTGACTTGTTTTCCGCCTTTGTTGACAGTGATGTAACCTCTTCACTCATATACGAGTCCTACCACTGCCGATTCATAATGCCATTATTTGTCAATCTCTCTTCTAACACGTGTAATGTGTGTTTGTTGTACACATTTAATTTTCCTATTTACCATGTCTTACAGTCCCCCTGTATAATAATAGAATCTTTTAGTGTGACGTCACACAATTATGCAACCTACGTGCTACTGTGATGACATACCGGTTGCCTATACATCACATTGGAACTTGACCCTTAATGCATATGTCTATAAGGGCGCCATTTTTGGGGCGTAAATATAGCTTAGAATTTTATTTTATTTCTCTTTCGTAAGAAATATTTAAGAAATTTCGGTTACCATTTACTATGCACAAAGCATGTGAAAATATGTAAAATTGTAAGGCATTACAGAAACTGTTTGTTATTAACATAATTAATTAATTAATATTAAAAACGGAAGAAATATCCTCCAAAAGGATTAAAATCAAAAGTTAATATTACTACTAACTACATCGTCCTTTCAACTTGTTTGACATATTTCAACGTCACGTTTTATAAGGTAACTTTCGTATATTCAAGTGTTGTATAATCGCAAGTAATACAACAAATGTAAGTATATTGATTAAATTCGTTCGATTTATGAGAAAAAAATTGTGGTTTTCTAAAAGCAACGTATATTTTGTTTCGAAAAAGAGAACGAATTTGCCATAATCCTTAATTAAACGAGTTGTAGGTATTGTAACAACATCTTTATTGAATAGGCTACTCCAATTTTTGAAACATGTCAGTTAACACCTTTATCTATCCACTCCTTCAATTATTAACTGCAGTATCATCTAAAGTTAATTCTTTTTTCATTCTGTCAAACAATGACATTTCAGTTAATGTACGTACGTATTAATATGCTCTTGGTAACTATAGAAACAAGCTGACAGCCGTAATTCGTAATGCTTCTCAGTATCGATTAAAACTATGTGTATCATGATTAAAATACCAATAACAAAGCGCAATACAAAAACGAAAACAGGCTTATATCCAATCATCAGTCGAAATACAGAGACTAAAACACATACTTAGTTTTCATTTTCTAATACACGTATTAGAACCAAACAAAAATGTTTATTTTATGTTGAATGAAGTAATCGATTTAAAAATACGTTTTTGTGTTTATTTTGAACTATGGATTTATAACTTGTCCCAGAATGTGATCATAAAAGTGGATGTAAAATGTTTAATTTCCAAAGGATACCAAATTGAAATAAAAATGGAAGCACCTTGTTTGTAGTGTTCGTATATCGGAGAGCGATTCCAGTGCTGTCTGCAGGAACTTTGATAAGTAATGCAAATTATTGTCGTGAATTTGTTTATATTGTATAAATTTTCATATAATCATATAAAAACTAATTCGATTATGTACTTTCATTAATCATGTAAAATTGCTTTTAAATCAAAAAACCGGTGTAGCAAAAAATTGTCGTAATAACATACCTGTAGGATATTATTCAAATAATCCAAACACAATCAAAATTATTTTACAAAGAGAAAAGAGGTTATAAACTATATGGACAACTTGAGGTTAGCCACAAACTAATAATTGATATGTGCATTTTGATTTTCACAAATCATAATTCCTATTGGTGGATACTAAATCTGTTTTTAATATTAATTTATTAAATCAATAATAGAGTTTTTATGTGTTGAACATTGTACATATTCAAACATGTTCTGTGGTGCATGGTAAATGATAACTGAAAGTTCTTAAATATTTCTTACAAGAGAAAAATAATATAAAATTCTACGGTATATGTAAGCCTAGAAAATGTCGCCTTTATAGACATATGCATTAAGGGTCAAGTTCCAGTGTGATGTATAGGCAACAGGTGTATCATGACATGACAGTAGTACGTAGGCTATTATTGATGTGATCGGCTGCATCAGAGCTGCAAATACGACGTAATTTTGATTATTCAGAGTTTTAATCAATATATGCCTTTCTTTGTGTGGAATTGCCCAAGGCCAATGTTTTGAAAAAAGAATGTGGTGATCAGATCACGCATCATCATTTATGTCCACCAAACTCTAAAAGTAATGAGTTGATATATCAACCCTGCGAATAATTAAACAAGTGTAAAGTTCTAAATAAAAAATACGGAAAGACTATTTTTACGCAAAGAAGTGATTTACCAATACAATAAAAATAATCCATTCGCCTATTGTTAGCCTAATTATATTCCCATTACATATTCTCTAATATATTCTAGTCGTTTCGTGATAACTGATGGGATTATATAATTAAGTTTACAATAATAAATTGTAATTGTCTATATACCTACACGGCAACGAGCTGACGATTACTGGATAATAGGTCTCAAATAGAGTTATACGCCGGCGGGACTAAATTAAATATTACGGTCGATATCAACTTTTTTTACTTGTTGATTCATCTCATTCAGTACTCACTCAGTCATAACTTGAAAACAAGGATTGCTATCATTATGGGCTTAACGATTTTAAAATGTTACTTTTGCAAACATAACCAGGAATGATAATTTTTCCGAATATTTCGGAAAAATAAACGAGTATGAAAATGAAATCGACATAAGTATACATACATCTTAGCTGATTTTTACAGTTCTAGGACAATAATAAATGTCGTTAATATACGATATATTTAAAACATATCGTGTTCTGTAATTGTCATTACCTACTTATTAGAATGTAGAAAATGAACTGAATTTTTGGTATACCTACAAATAATAAGTGTTCCATTAGTGCAACAATGAACGACAAATAATAGGCAGGAATTATATGTACAAGGTTATTTTGTAGGAATTCCCAACTACCTAATGTTATTCTTATTATTACGAAAAAAATTACCGTTATCCCATTTACCAGAAGAAACAACATAGGGAGTCTTATACCTCTAAAACTGCTAGGTGAAGAAATACCAATCTCTAGGGTGGTAAAGTATCTAGGTATCATGATTGACTCCAAACTTACCGGGAACTAGCACATTCATAAAATAAAAACGGCAATCGGATATTACCCTAACAGTAATTAGACGAATCTGTGGCAAAACATGGGGGCTCACGTCTGGTATGGTGCATTGGCTCTATACCACGGTTGTAAGACCCTCAATTACATATGCAGTCCGGGCATGGTGGCATAATATGTTGCAAGCAACAGCTCATGGCCCTAGCAGAACGGAGTCAAATTGGGTGCCTAGACCTTGACATAATAGGGTACTAGGAAACGACAAAGTTGACGAACTTGCCGAACGAGGATCAGCTAAGCCAGGTACAAAGACTGGCGTGCTTGGGTATAACGGGGGCAATGCTTTCGACCCCCACTGCAGCAATGGGAACACTATTACCCTCCCCCCACTTCGTATAGTAATACAAGGGGAGGCGAAACAAATATTCCTCAGGTTGCAAAAGACTGTGCAGACTCCATCGCATCGTTGAGATATTGTCAAACCACATGGCTCTCAAATACTCCTTCCACAATCCTTTCGAGGTGATCATACCAGATCGAGAGTTATAGAAGGGAGGTATAGTATAATTCCTTAACAGAGAACTAACCTTGTACACAGACGTGTCTAGGACTGAAACAGGAACAAGGTCTGGTATATATAGTGGAAGGAGAGTTTACACAAACAAGTGAGTCCATATTGTCTCAGCTGTAAAATTCTGTAATGTGATGTCAAAACTAGTATGTGAAAGCCTAGAAGATCTCAAGGCCTGCAGTCAAACTGATCTGGGTGCCTGAACCTGGACATAGCAGGGTACTAGGAAACGACAAAGCTGACGAACTTGCCAAACAAGGATCAGCTACAGCATTTATTGGCTCGGAACCAGTACTTGCAGTGCCAAAGTGCACTGTAAGGAAGTGCGTATTAGACTGGGTCAAAAAAGAACACAGTAGATACTGGCGAAACATACCAGGACAAAAACACGGCAAAGCATTTATAATGGAACCGTGCACAAAAAAAAGTTCAGCAACTGCTTACCCTAAGCAGGAATCAGCTGTGAATTGTAACAGGATTACTCACAGGTGAAGGAACACCTACAATAAATTGGGCTGTATGAAGGTGACCTCTTAACCTCAGATTCAGGCTGTGGAAAGGCGCCGGAAACAGCGGAACACATTACTTTGTCAATGCGAGGCGCACGACTGCAAAAGGCTAAACGTTTTTGGGGAAACAAAAACGGACTCGAGCATACTAGCACACAGACCGGTCATAGAACTGTATCGGCTAATCAGCAAGACAGGAATCACCGGAAGGGTACAGATAACCAGGGAAGGACACAATAAGCCGCCTTGACTGCAGTGTCACCACGACTGCTTCAGGCAGACGGACCTAGAAGGATTTAAAAAAAAATTATGAACTCGTCTAACTGCATTTGTTTTTTATATCGATAATTAATTATGTTTGATCGTTTTAAATACAATTAAATTTCTTACTTTGTATTACATCTGTTAATGATTGTTTACATATTTATTATTACTCATTTAACTGATAAATTTTATTGTATTAACTGTATTTATTCATATAATATGCATGTATAATATGCAGTTGATGACTTCACGACCTCGATAATAAATATATATATTTTTTTAAACTTTTCGTTGGCTTTTTCTATTGTTAATTCCATTATTAATAATCATGTACGTGTTGATTTATTAATTTTTGCCGCGAATTCTGCTTATTAAATATGCATGTAAATTATATCTGCTTTAGGACCGGTATATCCACCTCCGTGTATAGTTATCGATCAGTTAAATTTAAGAATAAAATTATTAAACCAATAAAATAAAAGTTACTATTTATCTATTTTTGCAAAACAGTTATTCCATATGAGAATATACTTCGCTATGATCAGTTTTTTACAAAATTAAGAGGCGTAATAATTAATATAAACCTGTTTGTTTGGTAACTAACAGCCTCTCTACCAGAAGGTGGATATACCGGGCCTTAGCGTTATATATGTTTTATTGTTTTAGCAACATTTTTTAATAAGGGGAATGTTTCATCGAGTGATCAATGATCAACATAAATATATAAATCGCTCTTAAATTTTTCTATTTATAAACCGAAAAGGACACTCTTTTGCATTTTTTATATGTAACCACGCATCGAGGTAAACCACCGACCACAATTTCCTTTCTATGTAGTATTTCCTGGTTAATACAACATATTATTACCCAGTATTACCTACGTTATAACGTATCTGTGTCGCTTTCAGTTTATAATATTTTATGAACAGCCCTATTGAGTATTGTCCACCATCATTTCAAGTTTACTGCGCCACTGGCAAAAGATTGATTTGAAGTTGGTGAGATGTTACCCGATGGGCTCCAATGAAATTTGGTATACAGCTCTAAGGCCAGTCGTTCACGGAGCTACTGGTTTGTGACAGTGTTGCCAGATCGAGTGAATTGTCCCTAGTTCTAGGGACACTTTTTTTAAATTCTTCTAACTAGAGAAATAGGTAAATTGTATGGATTTTTTACCTTGCATATGAAATCGCAATTTATTTAACAAAAAATGTTATTTTAGTTTATATTACTTATTTCTTTCAATTTCAACTGTGAATTTTTTATAAATATCTGCAAAACAAGTCGTATTCTTGAGCTCCCTGCTCCCTCTAGGTAAATAGTAAGAGCTGAAACTGTACACAGAACGGAAAGATTTTCTGCTGTGCTCACTAATGTAAAACAAAAAAAAAATAATTACCTAAATTGGACATTGAAACTTGAAACGCCGGTCCGTTATTGGATTTTCTACCAATAATTGGTTTAATGATGATCATGTCCAATAAATGCCATAAAAAAAATATACACAGCGCCAAAATACTTAAAAATGTATTATATTTAATCATTTTTTATATTTTGAATAAAGTTTTTGACGTCTTTTTACTTGAGATCATTTTCATTAAACATTTTTTGGGGAATACTAGGGACATTTTTTTCCAACATCTAGGTATTTTCAACTGTACCCATCTGGCATTACTGGTTGGTGATTGTCTGGAAACGAAAATCACTTAGTAGTTATTTAAGCATCGCTGCACATGTAATTCAGTGCGATCTTGTATAGTGTTTCCAATATGAATTGAAACAGCATGAAAACGCCAACAACGGAAATTTAGTCATATCCATGAGCGTCGACCAAAAAGGTTTAGAATTATCTTTTAATTCTTTAAAATAAATCGAATATTTTTTTACTATTTTATACGAGTTTATATGTATGTACAATACCTATAATAACCTTTTTATTTATTTACTTACTTGTTTATTTATTTATATTAGTTGAATAAGCAATTTTGATGATTGAATAAAAGTTAAGAATCTTACTCACTTAGTTATTGACATTTTCTACAAACTGTAAAAATTGATATTGAGTCTTGTATAAAATGTCACCATCCGGCAAAAACCAACGTGGAGGTGTGAGTATATTTTGCCACGATAGGATAGGAATGTGAGAGGTGTTAGTATGATGGAATGTTAGAATTAAATAACTTTTTCAAATAAAATATAACACAACAAATAAAACAAAAAGAAAGAAAGAAAGAAATATTTGCATTTTGTTATAAACTCAAAAAAATCAACTCTATAAATCTCTTCAACCGTTCATCGACTGAACGTAAAAAACGTTTAAACAAAAATGCTGCGTGGCAATTGAATCACAAAAAACAAGAAATAAATATTTAGAATTTGTTAAAAACTCAAATAAAACTTATTATAAACCTCTTGAACCGTTCAAGCTAAGTTGTTTCGATTAAACGTAAAAAAACATTTAAACAAAAAATACTAAATGGCAATTGAATTATCAGAAGAATATTCTGAACTAGAATCGTCACCGGTTTGAATAATAATTGGTGCTACGGGTGGCAAAATAGGAAACTCGTTTTCTTTTTGTATAACATGACTTTCGTATTTTCCCCATATGTCGCCATTGCTCACTTCATTTACTACTTGTCGTATATTATCAAGTACTACTGCGCTTAAAGTTGGAGACAGATTGCATTTCCGTAAATGTTTCTTTATAGTGCCCCAAACCATCTCGATCGCAATACGCAATAATACGGTGGCATCCGCGCGAGCGTATGACCGTGTCTCTTGCAAAGATCATCAACTACATATTCGTTTTTAAAATTATGCTTCTTTATACGTTTTAATAATTCTTTCTTTATTAGAACCTTTTCCGGGATGTCCATATTTTTATTCCTCATAAATTTTAAAATGTCCTCCTTTTTGGTACTATTATAAATAGTACCAAATTAGGTATTTTATGCGAGTGATACGAAGCATTGTCCATAACAATGACCGAATTTGGAGGAATGTTAGGTAGAAGCTATTCAGCGAACCATTTTTCGAACAAATCCGCAGTCATGTCTTCATGATAATCAGCAGAGGATTGTGTTATGTTTTTGGCCGACAAGAGCAATGCGTTGGGTACAAAACCGTATTTGTTTCCAGCATGAAGAATTATAACACGCTTTCCTCTCGAGCAAGGTATATTCAAACTACAATTTTTAGAGTCATCTACCCAACCGTACTGAACAACATCGGGTGTGTCAAACCAGGTCTCATCGAGATATACTATATGCCTATTTGATTCACGGTATTCTTTCATTTTATGTAAGTATTCTCGTCGAAGTTCAACGATACGTCGCGATTTCATTATAACCATTCGATTATCTATTTTTTGTGTTTAAAGCCGCAGTCTAATAAAATACCTCGTAGCGTTTCTAAAGATTTATAATTATAATTGGGATAATCACGCAATTTATCAAGAATCATTTCTAAAGTTGGTACTTTATTTTCCTCATAGAAACTATAAACCATTCGCCGAATAACGTCTTTCGAGGTATCGTCAATTCTTCAAAATTTTCGTTTTTTTTCTTTCCGCTTTGCAGAGTGATCTATAACATCCCCTTCCTTAATAACGCGATATCGTAGAAGTCGAAAGTTTAGTTAATTCATGAATTCTATTTACAATGTCCCTATCTGTCGTTTCAATATTTTTTCTCTTTAAACATTCATAAATATTTAAAATAAGACGCTGACATTGAACATGTAAATCCTTGTTCTTATTAAACTCTGAACTAGTTTCAACTAATGGCGCCACCGGTTCAATATTTTCTTCAGATAATTCATTTTCATGGGTTTCAAAGGGACTCCAAAAAGCCATGTTAATAATAATAATTAATGCAAATATTGAAATATTACTAAAACCACTTAATAAGATCACTAAAATGCTATAAATACCTTACAGAAAATAGTTATATTTATCCAAAATTATTACATGAACTGCACTGTACGGTCAATATAAACAACTAGTCCAGTAGTCTATTCAAATCACGACTTAATTCGTCAGAGTTCGGATACTACCGCCCGAGTTTCACATCTGGTCCTCTGCATTGCCACATTCTCACATCGAATGTAATGTAGAGGTATCGTTCAATAAATACAAGCACGATTTGCGCTCTGTTTCTTTGACGATGAAGGTGGAAATGCGCTCTCCTTGTATAAACACTTTAAACTGAAGTGTGTCAATTCGTATTGGATAAACTATACGAGATCGCATTGAATTACATGTGCAGTGCCGCCCAAATAACTATTAAGTGATTTTAGTTTCCACAGTCACAAACTAGTAGCTCCGCGATTGAAGAAATTGCAAAGAAATGTGGTTTGTAGTTTTTCGCGTACATAATTTATGCGTGAGATAATGAACCTAGTTATTTCTCTCTTGCTCCCATTGTATTCCCTATGTGCAGTATACTTTCGTAACTTCTATAAAAATGCAAATAATTTATTTTGCGTAATTTATTATTTAGGTATTTTGTGGTTAGGCATTGCTAATTTTTCAAAATGCATTTTACTTTTAACTATTAACAACATTATGTATTTCTTAATGGCGTTGATAAAATAAATAATAAAGATGTAATCCAACAAAAATACATTTTCAAAACTGATATCTGTTCTGGTTCTTTTAGGTACGAGAAGCGGCGCAAGGATGCGCCAGGATACGTGGCGACACACTCGGAATAGTCGGCCTCGGGAGGATCGGCTCGGCGGTGGCCCTGAGGGCGAAAGCGTTCGGATTCAACGTCATCTTCTACGACCCGTACCTGCCCGATGGCATCGAGAAGAGCCTGGGGTTGACGAGGGTGTACACACTTCAGGACCTACTCTTCCAGTCGGACTGCGTATCGTTGCACTGCACTCTCAACGAACACAATCACCACCTCATTAACGAGTTCACCATTAAGCAGATGAGGCCGGGGGCGTTTTTAGTGAATACAGGTAAGCATCCCGGACAAGGTTAACGTTATTTAAGGATCCTTTTCGACATTTAAATTTTATTTGTAAAGAATAATTCTTAAGCAGCTTATACCTAGGTAGCTTCGTCGCTTTCTAAAGACCGGAGGGCGCTGATATCCATGTATTACTTGTGGCGATGTATAACTAAGCTTATTGTTGAAACGGGATAGCTCAGTGGTATTAAAATTATATTAATATCAGTTATATCACTTTAAAATCCTTTAAGCTAACCGGTTTGAATAATAAATAAGCTTGCTCCGTAACCGACAGTAAACATGGATATCAACGCAGCCCTCCGGTCATCCAAAAGCGTCGAAGCTGTACATATTTAATTTATTATGTTTTTTTTTTTTTCAAATAAATGCTCCAATTAAATAGTACCTATTCCAAAAGAAATGACGTAGGTAGTTATTTCATTAAACATTCATATGTGTAGTTAGTGATGGGTAATGTATACGTTAACAGGCAGTATTTTGTTTAGACACATGATAATCGACTTGTCCAAATGTACTGGCAACATTTCTCCAGACAATGTGCTGTGCGTAACTGTAACAGATTTTTCACAGACTGTACTGTTACAGACAGTATTTATTTGATAATATTTCCTCAGGTAAGTCGTGCAGCAGACTCGGCTCGTCACAAACAATACTTACAGACAGGGGCGTTTCTACGGGAGGTCCTGGGGACCCAGGACTCTTCAACGTGTAGAGCTACATTTATAAATTAAATAAATTGCGTTATTAACAAGAAATTATTAAGAGCTGGGATACCTATACGGACGCATGGGTGTGAAGCCATCCACATCCACATTTTTTAGTAGGACTATAATCGATAAAGTCGTAGGAATAGAGAAGAAAATAGTTATACACGAATGAGATCATAGCAAAAATTGAAATAAATTTGTAATTGGTTATCTATTCAAAAACTTTCAATAACAACAATTATTAACAAAGTGAGTAAAAAACACCACATTTTTAATAATTCTTGTCGATCATTAATTCTACCGGAGTTGTCCTTCGGATAAAAAACTACATTAGAAAAATATATTGGAATCATTTTTCTGCCCGTCTAAGGAGGTTAAACGGGGGTAATAATAATAAAAAAAATCATAACATCGGTAATAATTCTTGTCGATTTTTAACTATAACGCAGACAACATGAAAAACTACATTAGAAAAATGTATTGGAATCATTTGTCAGCCCGTTTAAGGGGGTTAAGCGGGGGTAGTAATAATGTAGTTTTTCATGTTGGATCCATCTGCGTTGAAATTAAAGATCGACAAGAATTACTAATGGTGTTATAATTTTGTTATTATTACAACCCCCGTTTAACCCCCCTTAGACGGGCTGACAAATGATTCCAATACATTTTTCTAATGTAGTTTTTCATGCTGAATCAATCTGCGTTAAAATTACAAAATCGACAATGTTTATTAACAGTGTTAAGATTTTTTAATTATTATTACCCCCGTTTAACTCCTTTAGATGGCCTGACAAATGATTCCAATACATTTTTCTAATGTACTTTTTTAATCCGAAAGACAACTCCGATAGAATTAATGCTCGACAAGCATTATTAAAAATGTTGTGATTTTAAAATTTTTCCTACCCTCATTTAACTCTCTTTATTGTTGGCACTTTGTTAATTATTGTTGTTATTGAAAGTTTTTGATAACCAACTGCAGATTTATTTCAATTTTTACTATGATCTCATTCGTGTATAACTATTTTCTTCTCTATTCCTACGACTTTATCGATTATAGTCCTACTAAAACATGTGGATGTAGATAACTTCACACCCGTTACGGACAAGATGATTTTATGTGCGGCAAGTTTATGAACAGGTCTTTGTGATATCGATAGAAAACGGCTAAAAAATTAAATTTTGAGGGTATAAATTAGGTACATTTGTGTATATTATGATGTCATTTTGAAGTTGTGTCGGTTATCAGGGGGTCAAAATCATTATTTTCTAATGGCAATAGGAGTACTTTTGGTATTTTCTGTAAGGGTTATTTTTCTGATTACAAAAATTATCATAAGCGTGGGATTACATAAGAAAAATTTTGAGGAAATAATTATTGAACCAAAAATTGTATTCAATTGAAACAAGCTTTGCCACAGAATAACAAAATCATTACGAAAAGGGAATGAATAGTAATAAACTAATTATTGAAAATCTTTACAAACGAGGTTACTAACAAAATTTTTAAAAATTTGTTTTTTTTGGGCCCCTCCATGTTTTGAGTCTAGAACCACCCCTGCTTGCAGACGCAGAGGCTGTTCGATTCTATAATCAATTACAGATAGTTCATGTCAAATTTATTTGCAACAAAAAATGTCTGCTTTTGTGATGCCTTTACCGCCGTCATATTTTATCTTGCAAATCAATTTGAAATAAACAACTATACCTACTTACTTCTACTACAGGGTTATAGTTGATATTAGGTTATATGCTGTCACATTATATTGCATAATCACTCAGGCTTTTTTGAATATCTAATGAATTTTCACTAATTGGACACACAGAGTAAAAATAACATGTTTCTTCTTTGAAATAAAAAAATATTCAAAACTATTTGAGTAAAAGAACATGTTACTTTTACTCCGTGTGCCCGATTATGGAAAATCAATTTTTCAACATTTTGCTAAGTGGCTGATTACGCGTGACCTTGGGGAACCCTTTTGGAAGTCATGTGACAGGCCAGCGACCCCCCTCCCCTAAATGTATGAACAGCAATATTCATTTTTTTTTTTTATTAATTTAATGTTATTCTCAAAATTTATTTAATTACGAAAAAATTTAAAAAGGGGAAAAACTGATTTTCGTGTCTCCTGTCAAGTGACGTGTGAGATCGACCCCTCCCCCCATGTGACATTTTATGGCCCTTAAACAATGTTACGCGTTTCATGGACGGCCCCTTATCACTTTACCATTCTTTCGCAAAACAGGTTGAATCAATTATTATCATTGAATTATATTTCCATTCCAGTCAAAACAAATCGGTTTTAAATAACATCCGGTAGTAGCCAGTAATATAATCATAATTTATGTGTCTGCAACAGTAGTCGATGAAAAGACGATTCGATTGCTCGCCGTCCAGGTGCCGATGCCGTACTACCTACATATTTTATAAAATTCTTCATATTTTTTCGCATTCAGAACTTAAAATTTTTGAATTTATACAAGAGCTAGTAGAAAAATAAAAATAAAATTTAAAAAATATATCAAATAAGTTGAGCTTGATGAAGTCCTGACTTTACTAGGACCGGACCGAGACTAGGACTACGTTCTGATTCAGTAACTTCGTTGGGTTGCATCCTTAAAGTGGAATGAGATAATGTTAACCAAAAATAGAATGCTTTTCTGTGGCAAATTTAATTTTGTATATAAAGCCTTTCGCACACGGAGCTACTGAACGTTAATCGGACTAGTTACAGATTGAAATAATTAACTGGTTAATGACTCAGTCATTTACACCGGTGTTCGCACACGAGGAACGCAAAAGTGCATGTGATTTTAGATTTTAATCTGTTCCGTACTATCTAGCTTGATACACGACTTTTATCAGAATTATCAGTAAATAAAACGATTCTGGGAAGTTCGGGGTTTGCAGTAATCCATCGGCAAAAACTCAACCGCGCATCTTAATCCTCCGTTTTAAGATTTTGAACGGTTTGTAAATGATAAGAGTCCAAACCCTTATTATGCAATATTATCCACACAGTAGTGCGAGGCAATCTTATTATTAAAACAGGATGGCTCAAAGAGTTTTAAAGTGACATACAGATAAAACCACGAAGATGCGAACACGGCCATTGGTATACGCAATATACAGCTTAATTTCAAACTTATTTGTAACAAAAAAACATCGGTTTCTTTAATCCCTTTACAGCTGTCAAAGAAGCCGACTTTTTTTATGTTGCAAATGGGTTTGAAATAAACTATACGTTTGACCATTAGCAGCGGAGGGTGATTCACAGTCGCAAATTGGTGAACGTGGTTTAGCACAGCTGATGCATGACCGTGTTCGCCCCTTCGTGGTTTTATCTGTATTTCGTTTTAATCACCGATTTTAATGTATGGAGGAATAATGCCTATATCTGAACCTAAAGCATTAAATTCTCACAAAATCACCCTTTACATCGCACATATAAACATTCTATCACATGATTTTATTTGCCTATCTGCTAATTATTACTGAAGTTACCAATGTTTTGAAAAATCACCTTATCAAAATGCTTATAATAAAGGAAAACAAAAAAAGTATTTTGCATAATTTCTAAATCTAATATACATACGTCAAGTTCTACATACTTAATATTTTTTATTAACCGATGAAATTAAAATAATAATTCACTAATCTCTTCTAAACCACACACAACACAATACCGTCATTCTTATGCTAAAGGGCGTATCTGCAAAAATATAGTTTTGATATAATTAAGGATTTGTATTTTTCCATATGCCAACTATTGTTTGTGATACAGCTAGTCGTATCTGCTAATATTAATGCATATAACAACGGCGGTTCCGTGGGTCAAGAGATAGGGAGGTCAATTAGAAAAGTTTACTGTATTACCTACCTTTTAAAGTGATTTAAATTCCAAGTCGATCCTCCTGTCTTTTTGAGATGCAAAGTGGTCAATTACTTTTTCATTAAAGTCTTTTATCTTCTTTATTAATGCCCTTTCTATGGTAAGCATAGCTAAAGAAGATAACCTTTCCTGGCCCATGGTATTTCTTAAAAATGTCTTTATTCTTTTTAAGGTGGAAAAACAACGTTCACTTTCGACGGTAGTCATAGGGAGAGTACACAAGATTTTTAACTGTTTGACACTTTCAGAAAAAGTATTGCACAAATTATTGTTAATAAAAAGCTGTAACAAAGCAACTGCGCCTTCACTATTGGAAAAATCTTCTCAGCTATATAATACTTCTAATTCAGTTTTAAGTTTCAAATAATTTATGACTGGATACTCCGTTTTAACTAATTTAAACATATCTGGAGGAAAGCTTTTTTTATAATCTTTAAATCGATCGGCGTGAAATAACTGAGACACTGCTAAATGATTACTGAAGCCAAACCTGTTTTTGATCTCAGATATGTAATTATATCACAAACTTCTAATGAAATTCTCCTTTTTGATTCTTCCGTTTTACATCTCTGGGCAGACTATATGGATGTCTCCTCCAAATAGTTATTCAAAATTTTATTTCTGATGTCTTCAATTTTACCATTAAAAACGCCAATACACTTATATACTGTTATGACATCGATATTACATTTTTGTAATTGATTGAACAATATATCACAATGAGGCATAACTAAATGAAAAAAATTTAACCAGTAAAGAAAATGCTCATTTTGTAAGTAGTTTTTTAAACCAATAGCTTGGTTTAGAGTGTTGTTTTCTGATTCATTATCAATGATTTTTTCTAAACAATTTAATAATTCTGTTCGGTAGGTATAAACAGTCTCTATGCACTTTGTATTAAAATTCCATCGTGTTGGAGCAGCTTTAGGTAATATCACCTTAACAACATTATCTAACACAGCTGTTCTTTTTGGCGATTTTTCCAAAGGATGAAGAAAAGCTATGTAAATTAGCAAAAAAAATTGTTATGCTTTTATCCTGACTTGATGCTTTTTGTAAAATTAAATTTAGTTGATGAGCGTAACAATGAATAAAATTTGCTGCAGGATAACTTTTTTTAATTAAAAATACCTATTAACTTCTTTTTTTCTTATCAAGAGATGTTTGCTTTATCGTCATATTAGGTTTTGGACGGCCACCACCTTTGAATTTCACTCAGTCTTCATAACCCAACTTTTGTCCATCTTTCAGTGTTAATATATTTTGTACAACACTCATATTTAATAGTAAACACCAAAAACACTGTTTTACTTAATTTCACGACAGGTAGAGATTTACTAATAAAATGTTCACAAATAAAAACATTAAAAACAACGCGATAGAATTTATCGACCAACACGTACATTAAGACTGCTGAATAGCGACTGCTGTACTAAATTTCGTGCGTTACCGTGTCAGGGTCGTCAGGGACATTGTTCCCTCCAGTGTTTTCTGTCTCCTTTGCTTTCTGACGATTCGCGCATAAATCTATTTCACTATAATTCGTTATAAATTCGGTCCGTAGCTGGCTTTGAGGACACGTTGTGGATTGACCCAAGATTTTTATGTTCTATAAATGAATAATGTAATGATCTAGATATTGGAATAGTATTGTGCATAGAATGAACTAGAAACTTTAATATATTTTTTAAGAATATTAAAAATATATATATATATATATATATATATATATATATATATATATATATATATATATATATATATATATATATATAATATATTTTTAAACTTCAGGAAATGAATAGCTCTATTTTTTATTTGTATGTGGGAGGTCATTGACCAAATGACCCTATAGAAGAACCTCCTGTGGCATATAAAACTTATTGGCTTAATGAATATTAGCCCAAAAATTACGGAGAAAGGTCATATCTGCAATACACTGCATATTCGACTTTTTGGCTAAGCAAATGTTAGATACGACCATTTGGTTTTGCAGTATTACTATGCGGTGCAGATATCCGATATTGTGTAAAGAATTTTAGATAATTTATAATACAGATACGCCCTTTTACTTTAGTAATAAGGTCAAATACATGCTTGACTATTTAAAAATCCCATAAGCCGAATTTCGATAAAATGTCAGATACGCCCATTAGCCGTAGCACGGCATAATAATAAATTTTTGAAACAACAACAAAAGTAACAAAACGTAGTTCAATAACCACAAATAAATACGTGTACCACTAAATGCTCGTCATGATACCTCCTGTTTACTACACGAATGCAGAATATGAAATGAGAATCACAGACCACACCCTCCAGGTACAGGATAGAATGTGAACGTATTTTTCGGAGAATAATTGAAACCGTCGGAAAATGTCAGTGGTAGGGATGAAGAAAACAACAATATTTATACTAAAGCTCTCTCTTTAGCTTGCATCATAATTCATCACGGATATAGAATTATTTCTCCATACATTAAACTCGATGATCTTAATACTATTGAGCTATCCTGTTTCAACAATAAGCTTAGTCCCACATCGCCACAAGCAACACATGGATATCAGCTCCTTCCGGTCATTTAAAAGCGACAAAGCTGTGCGTACACCAATGAATGATTAGAAAAATTTATTATTTTATGTTAAAAAAAAATGCCTCTAAGTTCTACTCGGAGATATTTGCAGGTACATCCTTTTTTTTATCGGTAACGGTAACATGACAGTTTTAACTGTTTCTCAGACACGGCGCGTTAATGACACATGTTCAATAAAACATTTTTTATTTACTTTGATCTATAAAATCATCCACTGAGCGACTTCCATGTTATACCTTTATTATGCCGATTTTCAGAAAAAATATATGTATATATATTTGGCAACGGTGCACTTCCATCCGATTGTAGTATTCAATAAATGATATGTTACATATTCCTGGCATTTGTCATCGTTTGAAATATCATGACGAAGTGGGAAGGTATGTAGTTTTTTTATCAGAAATATCTGATTCAAATTAATAAGAGGAAAGAGATTATGATTTATTTTATGTTCGACTTTATACTCTTGAAACGGTTAAATTAAATTACGCGGATAGCAAACGGTAGAGGCGTATTGCGTGGGTGAAAGGCTTCCCTGAAACTGCAAGGGTCGTCAATTGTTGAAATTAATTTAAAAAGAACACCCTCCAATTTCGTAATTGGTTTAGCTGGGTACACCATTTTTATTTATTTTGTACCTATTGAAAAGGATTATATTATATGGCCCACATAATGTTCACTACCGTACAGGACAATTAATTTATGTTGACAGTAAAATTTGTATACATTATCAATTTCGCTTCTACAAAATTTAATTGAGTAGTCCTCAAGAAGTAATTCAGGCGTTAACAAAAACCGTAGGGCCTCGCATCTTCTATTAGGCGAATATTACCTCGGTGAATGAATACTTTCCTCCCGAGTTTTCCACAAATAATTAAACACCACAGTTAATACAACCTCGTGTATCCCTAAAGGTACCTCAAGATACCTTGTGAGGGAGAGGGCTACATATTTAGCGACAATGGACACACACACCCAATGTCCGAGTACGCTAGGATTAATTTTTGGTATGGAAAAAATCCTAGCTTCTCAACTGTGGATCGAACCCGGGACTCCTGGGTGAGAGGCAAGTGTCCTTACCACTCAACCACAAATCCACATATTAGATCAAATAATTTCCAGAGTGGAATGAAAAATAATATTAACTGAAAATTTTTGTTAATTATTATTTACTAACTTTTACAAATCTTATCATAGATAAGTATAACATATATCTTTTTAAACAATTATTTTCCCGGCTATTTGCCAAAACGCTGAAACTTGGATTACAAAAAAAGATAATATGCACATTATATTCAGTACTACTGACTCAATAATGTTATTTTTAATTTCAACTATTCTGTCTAATAAAACCAAAAATAAATAAAACACAAGGTACTTACCAGTTGACACTCACTTTAAAAAACTTTAAAATATCTACCGACACGTGTTTCTGCTTGCCTTTAGCGTCGTCAGGGTAGCCAGCACATTTAAAGAATCCAAAGTAAGGAAACTTGTAAACCCCAATGTAATAAACATTAATGGCTTCAGAGAACAGAATAATTGAAATTATATAGTGTTGATACCCCTTATTAGGGTCAATGAAATAATTTAAAAACAAATTAAGTTCCTCTTCTTGATAAAAGTTAAAATATAGAGTGGACTGAAAAATAATATTAACTGAAAATTTTTGTTAATTATTATTTACTAACTTTTACAAATCTTATCATAGATAAGTATAACATATATCTTTTTAAACAATTATTTTCCCGGCTATTTGCCAAAACGCTGAAACTTGGATTACAAAAAAGATAATATGCACATTATATTCAGTACTACTGACTCAATAATGTTATTTTTAATTTCAACTATTCTGTCTAATAAAACCAAAAATAAATAAAACACAAGGTACTTACCAGTTGACACTCACTTTAAAAAACTTTAAAATATCTACCGACACGTGTTTCTGCTTGCCTTTAGCGTCGTCAGGGTAGCCAGCACATTTAAAGAATCCAAAGTAAGGAAACTTGTAAACCCCAATGTAATAAACATTAATGGCTTCAGAGAACAGAATAATTGAAATTATATAGTGGAGATACCCCTTATTAGGGTCAATGAAATAATTTAAAAACAAATTAAGTTCCTCTTCTTGATAAAAGTTAAAATATAGAGTGGACTGAAAAATAATATTAACTGAAAATTTTTGTTAATTATTATTTACTAACTTTTACAAATCTTATCATAGATAAGTATAACATATATCTTTTTAAACAATTATTTTCCCGGCTATTTGCCAAAACGCTGAAACTTGGATTACAAAAATAATTTCCATTTCACAATTACTATTATTAATGTTTGTTTTAGTTTTAGTCAGTCACTGTGACCAGTAGCCCCTTCTCGTACATTTTCTGATTTAGAATTTTGATGGTTGTCTAATTTATATGTTAGTGAAAAAATAAACCTCGGCGCTTGTGACTTTACGTCAAAAGATTAGTCAGAGGGTGTTTTGACAACTAATATGAAACACAAAAAATAATAATATTATTCCCCAACGTGTCGGAAAACGAATCTATTTCCTTTTTCAAAGTTATTTATTATTTATTTATGTAAGGTTAGGTGAGCATAAAAGTTATATTAGAAAGGGTGAAATTGAAAAATCGAAAATTTGCGAATATGCTTGGTAAAATGGATATAGAATAAACGGGGATTCTGCAAAAATGTTAATGAAAAAAGTGGACAGCAAAAAAAGAAAAATTAAGGAATTGGCAATAACTATTGATATGAAGAAAAATGTTTATCCCATTGCTCTGTAGATTTTGGTACAACGTGGTTACCGATGTTAAAAAAAAGAACTGGACAAAATTAATATTGTATAATTTTTAAGTATCAATAGTTCTATGTGAATGTCAATAAATGAATTTGTCCTAAATACAATTTGAAGAAATTATTTTAAAGAAAGTAGGTATTATGAAGAATATTTCATAAATTAACCGTTATTTAATTCTAATAACCTTGTTATGGTTATGCTTAACCGACCAACACACATCGGTACAAATTGAAAACACAGTTTTATATATACGCTTCTTGAACTAATGATATGTTTGTTAACTATCAAATTAGTAACTACGAAATACGTAAACCCTGACTATACCAATATTATTTTTGTTCAACCTTTGCGTTGCAATTTTTAATGGTGACATAAAAGTTGGCACTCCCAGTGAAAATAAAATTTACAGCTGTTAGATTTTTTTTCTTTATTTAGTGCTTAAACATTTTAAAATTAAAAATAAATAGCTATTTCTAATCTTAGCTCACTTTCTGGTATCCGTTGTGAATAATACTTGGGAAATAAATAAATTTTTATCTTAAGATATACATATAAAAAGGACTGTTAATATCAATAATGTTTCATAGCTTTTTCTTGAGAATTTCGGTCAGATGTACACTAATTTTTTTTCTAACGTTTCGGTTTATTAACCATCATCAGAGAACTACAATTAATACAATATTTTAAAACACAGTTATGGTTATTTTACAATTTACTGACACTTAATTATTACGTTTGTTTTAAATTAAAAAAAAAAAAAAAAAAAACACCAAACGTAACAAAATTTAAAATAAACACCTAATAATTATTAATAGTGTAAGTACATTGTAAAATAGCCATAACTGTGTTTTAAAATATTGTATTAATTTCAGTTCTCTGATGAAGGTTAATAAAACGAAACGTTAGAAAAAAAATAACGAAATTCCCAAGAAAACGCTATCAAAAATTATAAAAAGGACCAATGACATTTTAAAAAAATATGTGGATAATTTATTGTAAAGTGTAGCGAAAGTGTAGGTATTTTTTGTAAATAAAATAAACATGATGTATGGCAATTTAGTGATAAAGATTTAACGGTGCTTTCAGAATATAAAATAGCTTAATTTTATTTGTGTTCTGTTTTTAAATTGACTATATTTACATACATATTATGATAGAAATGCCAGATCTTTTCTTGCATTTCCATTATTTACTGCAGTGTTTGCAAATAAATTTAAATATTTGTAATTCGAATTAATTAAACAGAAATCACTGAAACTTTTTCCGTACGTATGTATGTATTAAAAGTTGAGAGGACATGAATAAATATATGTATTATTATTTTAGCAGCAAACGGTTGTTGATGTATACCTCATTCATTATTGTTTTATTTCCTGTACCCTTGAAAAATATTGTATGTACATAATGTAGTTGTTGGAATGTAGAGAATATTTAATTTTGACTAAGTAAGTTATAATAATTTCATTTATTAGTTATTACTTTATTTTAACAAATATACAGGTTGTTACAAATTCGCTTCTCACTACAGGAATCTTGGAAACCGTAACAGATACGAGATCTATTAACAAGGGGCAAAGTTGCGTAATTTAAATGATTAGAAATATGCCGTTGAGAAATCAAACATATCTATTTTGTTTCAGAAGATTCTCGAATAAAGTTGATTTTGCATTTTACTTTTTATTTTCTGTGCCTTTATTTGCAATCGTTTCGAAAAAATAGATAACACTTTCTCATTGCCACGTTTTAAGTTGTACAAGATGATGCAATACGACGTTTCGTGCACCCATCATCAGGTTCGTTTTTTTTTAATACGTCCATAATCGGTTTTTCATTCTTCTGGTAGAATTGTTCTAATTACCTTGTTATACATGAGGTGGCTTTGGAATACATAAAATGAACACAAAACATTACAACAGTTGTTCATAATGCTGTCCATTAACGTCAATGCACTTCCGAACTCGCATAGCTGTTTCTCGAAGAACGTTCACCAACTGCTGGGCCGTTATGCTATTAATTGCTCGTAGCTCTAGGTCTTTACAGGTTGTAACGGGGGTTGCGTAGACAATATTTTTGAAATGACCACAAACAAAGAAATCAAGGGGTGTTAAATCAGGTGACCATGGAGGCCACCTCACAGGACTATTCATCGAAATTACGTTTTCTTCGAATCTCCGTTGAAGGTAATCAATTACTATCCTTGAATTATGGGGAAGAGCGCCATCTTGTTGGAAATACATTCCCTGTCGTAAATGGAAAGGTAATTCAGCTAAACTATCCTCAATTTCATTTTGCCGAAATCCCAAGTATCTGGCACCAGTGAAAGGTTATTTGAGGATTATTCCTAGCCAAACATTGAAACCGAACCGCACTTGAAAGTTACCCTCCCGTAATAAATTTTGATTTTCTTGTGACCAATATTTTGTATTTTGTCGGTTAAATAATCCCAAATTTGTAAACCTGGACTCGTCCGAAAATTAAATCATTCCCAAAAAAATCATTATTTGGCTGCACGTTATTCTGCAAAATCCAATTGCAATATTCCTTCCTACGTTCGTAATCATTTTCGTACAAGTGCTGATGAAATGGGTATTTAAAAGATTTATAGTGGTATTTGTTCAAAATTCGGCTTACTGTTTGGTGACTGATTTCCAATTCAAACCAAATTTGCCTTAAAGAAACAGTCTTATCAACTTCTACTCGAGCCAAAACATTAATTTCCGTTCCTTCGTGAAGAATGAAATTTCATTGTTGGGCTCACTTCGGAAATGATTTTCAAGACGATTAAAATAATTTCTAGCTGGACATTGTCTATCAGGATATCGTTCGGCATAAAGGTGTCTAGCCGCAATGGCATTTTTCCTACATTCCCCATAAATAATTAACATGTCCACTTTTTCATCTCTTGTATAAATTTGCGGCATTTTGAACACAATTAACAAGAATTTTAAACAAATTTTAAAGACACAATAAAAACACCGGTAAACCAACAAATGTTTGACAAGCTAAATATTTCACTGGTTTCAAAGCCACCTTAGTTAATTACTTCACATTTAATTAGAACAAAATTGTATTTTCTTTATTTTTTTTCAGCTGTAATTTTGTTTGTATTTATCGCACATTTTAATACGACATGAATAAATTCCTTATTAATAGTACTAATAAATGGTATCATGGTACCAATATGGTTCCATTTGAAAAAAAATTAGTTTTTCCCCGAGAACCATTTTGATGAACTTTATTTGCTCATAAATCACATAATTTAGTATTTTTGACGGGATTTCTATTTTTCTAGCATTACACGGGTCATTTAGAATAAATCCGAACCGTCATGGCACACTTAAATGGAAAACTAAAAATTATATTAAAAAAAATATTGACATGTGAAATGTCACTTATTTAGTATCATTGGATTCAGAAAATTATGCAGAATTCAAAAATGCAATAATAACAGAGTGTTATATTTAAAAAAATCGAAAGTTAGTGTCACCCGTAGTGAAAAAAAATCACTTGTATGTCAAAAAATGGCGCTTATTATGTATATACGATATCCCAAATTTCAATCAATTAACTTCAAAACTAAAGGAAAAAAGGGGGTGGTGTACCATGATCCTGTTACACCCGGTATACATTGATACCAGCATAGATTAATTATACGATAGTTACTCCATATGTAAATATTTACCGCTCAAGAATCTGGACGCAAACATTTTCATATCGTTGTGAGCAGTGCATAAATGGGATTCTGTTGGATTAGAAACTGTAAATACGAAATAACGAAAAACAAAGGCAAATACTGAAATTTGTCACATTGCTGAACTCAGAATTTAATGTTCTATCCAAAATTGTAAAAATTATACAGGGTCATGATAAAAATTAGAAAATTTGCTATCATTTTCGTTGAAACTGGAAATGATAAATACTTTTTTTTAACACGCTTTTATTAGGTTCACTTGTATGTTTGTTTGTTTGCTTGTTTGTTTGTAACCGACTCTTTGGACTCGATTTTGACCCACTTTAAACGGACAGATTTAATTGAAACTTTGTACACTTACGAAGAACCGGTAACAATACAATAATTTGATAAGTTTATATCATTATCCTGATCAGGATCGCCAGTCCTTTCATCACGTATCCTCTGCGTGAGAGCAAGAGGCTTAATATTGTAAGTATATTCCGTGATTCTCAGTTCGGTCGTTGGCCGAGCGGGCAAGTCTTAGTGGACGCGAAACGACGGACTCCTCGGGCGTGAGTTCAAATCCCATGGCTGAAATAAAAAAATATTTTTTTTTTTTCAGAAATATCTGTTGGATCGTAATATGTTATAATATCAGCATCAATAAGCAATATAAATATAGTTTAAAAAAACTACAAAACACGCTTTCATAGCACATCAAACAAAAGTGAAAAATAAATATAGTTTAAAAAAACTAAAAAACACGCTTTTAAAGCACATCAAACTAAAAAGTGAAAAATAATTATCAATATAAACTGAAAACAATAATGAACGAAAAATACTAGTATTATTGTGAAAAAAGCGTGGGGCGCTTTGTGCCATATTTTTTCGTATATCGAGCAACCCACGCTTTTTTCACAATAATACTAGTATTTTTCGTTCATTATTGTTTTCAGTTTATATTAATAATTATTTTTCACTTTTTAGTTTGATGTGCTTTAAAAGCGTGTTTTTTAGTTTTTTTAAACTATATTTATTTAACGTCAAATACTGTCTTTATTTGTGTATTGACTATATACAATATAATTAATATAAGTTAAAAATCCGTGTATCATAATAATGAACTACCATGTTTATTAATATTACTATTTTAATGATACACCATATACCTAGTAGAAATATTAGCGATGGCGAATAAGCATTTCCAAATATGGAGGAATGTTAATTTAGGGGATGTTTGCATGATCTGTTGCCATTACCATTGACTGATAGATTCTTTATTACATGTCCCTTCTTAAAAAAAAAACCGACTACCTATAGAATATTTGCGTTATTTTGTTTAATAATAAATCTATTTCTTTTTGTTCAGCTCGAGGAGGACTAGTAGATGACGATGCGTTGGCGCAGGCTCTAAAACAAGGTCGCATTCGGGCGGCCGCGCTAGATGTACATGAAAATGAACCGTACAATGTGTTCACTGGCCCACTTAAAGATGCACCAAATCTTCTGTGTACACCACATGCAGCCTTTTATAGTGACGCTTCAGCGACAGAACTCAGAGAAATGGCAGCCTCAGAAATTAGGAGGGCAATCATGGGCAGGATACCTGAATGCTTGAGGAATTGTGTCAACAAAGAGTATTTCATGGGACCGGGCTCATATCCCGAAGGTACAGGTAATATAGGTACTACTAACACACTTTACACTACTTTATTAATGTCCTTCTTGTAATTGACGCCAACTGGTACATCCGTTTTCCAAAGAAATTTCATTTGTCGAAGAAGTTATAAAAAAAGACCTTCAGATGAACGATTGATAATATGAAATATGAATAACATTTTTATATTACAAAATCAAATGCAAATCATTTCTCACCTCTTTCGTAAAGTTATATCCTATGAACAAAACCAAAAAAGCAACTAATCCCAATAATAAATTTTGTATAGTCACCCGTTGTGATATATGTAATTCTTACTCTATGTACACGTACAACTTCTGTGTGTCAGTTAGTCAGCTGTCGAGGGCTGTTTTATTGTTCCAAAGCTTATAAAAGAAATAAATCTGATCAAAACGGAATTAGATTATGAAAAAGTTACCAGTTAAAATCTATCTGCAGTAGACTCAACTATGATCTTGAGAATGTTCTATATTAACTGCCTGAAACGGCAAAGTAAGTTCTTTTGATTAGGGATGTATCAGTTATATACTTGGTGGCAGGTTTATGTATATATTTGAAATCTGTCATGCTCTCTTAGCACCACCATGCACAGAAAATAATCTGCCTCTTGTAAGGAATTCTTTATCTGCTTATTTAATTTCTCCCATCCAATCTCACTCAGTGTAACTATAATATTACGGTTCTGTTTGTCATGTTAAATAAATAATCGATTGGACCAAAAAAATAACGTTTTTCGCAATGTTTAATATAAAATGTAATTTTTTGTGCCAAGAATTTGGTTTTATTGCGTTATCTAATAACAATTAAAAACCCATAAAATTGTTACACTTGAAAAGTTATTAATAATTTATTTATTTTTAATAAATCTAGTTATGCAAGAAAATTATTATTATTATGAATGATAAAACGATAAAAATTAACTCGTTCTTAAAATTATGTATTTGTGACATCATGTCACTGGGTCTTACGTATGAGTGGAAAACGGTAGAGTTTTCAAATCATCTTTAAATAATTTATTAAACAATAAGCATGTTGTAATTTATTTTTTCCTATTTATAAAAGTTCTTATCCGTTATAGCAGCATTTCCTCTAAAACATATTTACGTAACCGTTGTGCATATATAATAATAGTTAATAATTTTGAATTAATTAAGTGTAAATTTTAATGCTTATTCAGAAACAAATTTCTTTTTTATTTTAATTTTAATTCCGTTTTTATTGATATCACTTGTATTACATGATTATAAGCAAATGGTATTTTGTTGTATATACACCACTATACTTTTCCAATTTCTGAACTAATATGAAATATACAGGGTGTAACGGAAATTCTGATAGAATAGTATAAAATTCTTATATCACTTCTAAAAATCTGTAAGTCAGCTAAGGCATTGTATGTATGTATATATTTTTGAACTATAATGATTCTGTATTAAATTCTTATTCTGATGGTGTAGCACCCAATGGCATTTGGTTTCAAGATGGGGTCGAAAAAAATGATGTGTTTTCAGAAGCATTAAATAATATTTAAACAGTAAAAAACTGTACCATACAGAATGATATTGTGCAAAAAATATACAGCATATTAATTAAAATAATAAGTTGGGATCGTTTTCGGTCAAACGGGAGGTGGTGACAAACAGTTAAATATGTCAAATTTGCTCAACACAAAAATATAAAAAAAGTGGCGGTGTGCTGAAAGTGGGGAAATGAAATGTACTGTATATTAAGGACACGGCATATAATTATTACTGTCAATATTCTTTTATCATTTGTAGTAGCACTTGCTTGGACATTTTTATTTCTTACCTGCATTCCTATGTATTAATGCCAGCAACTTTAGCAGATCTAGCCATGGTGACTGTTACTAACTGTTATATAATCTATTTGCTGTGTCTACCTGCACTTAAAAATATTGTAACTACTCCTGTCACAAGTAATATCCATTCTAAAGAATAACAATCAATTTTGTGTGATTGGTAACTGATAAGTTTATTTCTTTATTAATAAATAATTTAATGATTGGGTCTTAAACGGTTTCGGAGATATTAATAAAAACCATTCTGAGAGTGCCACCAGTAAGGGGCTGTAGCGCCTTTAGGAAGCACTCTAGAGAAAAAACTTTATGAAGGTTTTCATCATCGTTTGACTTGCTCCACATGCTCTTAAGTTTTGAATAATCATTTCAAAAACACCTTGCATATATGGAACTTTTGCAAATTTTAAACTTAAGCTAATCGTTTCCCATCCATTCCAGAATTGCAACTTGTGTAAGAATGTTTCATGTCGAATATCATACAGTAAACTACCTAGCGATTGATTTAATATTTGTATTTCTTTATGTGTAGGAGGCACGAAAATAACTTGTTAAATTGAACAACCGCATACAGAGTGTTTCCGTTTTAAATAGCAAGACCGTGTAGAAAAAGTTACTCTGAATAAGAAAGTTCCTATTAACATATACCCTAAAATGTTTCATTTTAAAAATACAGAGCATTAACGAAAGAAAAAATTAATTAAAATATCAATTTTAAATTTGATCTCTTGTAATAACATAGTAAGTATCATTATCCAGTATAAGAACTATTTTTATTATTATTCATCCTGGATGAAATTCAAATCGATTTTTTACTTTTTTCGGCTTACTTTTTTTGAAAATAAGATCCCTTCAGATTTAATCGTCAGACTGGTACTTTTTGAGTTATTATAAAATTCGCATTTTTTTATGTTAAATTTATTTCTTTGTGAACATATAACCAGGGGCGGGGCAGGTATCCTTCTTCTTCGATACTTCGTGATTGTTTTTTTTTTTGTTAATTAGTGTCCAGTCAACTAAAAAAGCTAAAATATTTTGATTAAAAAATTATCTCCATAAAGTTACGATAAGTCAAAATCAACCCGAGTTCCAGTTTTGTAGTATTTCCAGCCACCAAAATGGTGCAAGCCCCTCTTTTCGATGTCTGTGAAGTAAATAAATGGTTTTATATTGAAGAAGAATTACCTTGTGTTGAATCTATGAACTAATGGTAATGGTAATGGTGGGGAGGCTGACGCCTGGCAAGTAGGCCACAGACGGGCCCTTTTTACCAACCCCCAGCTGTCCCCTAGCATGTGCTTCTCTTGCTCCCTATGAATCTTTCCGACTTCTGATGAAAGTCAGGTGTCACTCATTGCAGGAGCTCATCTCCTCCCTAAAGGCCTCAGGCCGAAGATACTGTGTCTCAGGCGCCCAAACGCTTCACATTGTCCCAGGAAGTGGTAAGTGTCTCTTCATCACTCTGATCTGGAGTAGGGTCTTCCTCAAACCTTCAATGTAGTGCCTCTTAAGTCTGCAGTGGCCTGTCAGAAACCGTTAAGAGATTCAGGTCTTACGACTCCGTCCAGAACAGGCCGATCTCGATTGTTCGGCCCCGTCACAAAATCTCGGGTTTGCCTCAGGCCCTGTTGGTCCTCAGTGCGTCCTCAGTGTCTCGTGGGCCCACTCATTGAGGGCCGTTGTGACCTGCCTTCTTAAAATATCTAACAGGCTCAGGCCTGACAGGGTTCCTCGGCTCCGAGTCTAGAATTATCGGCCTTCTCGTTGCCTGGAATCCCAATGTCCCGGGACCCATACCAGTCTCACTTGTTATGCCTGGCCAGCTCTTCCAGGGCATCCCCACACTCCTGGACGAGAGCTGATCTCGTCCTGGAGAACCGCCTTTAGCGCTGGCTGTCGGAGAAGTGTATATTATCTGTTCCGCCCATTCTAACCTCAGCCCTACCTGCCACCGCTAGGATGGCGTAAACCTCTGCCTGGAAGACCGTGGTGTCAGCCTAGAGCAAAGCTCTCCTGTACTTCTTGCCTTCCAGATATTTCCCGCCCGGAGGACGATCTAGTGGCCAGCAGTCCGTCTTATAAACACCAAGAGTCCGGGCGGAAGTCAATTCTTCCTTCACTCCTCCTCCCTACTAGGAAGAGTGAGAGTGTAATTCCTTTCCAACCTTAGCTGATCTTTCGCTTTCTCACCTTCAGGAGGGGGATTTCCCTCTCCGTCAGTCCAGCAATTGCTGCGTGACCTTCGCTCTGCCTGAACACTGCCAGCTCCCAGAATCCCGCATTCTCAGATAGGCCGCCATAGCCTCCCTCTTTATCCACGAGGGAAGCGTTGGCAGGCCTAGCAGAACCTCAGAGCAGCTGTCGGTGTCGTCCTCATTGCGCCAGTGATCCCTAGGCAGGCTAGTCTCTGGACTTTTGCCAGTTTGGGACGTCATCGCTCTGTCCACGCTCGGCCACCAGACCACCCTTGGAGCCTAGGCCTGATGACCGCCGTGTACAGCCAGTGTAGGATCCGTGGGTTGAGGCCCCAGTTCCTACCTACCGCTCGGCGCAATTGCCAGAAGGTCGCAGTCGACTTTTTGATGACGTTGTCGTTGCGGCCCCCATGACAGTTTGCTATCTAGGGTCACCCCCAGGTACCTAACCTCCTGCACAAGCGCAAGAGGTTTACCATACATGGTTGGTGCCCTAAATCCTCTATTTTTCTTCTCTTGGTGAATAGGATATCTCAGTTTAGATGGATTGACTGAGAGACCTGTTTCGCCGCCCCCATCTTTCTATTATTCTACAAGTACCTGCGTTCTGTTGCAGACGACATTTAAGAAGGGCCGGTCACTAGGACCAGCCATCGTCAATGCTAAAACCTCTCAAGTTAGGCGCTCCAAAGTCACCATTATTAGAACCATAATGGGGTGATGAGCTGCCTTGTGGACAGCGCCCCTACCCCGACGTCAATTGGCAGTCTCCTAAAGCAGCACTAACTCGTTCTCTTCCAGCCAGATTTCACCCATCTAACCAGTACTGGAGAGTACCTCTAATAGGGTCGCAGATAGTAGTAGTCCTTGCTTTATCAAAGGCACCCTCTAATCTATGAACTAAATTATATTATTACACATTTCGCAACTTCAAAAGAAATGTTTCAAGTACAACTGCCAGTAGAATTTTCGTGCTCAGAATAAGTTTTGACAAGCTGCATGAGTCCTGCTATTTAAAATTGAAACACCCTGTATATAGGATGATTAAAAATACACCAAAAACATTCTAAAGGCCTAGGGCAGATTCCTCATCAAAAACAAAAACTATTATCATATTTTAAATCATGCAGATTTAGTAGGAGAAATTACTGTCAAAAAGAATGGCAATTTTTTTCTATTTGTTGGAATTATGATTAACTTGGTGCGAGACTGGTGTATTTTATTTAGTGAGTTTTACGAAAGTTAAATTTTGTACAAATAAAAAAAGAAAGTTCAATTTTGTCTGTAATTTTACCGACTATACTAAATATGTTTTATTTAAAATGATAATTGTTGTTTTTCGTTACCATCAATAAAACAAGTGATTTACAGTATTTTTATATCGCCATGTACAGTGCCAACAATATTTTTGCAATTTTCCATGAAATGTAATTCAGATATTTTTTTCAGTGTCCAAAATTACATAAATTTACTGCGTTTGACAGATTCCTCAAAAAATAATTATCATAACAGTTTTTATGCTCGTGAAAAATTTTTAGTAATTTCTGAAAATTGTATAATTAGATCTTTAGATATACTCAAATTATTTTTTTTATGTAGTCTCACCCGCCGGTGTAAACGGTGGCTACTACCAAGGCGGTGCCCTCCCCGTCCAACAGGCACACTCCACCACACCACACGAAGCCCCACACACGGTCACGCCCAGTGCAGCTGCGCCCCCAACACCACAGCCCGCTCCACCTGTTGGACCAGTCCCTGTACCACCCCATGCTCTAGTGAGTACCACTACCATCATAAAGTAAAGGTGTCAGTAACTTTATTTTCTATTAGCTTTTAGTTTTTCATGGCAGTCTAGTTTGGTTTACTTCTACAGTTGATGCATTAAAAACTTTTATCGTGTTGAAATAATTACACACACATACCGGTTTGTTCCCAAAGTCTAAATGAGCAGTAAATGTATGCATACTTAAGGGAAACCATTCGTAGATTGCTATGTTGTACTCCATATTGCATTGCACCTTTTGAACGCTTGTTTATTTTTGGGGCTTAGTAGTATTTTTCCAGTAGATTAATCGTAGAAAAATATAATTTATCTTATGGTTCTGACAGCAAAATAGGCGAAACAAACGATTTTGTAGCTATCAAAAGAATTGTTTATACCTTGAGATATATCATAAATATATGTGTCCAGTGGGTCTGAGTGTAATTCAGCCCCTTTATAGTTTTTTGTTAATTTAAAGAAATAATGTTATATATGGTGTTCCAAAAATAAGTGCAAATATTTGGCAGGTTCCTTGACAAAAATTAATTGGGTTTTCTCATATAAACTATTTTTAACTTATAGCCCTCTGGGAAATTGTAAAATCTCGTTTTAAATTTTTTTCTCGATATTAATTAAACTTAAAGAAGTAAAATTTGGTAAACGGTTTCTATACTTGACGGAGACTTTTCTGTGTGAAGGTATTTTTCATCCACCCGGGAGTAAATAAATAATTCCTTATGATTTTTTAAACAGATCTTTTGAACCATTACAAATTGTTGACAGAAAGAATCTTCACCAATGAGATTGGTTTATTTATTTTTTTTTGCAAAACTATAATAAACTCAAATTTGTCGATTAAATAAATCAAATACAATACCATGCACAAAAAGCTCTCAACATTTTTTGCAATACCTATTCATTAATGTTTTCCATTTTTATTCATATAGATTTTATTTATATTTAGATGACAAATAGTGTTATAGGGATTAACAGAATGACAAATAAGATAAGAAAAAGTTATTAAAAATAAAGGTTAATATACAATCTTTAATTCTTTCTTTCTGTGCATGTTTGTTTAAAGATTGTCTATTAAACTTTATTTTTATTACCTAATTGTTTTTTATCTTATTTGTTGTTCTGTTAATCCAGGTAACATTATATGTAATGTGAATAAAATGGAGAAACATGGGGTATGGGAAGCAATTTTGTAACGGCTTTGTGTATGGTATCGTGTTTTATTTAATTAATCGGACACGTGACCACAAAAATTTTGTAAGAGGCAAAAAAATTTGTAAATGTCATTCTCTAGTGAAGTATTTGCGTTTAAAAATTAGCAATTGTTAAAAAGTTAGTTCTGTGTGAAAAATCATAAAAGGTTGTCATCATGGATGAAAATACCTTCGATAAATAGAAACCGTTCACCAAATTTTACTTTTCTAATAATTGTAAGTTGATTCAATCTCAAGAAAAGTATTTATAATGAGGTTTTGAAGCATCTTTTATAAGAGTATTAACTTCCCAGTTTATATGACACATCTTACTTAATTTTTGTCAAGGAATCTACCTGCAAAATATTTGAACCTGTTTCCAGAACACCCTGTGGATATGTTCAAAATAGATAAAAAGTACATTACTTGATGAAAAAATGTATTAACGTCAATTTTCAAACATTTCAATCCTAACACCCTGTACAGTTCAAAAAGACAGAAGTATCTAATTTAATAAGCATAGTCTCAGCCCATGACACAAAAAAGAAAAATCAGTCAATAAATAGATAGATAGATGATAGATTTTTATTTAACTACTTTACATAAAATAATGCTTGTAGCAAGTCACAAAAGGTTTACAAAGTATTGTAGAACAAAATCATAATGAGTAAAGAACAGAAATAATATAATGCACACACAGTGTATGTATATATACATTATACAGAGCAAATATTGTTTCTATTGTTATAATAATAATATTTAAGGATAATTAAGTAAACAAAATTAACTTGTTAGCCAATTAGTACATTACATATATAGATATATAGATATATGCATAGATAGATAGATCACAAAAGTTTACAGAGTATTGTAAGACAAAAGGGATATTGAGTATAAAACAGATAAATAATAGAATGCACAAACAACATATATGTATATATACATAGAAAGAAACAATAATAATAACAGTATTTAAATATAGTTAAGTATACAAAAGTAACTAGTTGGCCGATCAGTGCACTACATATCAACTAGAACATTAACTGGTGCTTCTATATATTCAGCGATTGAATAAAAACAAAAGAAGAGCAGATACCATTTAATTTTGAGCTTGAAGCGAGTATAATTTAAGTTTTTTATAACGGGGGCAATTTATTGTAAATATGTAGATTGGGCGAATTGTGTGCAGAAACTGCGAGCCGAAATCTAGGATGCCTAAAGTTATCACCATGTCTAGTGGGATAGTTGTGTAGATCCGATTTAAGGGAAAATGTATGTTTGGTTTTATGAATTTCTAATAATGCATAGAAATATATAAAGAGTAGAATGGTAATATTTTAAATTTCATAAATAGAGGCCGACAATGTTCATTAAAACCTGCATTATGGCCTGTTTTTGCACGCGAAACGTCCTAATCGATTGGCTAGAGTTTCGCCATAAACGTACGCCATATGACAAGTGCGAATAGAAAAGATAATGGTAGGCTGTTAAAATGATTTATATAATCGTCTTAACAAGTATAATTGAGTGGAAAATTTTTTACATAATTTATCAATATGACTTGACCATGTTAGGCCATCATCAAGTACAATTCCTAGGAGATTTACATTTTTTCCATTAATGGAATTATTGTTAGAGGAAAAAACATTTTTTGAGTTTTATCTTTATTCATTTTAAGGTGATTCGGAGTGAACCACTGTTCAGCTTTTACTTTAGATTCCAAAAGGGAGAAGTCATCAGCAAAGCATATGCAGTGACCAGATAAGAAAATATTAAATGTATCATTAAGGTAAATTATGAATAAAAGTGGCCCTAAGACAGAGCCTTGAGGCACGCCGTGCTTACAGATAAGCAATCTTAACAAGTCACCATTTGCTAAGACTCACTGAGATCTATTTCGCAAGTATGATTTAACAAAAACCAAGGGAATCCCCCTTACTCCGTAATGATTTAATTTCTCCAACAAGAGATAGTGCGAGACACAGTCAAAGGCCCTGGTGAGGCCACAGAGTGTAAGTGCCGAAGACTTGCCCTCCTCAAGGCCCTCAACTATGCCTAGCACTACTTTCCCAACAGCTTGGACTGTGGAGCAGTTACTGCAAAAACCAAATTGACAATTGTCTAATATATTGTTATTTTCGAAAAATGTTTGCTGCGATTTAAATAATATTTAATTTTACCAAAGATTGGAATTATTGTCAGCATCACCTTTTTTAAAAACTGGGTTCGCCTTTGAAACTTAAAAAACGTCTAGAAAAATACCCTGGCAGAAGCAAAAGTTAATTAATTTAGTTAGTGGATCTACCAACTCTAAGGTTTCTTTGATAATCCCACTGTTTAGTTCGTATCAAAACAATTTGAATTTTTCAGATTATTTATAGTAAGACTGACTTCCTCCAGTGAAATGGGTTTAAGAAAAAAAAGAGTTATTAGGTTTCGGAACATTTTTCATAAAATCCAAGGCACAATGTATCGTGTATCTTGATTACATTTTCAGCTATCTCAGTGAAGAAAGTATTAAATTCTTCTGAGGATATGTTACACTCCATATTATTACAATTTCTTTGATTACGCTCGTGGTTAATGAATTTCCAACTATCACTAGATATATTATCCGAAATTAATATATGTATATGACTCATAGGCAGATTTTTTTGTATGACATATCCGATTTGTATTTGGTTCTGTAACTAATGTAAGCTAGTCTGTCAGTATGGTCATTACTAGCCTCATAAATTATTTTAAGGAGGACAGTGTATCTCTCGTCTCTCTGAGTTCATTGCTGAAAAACTTTACGAGGGGTTTATCTCGTACCCTAAAGTGGAAAATGTTTATAAACAGTTACTGTACGTATCGATTAAAAAAACTAAGATAATGCATTTACTTTGGATTGAGGATTGTCAAAAATAATCCAATTTATTTCTAATAATGATTGTTTAAATTATTCTATCCCCATTTTGTTCATTTTTCTTTTATATGCTATATAAGGTTACTTCAGACTTACTTTAAAAGGGTATAAACTATCCATAATGGTCCGAGAGGCAAGGGTCTACTACCTTGACAGTGTAATTGCCTTCAGCAAGGTTGGTCAAAATGTTATCGATGCAGGTCGACAACTTAGAATCCACCCTTGTATAATCCGTTATAGTTATGTTTAATCCGAAGGACTGAACAGTGTCGGTCCAAGTTTTAGTGGTAATATTATCTTTTTTAAGTATATGTTAAAATCACCAAGTATGAGAATTTCATTATATTTACCAGAGATCATGGACATAAGCTCTATGAATTTTTCTAGAAAGATATTAAACTCGCTTCTACCTGATGACCTGTAAATTGTTCTTAGAGCTATTCTAGTTGCACACAATTCAACCCCGCAGAATTCAGCATGCAATTCAACATTAAATTTTTGAAGGTTAATGGTCCTGTATTTAATTTCTCTTTTTATAAATATGGTTACACCACCATGTGCATTGACCTTCCTACAGAAAAAGGTCGCTAAATTAAAACGGAAGATTTATGGTTTTCAAAAGTATGTCACTGAGCCAATGCTCGCTTAAACAAATGATATTGTGATATTTGTCAAGATATGACTTAAGCTGCTGTCTTATTATACAGGCTTTGTATGTTAATATGTAATACACTGATCGGGTTCACATCCAGTCTGTTAAAGTTAGAGTTTATAACATCCACAGATTTATTTATTGTAAAATTTAGGTTTCCATTTGAATTTGGGACAGTCGAGGATATAAAAAAGTCTGTTGTACATTAGAAATTTCTACCTCGGGATATACGTTATCTCCACGTGTTTCACTTAGGTCAGATATTAAATAAGCAATAAAGCACATGAATATTTTTTTCATATGTTAAGTATATGAAGTCAAGTGCTTTACTGTCTCATCAGCGCAGAGCCCAAACTGTAAGAACTAGAATCTTGAAAGTTTAAAGGGACGTACCTTAGGTGTTAAGAAGGGATTTGTTTCGAAAGCTCCGTCTAAGGGGATGAATTGGGGGGTTAATTATTTTTCCCAAAATTCTGGCTACAATGTTGAAAGGGGTGTAGTAATCAACTCTTTGTTTCATACTTCTCGTAGTATGATACAAATTTATAAACCATTAAGAAGTGCGGTGGCAAATTTATTTAATCTTCAATTAAATAAATTGAGATGATTTCGACTTTGGTATCTTAGGTATTATGTTAGTACTTGTTACTATTTGTAAATTAACAAAATAAACTTTATACACCACACAATGTGGTCCAAAAAGTTTTAAACAATCGAAAAACTTTTTCTTTAAGAATTTCAGAGAATGAAAACTCCTGTGAAACAGAAACAGTGCGTATTTTCTCCAAAAAAATTATTTGGGCAAATAATCACCCCTAATATTGTAACAAAGTAAACTGTTGAAGGTTTTTTTGGTAGATGTTGAATTGAAAATATTTCTCTCAAGAGAATGATAGATATCAATTTAGTTCGGGAGCAGAAAGCAAAAAAGGCGAAATTTGAATTTTTTCGAATTTTGTATTTGACATACACTGGAAATAGAAATAATTATTTCAAATAACATTTTTTTGGTATCGTAAATAACAAAGAGTAGTTTACTCTTGAGTCAATTTCAAATAATTTGATTTTCTGACATAGTACTAGACAAAAACTTTCTTTACATTTTAGATATCAAATTATCAACATTAGGGTAGCACCTCCTAATATCTTCAGCAATCCGATGAAGCCCATGTGCTAAACATGTTACATGAAGTATATTCTGATACGTGTCCTTCAAAATTATTCCAACAGCTTTCATATAGTTCACTCCATCGGTAAGAAATAATAAGAACTTGTCTTTATTTTCTGCATATTTGTCACCTCAAAACTCTTGTAGACTTGAATTCACTACCTCCGCTATAGTGCGAGAATTTGTAGCTTCTAAAACTTTAGAGGCAATCAAGTGCCCGCTCATTGAACAATTTTCCTCTAATGCACCCACTAAAACGTTCACTACCTTAAACCCGCAAGCATTAGTGGTTTCGTCTACGCTAAGCCAGATGTACTTCCCATTAAGCTCAGAAGAAAATTTTCTGTCTAATATTTTCACACTCCGTTAATAAAAATTTTTTTCTTAGTGTAGACCCCGAAGACACGTTAACGTTGATATATTTACCACTAATATATTTTTCCAGTAATTGTCTAAAAAGTGGATTGTCTAGTTTCGACCACTGCATGTCACAGTAAGTAAAGCCACCTACGCTCCTTTTATGGTTTTCTGAGAAAATATGTATTAATATTCGAACACGAAAGTGCTTTGTGTTACATCTAGTGTAATACAATTGCCTACCATCAAATTGTAAATCGGCAATATCCCAGATCCAAGAATTAACTAAGTAAGTAGCTGCCGTCGGTTTAGTACGTTGTGACATTTTAACTGCGCGTTTTTAGTACCTACGTCCGAATGAATACACGTTATGCAAGATACTGTTTGATCGTGTTAAATGTTTTCTCCCCTCCACGCTAGGGCCTGCCGTTGGCCTTCAGTAATGTAAATTACCAATATACTGTAATTTAAAAAAGAATCTATTACGCATTACGTTTTAATTTAATATAGCGCATTCCCTGACAAAACTAAGTTACCATTAATATTGTAAAATTAAATAAAATGCACTTACTTAATATGTTTTCATAGTTTGGGAATGTTTCAGTAGGTGCTTGCAATATATTATATGTATATCGGTAAAAGCCATCCCTGGGAACCGATCGGTAAATCCCACGTATGATAATTACATTATGATTATTTAATTTCTTAAAGTAATCTGATTATTCTGATTAGATTACTTTTCGGAATATAGTAATGTGAGTAGTGATATGATTACTACGTAATCGATTATTCCCCAGCTCTGTAACCATTAAACCTAATTTTTATTTAAACTATATGATTTTGCTGTCTGATATTCATATTTTGTTTGTAATACATTTTGTTGTCACCAACGCTCCACTTAAGTTAAAGATCTCTTGATTCCTTATTAAAAGTAAAGAGATCCTTCGCTTTTAAATGTTCCGAAAATATTTTATTAAAACTACACGTGTTTTGGCTTTTTAGGCCTTTCTCAAGAGATGATCTATACCCTTGAGAAAGGCCTAAAGAGCCGAACAACATGTAGAGTTTTAATAAAATATGTTTGAAACATTTTTAAATGTCTCACATGCAGTCAACCAATTCAGTTCAGTGTCTTAAATCCTTGCTTAAAATAGAAATAACAAACAATAGACAAGTACTCAAAGTTTGTTAGATGGTCGAGCTTATAATTTAATGTTATAGGGTGATTCATTTGCCTCGGGGGAAAAAAAAGTTTATATACAGAGAGATCAAGAATCATTGAACGTGCTTCTTTATAAAGATTTCTTTCTGTGTCACTTACACATAAATTTCTTTACAGAAGATTGATAACGTCATTTGAAATGTGTGAAAGGTTTGAACAAGAATGAAATAAATTTTAATAAAACGGAAACCAGTTTTAATCATTTTGATGTCACCAAATTGAAATTTAATTGATGCCTGTGCATTTTGTCTATAGAATGTCAGGCTAAAATTTCAATTCACCATTTTTTTCAAAATTAAATCCGGTGAATTTGCTCTCATTTCATGAAATGATTAAAACTCAATTTCAATCATATGCAGATGATGCCAACTTGGTTGGTAAAATGCGCGTCAAATATGGTATTGAATATTTTGGTGTTCACAGAAACTAGTTTTATAACTTCAAAGATTCTAACATAATCATATTGATGAACCATAATATTCTTAAATTTGGGACATCATGTCTATTAATTACTATGCAGTGATGATAAATAGTAATTTTAGATTCAAGTAAGGTCAAATTTTAAAGCTTGCATGCTAAAAGTAAAGATAAAATCAAAAACCTGTAATAATGATCAGGTGTGATAAATATAATTTATTCGATAAAATACTTTTAGTAACCACATATAAATAAATAACTGGTAAAATAATTAACTCTTTACAAGTCTGTTTATTTGATAAATTGGTAAAAGGCTGCACACACCTCTATTTATTTAATAAATGACTTGTTGAAGTTTTCATGTAAACAAAAGCAAAGTCTACCTTGCTAATATTTATTATTAATTGACATTGAATATTTCAATAGTAATTAATTAATTATTTATACTCGGACAATAATAAATTGTTTGTATTTTGTGCCTTCTATTTTTATGTATTATAATTGTTTCAATTTACAAAAAAAAAACATATTGTTATAAAAATGATTTTTTTTTTCAATCGTCTTTTTATTTTGGATTAATAAATTATGACCGATTATAGTTATATATTAGTAGTGTATTTAGCATGTCATGTGAAATACCATTCTCTTCCTATTCGTTATACAGTACGTGTATTGAAGTATGAGACATAGTACGTATCACGGGCAGTAAGCACTATTGACCGAACAATAGCCAGATGGAAAATGAATTCTCTGCTATCCAAATGCTTGCATTGACAAGCGACTGCTTACCTGCCTCTGGTTTACATTGTAAGTTACCATTTAAAAAACCCATGTCTAATGAATCAGTATACAACCTATACATATTCATTAAAACTACTAAGTAATATTTATTTAAGATCTACATATAGTGTTTTGTTTGTTCTATGTCTGAACTACTATTAAAAATATTCCAATTAATTAATGGAGTATTGTTGAAAGCATTAGGTATATTTTTGAGAGTCGCATGTTATACCTATCTTAGTTTGGTTTGCTTTTATCTCGACTTAACTTTGAAATTATTTGTGAATCAGGACGTCCCAATAATTGCACATAACCTTGAAAGTACGTTTTCTATGGATGTAATAGAATGCTGGAAAAATGTTTACAAAATTCTTTTTCCCTCACTTAAGTAACTAAAAGCAGTTTATAAGTAGAAAAAAGGTGCAATAATATGCAGTACTTTATTATAATAAATGTTCAAAATTCTGCTCATTAGCACCTAGACATGCGTTGGTTCCTCTTTCGTACACACACTGGAATGTTTCAGGACTGTAGGTAGCAGCCATATTGTTGAAATAAAAATTTTATTCGTGAAACCCTCAAAGCAATAATTATCTGTTTTTTTTTTTCATTTCAAACTTTTCAACGCAATGAGTTAAATAAAGGACATAGTTTTCTTTTCAATATTTTTTTTCGCTACTCATAATATTATCTTATAGCGTTGGTGCGCAACTTTTGAGACACCCTGTATATGCCAAAATTTAATTTTACAGAATTTACAAGTTCTATCTCGTTTGTTTAGAGTTTTACCTACGTCTAACCTATACAAAAGAAAGAAAAAAAATTATATTTGAAGACAGGCGAGTGAAAAAACAAGGACACACGCTTCACGTCCTGGGGTTAATCAGGACATTGTTTTTATTATAACAAACAGTTTTAGAGGACCACTTTAGTATAAAGGGAAACACAGGGAAACAACAAAGGATACAAAACTAACCTATGCTGAATAATTTTCAAAGTAACATTTCTGTTTCAACTAAAAAACTGATAATGCAGTCAAACACTGTTTTACTATTGAGACTGAGTAGAGAAAGCATATTAAACAGAGACTGAATATTGCAATTCATAAGATTGTTATACAATGTGTTGCTAGTTGCTTTGTTTTCGTGCATTCAAAGAAAGTTTGGGAACATATAAAGATGAATTTAATACAGCGATTATAAAAATATCCAAATGATTGGTTACAAATTATAGTCCAAATATGTTTTTTGCACTTTTTACTAATTATCGTTTAATGCAATAAAGCAAGTTTTGCATTTAGGGCATTCAAACATAGGTTTTTTATAAAGTAAAGTGACACTTGTGTAACTCGTAGGATAATTTCTTTAATGTACGTTTACTAGAAATTGGTAAATAATACTCGCATGTTTCTAAGAACCTCATTAAATTTCCTTGCTTTATTTTTGATATACCTTAAAAAACAATGATTGTAGAATTTTACCCAAAAATCTGATTATGTGCAGAAATACACAGAGAAAATGGAAAAAGCTCTTTAATAATTAAAATTTTGTATTTTGTTACAAAAAAGTAAAGTGACTAATTCAAGATATTTGATATATTCTATGATCACTTATTTCTACACCCCCCCCCCCCGGATCTCACGGCAGTCATGAACTCGTGACGTAAAAAGCCATGTCAAGCTGTCACTATTCTATGTTCATATTGAGGCATATGTATTATTATGAACAGTCAAACTGGTTGCATTTACAACTATAATATGGGTATGTATAAATAATAAAAAAATATACTAGCTACAATTGAGTAATGTCATATGAATTTCATCGGGCCTGGTTTTTACATCATGACTGCCATAATATCCAGGGTTTACTTATTTCTTCTAATTTAGATAGAAATGATGTCACACATTTATTTTTCCCAATAACAAATAGAAACATTGACAATCAAATAGAGCTTTATTCTGAAATTACAATATGTTTATCTCATATTTTGATTCGCTTACAGAAGTGAAAAAATGATAAACAACAAACTTTTAGCTTTTCCTGATTTACCAGAATTTATTACAAAAAAATTAAAAAAAATAAGCCTCAAAAATACAAAACATTTTATACACTTGTTTTTTTTTTGTTTTAATGGAACACCTTGTATATCAGTGAATTTTTAGAACAGCAGAATTTTCTGGTACTGATTAATTTCATATGATCCGGCAAGAGTGCAAAATATAACGCAGCTGAAAAGAATATGAATGGTTTATTATTATTATTATTTGTAGTCTAATTTCAAATTAAGATTTACTCTACCTGTTTCTGTTATTGCTTGCTTCATGTCTAATGTGTTACATCGAATTATAGTACTAATAATTTATTTTTTTCTTCAGCCGATAAGTACCCCAGATCCAGCGAACCACCATGCACCAAAGCCAGAGCCTTCAGAGGTGCATTAACGGTGTCTCCTTCGAGTGACGTATTTCTTATTGGGCTGCAAACTGCTGCGAATGTGTGAAGTGCATGTCGGATCACATTATGATATATGTTCATGTTTTTTTTCTCAACTCTTTAAGGTATACATATCGTAAAAATTGGAATATTTACATTTTACATCACAACACTTGATTTTTTTTGCCTTGTTTGGTGACTCATTTCGTAATCCTTGATGTTTAGTTAGTTTAGTGTTTTATTTGTATGTATTTTTTTTTTTAGAGAAAATCAAACTATTTATGTATATAAGCATTTCTGGTTTTAACTTAATTATAATGAAAGTATTTGTTTACAAGAAATTGTGATTCGTAGGCTAAGGTTTCCAGATGAGTCACTATATTGTAAAAAGAATATACTTAATTTTTTTCATATTTTACTTTGTAAAAATAGTATATTCGTGCTTTTTTGTACCGATCCAAATTTCTTTGTGTAATTTTGTCCGGACATAAAGAGCTACTGTACATCTTTTTTTAATTCGCGTCCGGGCTAAGAATACCGAGGAAAGTTGGATAAGATTTTTTAGTGTAATAGGTTTAAACAAAATTGGAGAGCTATTGTAAAATAGTTTATCATGTAAAATTTTTCTTTTTAGTTTTAATTAGAAATTTTTAAAATATTAAGTGCATTATTATTTTGAAAAGAGAACACACAGCGGTATTTTTTACATAAACATTTCTCAACTATTCCTACTGTGAATAAAAAGAAATTTTATATTTTAAGATTATTCTTGAGACTATGCATACATGTATAAAATTGTTTATTTAGGAAATGCTGCATTGTTGTATGAATGAATAATAGCCCAAACATTTTATGTTAAAATTTTTTAGGAAAATAAACTACTACAATTATTATATATAAAATATACTGAAGAGACTTTTGTTTAAAGCAACCAGTGAAGAATGAAGTGGACTTAAAACAATGTTAAGGTGAAGTGCGGTATCGTTTAATTTCGTATTGTAGAATAAAATAGTGATATTTGTGACTAATTTCAGTGATTTAATTTACAAATTGCTTCGGATTATTGCATATTTTTGTTTATCGCCCAAAAATGAATAAAACATTCCAAACATTTCACTAGTCCACAACCATTTTGGCAATAACAAAAAAAAAAAAACAGTTGAGGTGTGCTATTTGCTCAGTATATTTTTATAAAAACAATTTGTAAAAGGTAGAAAATGGTTCACCGACTGCATTTCATGATGAGACTTACCGCTTCTCTTTGCAACGCTAAACGGAAATATGCAATGACGCCTAAAACACAATAGAACAGCATGTGAATAAAAAATTGTAGGGCTATTGGACTTCCACAAAATTTTGAAATAAATATCTTGATAATTTATTTGAGGTATTTTATATGTCAAATACAGGATGTTCCATGTCCCACCGCTACATATTTAACCTCATATTTTTAATATACTAAAAGCAGAGATGTTCTCTATTTTCTAGAAACCATCGAGTTCCCAATAAATTAAGATGTCCATAAAAGTTTTAAATTATTTTAACAATAAAAATATCTAAATCTTCACAGTAACATGAAAATGCTTTTTAACACTTCAATATACCGGAATTAATAATAATCACGAATGTGTTGAGATAAAAAAAATGCTCAAAATAAATAAGGCTTTTCGAATCCAGAGGGTAAAGAGCTTGATTTCAAATAATCATCATTTTGACTTCATCCAGTCTGAATATAATCTGTTACTAGCAAATTAAAAAATGTTCTTGAATTGAAAAGCATAACTTATTCCGTTCCCAGAATATTGTCTTACAGCCGGATTTATCATATGCAAATGGACAATTTTTTTTTATGTAAATCGTTTCACAAAAAAAAAATAGCCAACCTACATTTTTTTAAATGTTTGTTTTATAAAAAAATGAATATTTGACTCTATTCAAAGGTCATAAATTGCTGTTAAATTCGTGTTATTGGATGTAACGTCATGTTAATTTCAACGTACTATGCTGTCATATTTATTAATGTATCTTTAATTTACGTGGTTTTTTTTACATAAAGTAATATTTATGATTAAGGCTGGTAATTCACTTTTGCCGACAAAACTTTTAATATATTGTCCCGAATTCCATGCGAAGTCGCAGAGGTAAACAGCTAGTTATCTATAGTGTAGAGAAATCAGCTTTATTTATGTCAACATTGGTAATGCTTAATTGGGGGGGTTAAATTTGAAAATGTTTCCAGATTGTGTGAAAATATGGGAAAAAATTACTTTAGATTATGAAATTATCACTTTTTTTAGAAATCTGGCAACGGTGCTAAAAACTACGCCACATTCCGAAAACAAACAAAGCTTAGAACGGTGTGGTGCAGAATAGTATTTGCAACTCGACTTTTATTTTAATCTACTTAAAGTGCCTACAACCTTTTACATTAAAGCAATGCAGTTGCTGTTATTTTCAAGGTGAACATATTAAATTAAACAGTACAACCTGTACTATTTCATTGCATTATTTACCTACACATTACATCATTAAAGCGAGCAATGTGTTAGAAGTTCATTGTCAAATGAAGCGATTTTTATTTTATACCAGTGTGTATTAATTTTTTTTAAAAATAGGCCACTGCCTTAGTTATAATCAACATTTAAGAAATAATCCATATTTTAATGATTGTGATTACACTAGTATTTTTTTTTTTTTTCATGAATACATAGTCGACAAATCTTTGGCCCGGTTTTTCTATCATGGGTTAGTTACCTAAACACAAACTTTTAGAATTACATTTTTTTAAATTCTATATTTATTTTTGAAATGGTTATAGTAATAATTATTTTATATACGGAATAACGTTTAGTTGGAATGGTTTGTATTATGATATCAGATTGTTGTGAATATATCGTACGGGTTAACCCCCAACTAGTAAACTCGTGATTGAAATACTAAGGTTCCTATACATCTAGGGAGGGATTTCACTCGGAACAGCTTTAACTGATGGCAATATGTAAAAAAGCTCGATTCAGTTGAAGTATTAAAACTCCTGTAATAAGAAATGTACTCTGTCGCAAATTTTGTTTGATAATAGTGTATCCACAACTCAAGCCATTAAGGTAGGTGCCATACCTTTTCATACAGGGTGATTCATTAAGAATGAGAAATATCAAAACTAGACATACTCGAGAGACCAAAATATGGCGATTGAGCCCAACATTCCCTGTACAAACGTTGCTAGTTTAAGAGATACAAGGTGTTCAAAATTAGAATTTTATTTTGAAATTTCTCAATGATTTTGAAAGTTTTCATAGTGTATCAACTTGAAAATTTGCAGCTTTACGTTTTTTGGCATGATAAAAATTTGTAACTAATTTTGACGTTGCTTCATAGGAGGCGCTAGTTATACCCTACTGCCGTGATGAATCAAGCCGGTTTTTTTTCTTATAAATTTTGTAGAAAATGAATCGAAAATCCGAAAGAGCATCCTTTACAAGTGACTCTTTTATATTTCGATATCTCTATCTAATGTGGAGCGATACTCTGAAAAGTGTCGATACCGCTGATCGATCTGCATGTTGAGCTCAATTATCATATTTTGATCTAGCATCTCCAGTTTCGAGATTTCACATTTTTAATGATTCACCCTGTATAAATTGAAGAAAATAGAGAGCATCACAAGTTGTATTAAACAATTACCATAAAATGTTTTTGTGTCGAGTGGACTTTTTGTTAAAATTTTTCATGGAACATCCTGTATATATTACCCAGTTCCCAATTAATTTTAAAATAGTATTGCATAACATGTAGTACAAAATAAAACACAAAATTCTTTATATAGAAAATGTATTATAATAACATTTATAATTTATGCAATAAAAAATACTTTCTTTGGTTAAAACATTTAAATAATTTATACAAATATAATACAAAAACAGAATAACAGTATAAATCTGCATTCAACCTATCCTAGTGGTTACTTGTATAAAAAAAGTACACACTCTAATAATTCCACGGAAGACAAGGTACATTTTTGAAAACGAGAACAATTAAGAAAACAATTTATGCTTTAGGTTCATTTAAAATCAAACAAATATATTGAGGCATTTATTAGTGTATGTGTATTTTTTTCTTCTTACAACAATAAATGGCACTTGGCACATACGGTAACGAGATACTAAACATATTTATTTAAAAGCACCATCTGAGGTAAGTATTATTTAAAAAGCTTCTATAAAAAACATTCAGGTAAAAGTTCATAAGTTACGATATATACAAATTTCCTAAGACTAAAGTTAAGGACATGGAAGAGTACGGGCCGATTAATAATATACACTGACTAAGATATACTGGTTTGGCTTTTATTTTTGGGCGGTTTAGGAGGGGGAGTTGGGGGTAGATCGCTATCGTCAAACTCAATTTCTAGCGTCTCCGTCGTAGACATTTGAATCTGTAAAGAGTTCCTTAAAACTGAACTAGTACGGTGAGAGTACAGAAAACTGTAATTTTCATTTGTGGAAGGCGGTAAATTGCTATAATCTGTATCACGATGTTTCGCAGGAAGCGGTGGTGGTACTGCATCTTCCTCACTTATACTCGAGTCTGTTGTCCCTAAAAAATTATAAAATGGCTATTCCCCTAAGTAACATCAACGAATAAAATAATTATCACAAACTAAGATTAAATGTATTTAATAAAATTTAGAGATCAAAATATTCTCTAAACAAATATTATTTTAATATATGTATTAAACATCAAGTAACGCTATAATAATAATGAGTAATTATTCATGTGGTAGTAAGTTCCAAAAAAGAGAAAGCCACAAATAACGTTCAGACAATAATAATAAAGTTACGACAATTTCACAGACCACTGATGGAAGTCCTTCGGACTATTTGAGTTATAATTAGTTTATTTTACCAGCTTTAAATAAAATAAGAATTCACATTCGGCAAGTATGAATGCTACTGTTTTTTGTACGAACAGAGAAAATGTAATCTTGGCAAATAATATATTTATGTTTTGTTATACGATGCTAACGGTGACGGTAGCTATTGAAAAAAAAAAAAACAAAAGAAAAAGTTCATTACCTACTGAATCCCTGTTACTACTAGCACCTGAACTTCCAGTTCCTCTAATCGAGACTGACATACTATTAGGCCTTGAAAACTGACCACTAGAAGGACGACTCAATCTTTTTTCTCTTTCAACTTCAGAACGAAGAGGCCTCTTTGGATGTAGCTAATGAGAATACAAACTTATTAATACATCGATGCCATATCAAAACGACAGACAAAATAAGTGTTTTGCAAACAATTCAGTGGTCGTATAAACTGCAAAAAAATATATATATATATATCTTACCTCTTGTGTTAATTCAAAGATTGGTGTAGATCCACCATTAATTACAATGTTAGCATTACTAGTATCACTATCCGAAGTGTACCACTGCGTAGCACTATTATTGATGGGTAGACTAGCAATTTCAGTTTTGCTGGATCTCCTTTTTTCTTTGGGAGTTTTATGTGATTTTTTGTGGCTAAGAGCGGGAGTTCCAGTAAGACTTTTAGATGGAGATGGTATAAGGCTTTTAGAATGACTATGATGAACGGATCGGCTGAAATTTCAATAAGATCAGTTAGAAACAACACTTAAAATGAATGCTATTGGAAAGGATTAAAATGTCCATGGCAAATAGACATAACAATACTGACAAATAAACCTGATGGTATCAGTACAAATACAGTAAGTTCAAATACAGACTCCAAAGATTATTAAAATATAATCCATTCTAACAAGAGGAGGGTCAGATGTTCAAGTCTCCGATTTGACCTGAACTTCGTGAATTTGCAGTCCTCATTACAAATAATTAATATTATTTGTCCAAATAATAGGGCACACCACAAGCATGTAAAAAAAAGCGGCTGAAAATTTAGTGTACAGCTGATAAGCCCTTGGAATAAACACCCTGCAGCGAGCCACAGGTGGCCAAGTCTTAAGGTGCTAGATTGTTAAATCGATCCCCGGCAGCTTAATTTTTTTTATTGTTTATTTTTTTTAATACTTCATGCCTATATAAATACAAATATAGGAATAAATAAAAATTACTTGTAAACGAAGTGGAAGAATAACATTTATTACTACCATAGACATATATATTTATTATATGTCTATGATTACTACTTTATACTTTTCAATACATTATTAGAATACATATCTTGCATATATTTTTAAGTAATTGGGGTGAGGTTGGCAGAAAGGGGAAGAAAAGTGTAAAGTATGAAGAGTTATTCTTCCCTCTTGTTTACTGGAATGGGTTGGAACGTTTGATGTGAAGATAGCATTGACGTAGTTTTCCACGAAACACCAAAACACTATATATTATATTGCAATCGACGCGCGTTTCGCCAACCAAGTTGGCATCATCTGGACATGATTAAAACTACAAGTAATTTGTATTTATTCCTATTTATTTAGAACTATATATTTCTACATGCATGAAGTATTAAAAAAAAATTACGTTGCCGGGAATCGATTCAGCAATCTATCGTTTCTGAGCTTAGCACCTGTCGCTTGGCCACCTGTGACTCGCTGCAGGCCGTTTATTCCTACAGTTTATAAGCTGAACACTGAACTTTGTTTTTTTTTTCTTCGAAAATGCTAGAGCAGTGCATTCTATTATTTGGACAAATAGTCATCTGTATTAAGGACTGCAAGATCATGAGGTTTCATCTGAATTGGAGACTTGAATGCCTGAACCTCCCCACGTAAGTACATTATGGCATATGTACAGTTCTTAATTTTAAGCTGCTATACAAACAATATTTTTTACAGCAGCACAATAAAAGCAGTAATTTATTTGAATAACATTAATGTCAATTCATCTGAAATCAATGCACACATGCATGCAGTTTTGGTTTTTCATGTGTGACTGAAATATATGATTTTCAGCAGAGAAAATTATTTTAATATTCGATAAATTCCTAAGTTAATTACTTCTTAACTGAATTGAGGATCATAATCCATTGTTATTTAAACAAAATCAAACATATAATGTCCACGGATGGCCGCAGCAACACGAAAAGCTTTTGAATATAAATTTGTAAACTGAAAAATATAATCTAATTTCACATTTTCAAGTTTTTGACCCCCTGTATGTTTATTTTGTCCGGATTTTGACCGCAATTAATGCCCACAAGCCAAAGTTATTAAATATTACTTATTTTCAACAAGCTAAAAACCAAAATGTTTTTTTCCTATTACATCCACACTACATATAACTCAAAAAATTTAACACAAAATCCCTCAAAAAAAGGGTAAATGATATACTATTATGTATGTGAATACATATTATGTACATACCTAATCTATGCAGTATAAAAATAGCAAAAACTATTAAAACAAATTGCAGTTAAAGAATTTTTGGTTACTTTAACAGAGTTGTACTTGCTTAGTGACTTGGTGACATTAACATTTTTAAAACATTCATATTTTATTGAAGTATCTACATAATAAGTACTCTGGTACACATCTTTTTTCCAAGGCATTTTTAAACAGAAAATCCACAATCATAAAATAAACATTAGAAGTCCATGATGCTTGACCTAAGCAACATCCATCATCATCTCATGTAAATAAGCAGTTTTTGTTGAGACAAAAACACTACGGTATTGAATCATGGTCATGCTCATTATTAACATGTCAGAAAGAATTCTCGGTAGGAATGGGTTAAAGTTGATAGTTTTTATCACTTCGATTTGATGGGAAATTTTTGTTCAAATGCAAAAAATTAACCAACAAATCATTGCATGGGAACTACATGGTTCTTAGTAACAACTTACTATTTTTACAGGAGAATGAATTTTAGATTATTATCCAAGTCACTTTGGTTCCGTTTTTATTTGTGAAACTTATGGAGGGAAGTTTTCTAGTATTTAAAATATATCAATAAATTTTTGACAGCGACCTTCATTAACTGCTTTTTTATTAAAATAATTTCATTCTAAATTTGGTATGCATTTTTTTATACAACCTCATCAAACTAACTATTACTGAAACTAACATCATGCCTTAATAAAATGTGCAATAGAACAGTAATAGAAACTTTTCATGCAAAGCTCCCACATTAGAAAGGTTAAAGTAATTACCATATTAGTAAACGTCCAATATAATCCACGAAGAAAATTGTTAGAACAGGTACATTATTAAAAGAAAATATTAAAAATTACATTTAAAAATTAAGAAGTATAGAAGAGGATTGGGGATTTTGATTAGGCGAAAGAAGTATTTCGGCTATTTGTGGAAGTTTGCCCTCTTCTGAAAATTAAGAAATATTTGTTAGTTTCATAAAATACTCTTCCACTTTGTAGAAAAAAATGTATATAAAATGTTTTCATATTTGCACACTGCATAAAGAAGCAGCTTCGTTCGAGCTCATACATTTTTCAGAGTAGATGGGAGAGCATGGATTACATCTGTTCTGTGGACTGCATGGCTGGCAGTTGCGCTGTGGCAAATTCACGATCACATTTTGTATCTAGGGGTCTGCACGAGCTTGACCAAAGCACTTCCCTATGTAGTGTTTTGAAATGGAAGTACGGTATATTCACGAAACATTTTGTTTACATATATTAAGTAGAAAATTATTTGATAAACCACCATTGTGTTAGTCACTACGCTCTACAATAAAGCATTACTAAAGTGGCGTGCAGATACAAACCTGGTAACCATAGGAGAAGAGGTAGTAAAATTAAAATTTGACGTAAAGTTTTTCAACGATGCCACTTGGCTTCTTGTTAAACTCGACACTCGGCTACGACCACCAACGTTACTACATCAAAACGACAAAGTAAAGATTCCAGTTTACCATAATTTGATTAGATAAACTGGATTTATAAAAAGCATATTATGAAGAGCACATACAAATAAATAAAAATAGTCATCTTATTACAATTATCTGTAGGTAAACTTTATAAATCTTTTAATAATAATAATAATAAGATAACCACTATCTACACAAAACAAACATGCATGCATGGTAGTGTGAACAGCACTTACTCGGGTGTAATCGTAACATCCGATAGTCTATCACTTGTTATACTATAGTGTCTCCTCATTTGTACCTCATTTTCTAATTTAATATCACAGTCCTGTAAAAGACAGAAAGGTGGAGAAGCAATCTATTCATAAAAACTGTTAGGAATGCGGATTAATAAAAATTAATTCAAATTATACACAGTATACAGGAGTTGTTTTATAATCTGATATTTTTCTACAAGCGAACGTAATGAAGCAGCGACAGCAATAGCAATAAAATATCCAATGTTAAAGGTACATTGTATTTTTGATCAACTAATTTGAAATCATTAAATATTCTAAAGTATTCTAAATTTTAAACATTTTGATGGGAAATATTGCCTGCCCGATTTTCTGTGTTTAATTTTTGTTTACATATCATAAAAAGAAATAGTTAACAACAGAAAGAAATAGTTAAGTACTTACTTTTCTTCCATATTTTTCCTCGACATCGGTCCTCATAAGAGCAAAACATTCCTCCAACCTTTTTTGTAGTGGCTGCAAATTATCAGGTGCCTTCTGTTTATGAATTTGCACACATAGATCAAGCAGTGGTATTTGATCGGCAATTAAATCTTTTAACTTTTGTAATAATATTTTATCGTCAGGATGATGACATTCATATTCAGTTGTAAAGAATACCTCTTCGTAATTTTTTATCCCACCCATTACAGCCGCATCCAAAATACCTAAAATTTAATGGAACCAATAATAATTACTTACATAAGCAAGAAAAAGTGATATTACCAGTTAGAGTCAAACTGAGAGGATTTATTTGCATACTCTTGTCCTTGTTGAAAACAGTGATGTAGTTTGTTAAGGTTTTATTTGTCCTTTCCATTGTTTCTATGGCATTCCGTAATGGTGAAATTTCATGAATTTTTATAAATTGTACAGGGAACCAACGTAAAATTCCAGGTAAAGGGTAAGTTGTTGTTAATTCAGTTCTTTCTAACCATAAATGGGCAAACTCATTATCAGTTTCCATAAAAGGGTCCTTTCTTGTGAATGGCCTCGAAAATGTGAACTTTTGTATGTTATTGACTTTATAAAATTTTACTATTTGGTCAGCTATCGGCTTTCCAGAAAACCTTTTGCTTTTTTTCATCCATTACTGGATCAACTTTATTTATTTGGATATCTAACCATTATTAAGAATATAAACAGTTACAGATTTTACAAAAAAAAAAAAAAAAAAAAATTAACTGAAGGCTAATAAAAGGATACATTGCTTATCAGATCCGGTGATATCTTCTCCAGGTGGAGTAAGTTTGTTCAGAAGTTCAGCCTTTGGGAATTCATTGAGTATCCTAGCATTAAAATCGGCAATTCGTTCATACTCTTTACCTCGATACACGAAAAACCTTATTTTGTAGAAACTGAGGGAAACCTCTGCCATAGTAACCAACACGAAAGTATTCAGGTTCGGCTCTTGCTTTTTTCATTATATCATCATAAAATATTGCCATACGATTGTGCAGGTCGCTTAATCGATCATAATCAAAAGTTTCTTGCTCATATTGCTCGGCCAGCTCCTGGCATTTTTTAATTGCACATTCCCACATCTAAAATTATTTATTTTAAATTTTCGAAATTTCAATTGGTAGCAGAATTACAAAGGAAAAAATTTAAAATTGTGTAATTTATCGAAATGTCGATCAACCTTATTATTATAAATAACATTTAGTTACCTTGCCCTTACTGTAATTATCAATTATTGTATAATACAATGCTTCTTTAAGTTGCCGATGTGTTTTTGCCATAGAATATTTTTCTCCCTTAAGCAATGAGGACAAATTCTCATCGGACCAGTGCAACAGTTTGGTGTGCAATTCCAGGGTATAAGCGGCTTCAGTGAAATTATCGCATTCTAAGTGCAGTTCAAACAATTTATTTAGATATCTAATATACATTTCTTTTTTATTGATCTCAGAGTAGAAGTCCTAAAATGTACAAAAAAATAGTTGCAAAACTCAGGTTATTTTTTTGACAACTTGTAAAATATTTGTAACTTTTTTTCCGAATCAGGTGGAAAATATATTGCAAGGTTTTTAACCTTTCCTAAAAAAATATTACTTTTTCATAAAGTTACACCATTTTGAATTTGTATTTTGGATTCATTTCTCACTGTGTAAATTTCAAAAAGGTGTAACTTTATAAAAAAAGCAATCTTTTCTTATGAATTTTGAAATCTGTCGATATATTTTCCACCTGATCCCGAAAAAAAATGTTCTGCAAATATTTTACAAATTGTCTTTTTCGAAATCAAAATCTTTTCTTTGAAAAAATTTCTCCAGTTACTCTTGATAGCTATGCGCTAAAGTATCAGCTCGAATCCTACGCACCCATAGTGAGATATCACTTAACCTAAATTTCACCAACCACCACTAACAATATTTAAACCCATCTACTAGTAAAATAACATCACAAATAAGTTACTGGTAATTTATACAATACTGTATTTCAGTAAATGAATTAAAGAAAAAGTTCATACCAATAAGTTAACTGTGCAGCTCATTGTGTTTTCCTTATTTTCATCGATAATAATTTGCCTGTACTCTAGTAAGCTTTCCATTAATCGTGACACAATTTTAACAAATTTAATTCCATCCTCATGCATGGTAGTATGCTGAGCACATAGTTCTATCATAATATCGTGAAATAGTGTCTTATAGTCTACATCCCCTTTACCACCTTCAAATAATGCATCAAGTTTAACGATCATTTCATTTTCAAAGTCCGAGAAGTTAGCTTTGATATGAGAAGAATCTCGTTTTGTATCGCCAAAACTTTCAATTTCATATCTCGAGGAATAAAATTCACACTGCATCATATCAAAAAATATTGGAATAGTCGCTTTTCTTAATTCGGATTCCGGTATTAGGGTCATTTCTAGAATTAAGCCTACAAGGGAGGGCACAAATTGTACCTTATTTTGACCTAGAAACAAATTACAAGATCAGATTACTGGAATTTCACAGTTTAAACAAAAATGAACATGGTAATCCCTACAAAAAGAGTAATGGTAAATACAATGATTTTTAAATTCCTGTTTTATATAATTTAATTAGCATTAGAGAAGGCAACTCGATAAGTGACCAGCAGTGGCTACTGGTGAAATTTAGGCTGTCATATCTTAGTATTAGAGCATGGGACCCCCAAGCAGTACTTTAAGACATAACTATCAAGACTAGACGAGCGAAGTTTACCAGAAAAAAAATTGCAATTGAAATTTGCGAAAAAAATTTAAAAAATTGTGTGCCTCGCCAGGTTATTTTTTAAACAATCTGTAAAATATTTGAGAAACAAAATTTCATAAAAAAATATTGATTTTCTACGTTTTGAAATTTTATTTTAGATTTATTTTTCAAATTTCAAAAAGGTGCAACTGTCAAAAATCAATATTTTTTTTACGAAATTTGATATCTGTCGTTATATTTTCCACTTGATTTTACTAATCATTAAAAAAATAACCTGGTGAGGCACACAATTTTTTGCAACCTTTTTTTGGCAAATTTTAATCGCAATTTTTTTTCTGCAAAACTTCTTCATTTAGTCTTGATAGTTATGCTTTAAAATATTGCTTGGGTCTCATGCTCCAATACTAAGATATGACAGCCTAAATTTCACCAGCCGCCGCCGGTGACCAGTCGGTTTTAATCAATTATGTGGTCATTTCTAACATTCACAAGTATTTTTTTGCGGATGGGTCGCTTCGTCTGCAGTTTAGTACCATATGTTTGATTTAACTACGAGCTCTGTTATCCAGGGAAATACAAGTAGTATAAGACATTTAATTGCCACAAATCAAATTAAAATTTTATGGAATTTTTCATGTCCTTATACATATATACAAAATGTACCTATTTTTTTGCCATTCTATAATTTTTGTGGGAAGAGTATTTATTAAATTGCATTTTTCATGCCCTTAAAAATAACACCAGATATGTTAGTTCATACGAATTTAAAAGATAAAATTAAACATCAGGCTATTTTATCTGTTTTCGATTATCACGTGTACTTTCAGACTGTTTAACTTTTATAATAAACAAACACTTTCCCTCACTTATGTTAACTAACAGCGACAAACCCTCAACAATTGTTTAGCCATAAGATGCTAATAAAATATATTTGAACTGGGATTGCGACACTAAGTGACAACAGTGAATTAGTAGAAAAACTATAGTATATTTTTATTGTCTTACCCAAATTAAACCACATAGATCTAATTTCAAATCCCATTTCTCGCCTCATATCTTTGTACTGGTTGATAATTCGCATTCTTTTGTTAAAAGAAAAAATTTTCCAACTGCAAAGCGTCCTGCGTCATAAATGCTATAGCACAATGAAAAAAATTATTCCAGGAGTCATGTTCAAATTTTTGGAAAAAGCAGTCCCTGATGGTGTGCGAGAAATATCTTAGAGATTTTAAAATTATGCTATTCTGTAACATGATCATATCACACCAATCTTTTGGAAAGACTGAATTACTAACTAGTTCTTTAAAAACTACTAAAATTTCCATGAGAAAATCTAGTATGTCGAAATTTGTTTTAAAGTCATTTATGTACCGGTGATAGTGCTCGTTTGTCATTTGTCGAAAAATATCTATCATAACTGCAACCAGATTACTCTAAAAATTAAAAATATACAAAATAAAATTATAATGCAATTTGATGGAATGAACGGGATTGATTAAAGGGTAAATGAATCTGAGATGGCACTGGATGGCAAAGCATATATGAAACATATGGGTAATTATTCGACAGTTTGCAATATGCTTAAATTTTCCTGAAATTTCACCTACGCACCCATAATAGGGTACTCTGAACACCAACAACAAGTTTTTATTTGCCGAAGACAGTTTAAAAAAAAAAAAAAAAAAGGTATTTATTCGACAATTCACAATAAGCATATTGCAGAGAACTTTTTTTTTTTAGAAATTCCGGATTTTTTTGTGAAAATGCCTCCGGGCACCTCCGTCACTGATTGTCATATTTGTATACAAATTCCACGGATTATAAACACTGTATCTTGGAAACCAGTGGCTTTAGACCTTAAGTTTATTAAAGCTATTGGGCCCAAAATGATCCAAAGAACAACCTCATGATGTTATGACATGAACTAAGAAACAAACCTGTACAGGTATTCATAAAAATTCATGATAAATTGTAGAATCACAGTGGCAGTCATTATTTATAAAAATGATTTTGGTGTATTCTACTTTAAATTTTTCTCGGTGTAGCTTTTTTGTTTATTTTTTCTTCCCAATTTTTTTCTTTTCCTTATTTTAAAAACTGACGAATTTTAACATTTTTAATCACTGAGAAGAAATCATTCTCTTATAAGTATTAGCTTGTTCTGCCAATTGTTTAAAGTGCTATTTTCAAAAATGGTCTTATCTAATTAATGTTGGCTTTAGCATCTGCGAGGTCGCTGAAAGATTAATTTTTCCTCAATACAGTGTCCATAGGGCAGTTGTTCCCTTTCGAGAAACTGGGCTGGGTTCTGAAAGAAATCGAAGCACAACTCCTCACCATGATCGATTCATCCTGATTTCTGTCTTGTGAAATCGACATATATGACTGCCATTCAAGTAAGGAATAAACTTGAAGATTAATGACAGCGACAGAACTGTTAGATGAAGGCTAGTTGAAACAAATTTATCTGCTAGAAGACCTGAGCTTCTCCGGAATCATCATGTGGCCAGATTCAATTTCGGATGCGAACATTTCAACTGGAATATCGGGCAGTGGAGCAATGTTCTTTTATCCGATGAGTCCCAATTTGCCCTGAGATCTCCAGATAGACGAGAGTGTGGAGATGGCGAGGAAAAGATACGGGCAATGCCACTTCTGAGATAGTGAGCTTCGGTGGTGGGTCTGGCTAGAAAGTACATTAATGTTATTTTGGAAAAGCATATGGTGGCTTTTTGTGGGGTTTATTGGTGAGCAATTTCTTTTAATGCACGATAATGTTCGTCCGCATGTGGCCAGAATTACTACCTCCATGAAATCGAGATATTGAAGCCCTAGACTGACCAGCACACAGTCCTGACCAAAATCTCATAGAAAACGTATGGGATATGTTGGGAAGATGGATCAGCGGCGTCGTGGGCAGTTGTTAATACTGCAGCAATTTAGGGATTCACTACAGGAAGAATGGGATAACATTCCTCAAGAGGCCATCCAACATGTAAATGAAGGCATACAACATAGACTTGAGAGTGTAATCAAACTAGCGGAGGTTGTACTCATTAAATAAAGAAGTTTCATTTTATATCCGCCTATTTTTTGTTCATGTTGTGTACCCAAATTCTTGCCAGACACCTTCTATCCTAAAAATTTAAGTTATCCTTCTAAAATAACCATGTTTTTTAAGCAAAAAGGTTAAGAAAAAACACCAAGAAACTCTTTTACACGTTTTGTTTACACTGAGAAAAATTTTAATTAAAAACATACACATTTTTTCTTGCTGTCCCACATTTAATGTCGTTCAGTGTAGTTAGTAACAAAAATTCTGTATGGAATAAAGTTGGTTTTGACGACTTTTTAAACGTGTGGGCTCTCCACAATCATGAAGGGTCTTCAGAATATCCAGTAAGTTTTAAACAGCTTATGGAAAATGTTTAGCGGCAAAAAATATAATCTGGCACACACGTGTATGTATATAAAAAATGCGTCCTACAAATGATTATGCTCTAAACACGATGTACCTTGAACGGTGCAAAAATAATGTCGCGCATTCCACACAATGACGGCTCTAACTTGAAAGAAATTTCGCCGCTTTACCTATCACTGTACCAATGAGCCGCCAGTGCTACCGACTTATTAATTAATTAGCAAACTTTATTTTTATTTAAAGTATTTAAAACAAATTCTTCATTTGGCAATTTGTTTTATATCTCTTATAATAACCTGTCTGCTTTACTCCTTGTTAGAGTCATTAGGTGCTTTCTTTCTGAGATCTGATTTAATCTAAGTTACTAAATCTTGGAGGAATTGATATTCTCCCGGAGACGGCCTTTACATTCATATTATTTTTCCATAGAAATTAAGTAGTAAACAAGATGATATAGTAATTACAACATAAATATAAACATCTGATTGTGTTGTTACATGCGCAGTAGGGTGAGCCAAAAAAACTTTTAATTTTTTTTTCCTTAGATACCATGAAAATATTGTCAGAAATGACGAATAAAAAATTCTGGTGAAGTTTGAGCTCTTAATATTAATATTAAGAGGTGACGATTTGTGATTTTTGATTTCCCATTTAAATAACATAGGAATTTTTTTTTATTTTGTTTGGATTTTTAATGCGTTTGAACGAATAATTGTCTAGTGAAAACGAAAACTTATTCTTGTAGGGAATTTAACGATCTACAAAAAAAGGTCTGATATGATTTTTTTGCTAAGTCGACTCTTTCAAAAGTTATTCGAGGTTAAAGTCCAACTCTAAATCGTAACAAATTATTTTTACAATTTTTATATTCTATCACAAAATAATGCCTTAAAATCATAAAATATTTTATTTTTCGTAAAACTAATCGAATGTTTTTGGTAAAACAATAATATTTTTACAAAATATCGTAAGAAAACCCAATTTTATCATACTTAATGTAAAAAAAAAAACTGAACTTTATCTGAATAATGACTTGAAAAAAAATATTTATTTCCTGAAAAAAATAATAAGTGTCCTATTTCCGCTTGACTATTAGATAATGTAAAATAATAAGAGCCGTATTTCAATTATTTTGTGATAGAATATAAAAAATTGTAAAAATAATCTGTTACGATTTAGAGTTGGACTTTAACCTCGAATAACTTTTGAAAGAGTCGACTTAGCAAAAAATCATATCAGACCTTTTTTGTAGATCGTTAAATTCCCTACAAGAATAAGTTTTCGTTTTCACTAGACAATTATTCGTTCAAACGCATTAAAAATCCAAACAAAATAAAAAAAAATTCCTGTGTTATTTAAATGGGAAATCAAAAATCACAAATCGTCACCTCTTAATATTAATATTAAGAGCTCAAACTTCACCAGAATTTTTTATTCGTCATTTCTGACAATATTTTCATGGTATCTAAGGGAAAAAAATTAAGAGTTTTCTTTTGGCCCACCCTAATGCGCAGACCTAACTTTAGGTACCTATTTATTTATTGCACTATAGCGAAAACGCGTATGTAGTGACAAGGTGGTGTAAAAAACAACAAAAATTTTGTTGGGAAAAGCTGGTGAATGAAAACTTCATTTTTGTGTTCAGAGCACCCTATTATTGGGGGTAGGTAAAACTTAAGGAAAATTTAAGCATATTGTGTCCTGCCGAATAATTACCGTAAGATTTAAAAAAAAAAAAAATTATTAAATCCATCTTCATTTCATTGGAGTGGGTCCCTCTTTGCATACCATGTTATGGAAGCTTATTGTGTGCCCCAGTCTGAGTAAAGAATGGAATAATGAGATATACAGTTTGTGTACTGAATCGTTCGAAGAGAGGAAGAGTGTAGAATAAATTTTATTACCACAGCCAATATGTTGCGTAGTATATCTATCTCATTCATTATTCCATCCTTCTCTCAGACCGGAGTGCACAATTAATTTTTATACGGTATACACATTTATAAAATACTTACAGCATGGGGATTGTCCCTTTCCATTTTAATATGGCTTTGAATAATAGTTCGCAAGTCGGTTTGTATAATCTCCGTAATGTCATTAAATGTAGGCCCAATGTTTTTACGGAATAATAGTTCCATTATATCACTCATTATTTTTATACATAACTCAACCTATATTATACAAAACAATAAATTTGAAAAGTGATTTATTCAGGAAATGTTATAAAGTACTGTATGTTATGAACAATTGATGTGAATGAAAATTAAAGCTACCTAATACAGTGATTTGTATGAGAAAAACTGGTTGGTCTTTTAAAAACAAGTTTCAAAAATAATATAAATATGGTACAGGGTCATTCCTCATATATTATAGGCTTTATTTGAGCAATTATCGAAAAATATTAAAAACAAGTTTCATGGATTTTTCTGAATTAATTTGCCATCAGAAAAAACAAACGACTATCGGAAATGTAAAATATTTACGTGATCTCATTTTTTTTAATGGAACATTATATTTTATTCCAAATTTGGAGGTATCTGTACATGGTAGAAAAAAAAAGCTTTGAACCCGGGAGTCGATACACGGTAAACCAGCTGTTTGTCATGTAACGCTCTAGCCCACTATTTATAAGGATTAAAGTAAGAAATTATGCTTTAAAATCAAAATATCTTCAAAATAATTTTAAGACAATTCGAAACAATTTTTGACATTTGACAATGAATCACTACAAAAATTCATTTGAGGACATGACAACATATTAAGAAGCCTATTTTGTAACTAACAACGACGACGTTAACGTTATACAATAACAGACAAGTCAGATAATCATATTCTGTATGAATAGTTTTATCGTTATTACACGTTTTATCGTTAAGAGATGACAGCCAATCAAGGTATCTGTAGCTTTTTTTGACGACTATAGAAAGAAATGTATTATTATTGACATTTCTGCAACATCTGCAAAGAAGGTATTCGTTGGGGCCACAGGAACCATTCAGTTTCAGTATAATATGTGTCCAAGATTTCTCTAAATTATCCGGTTTTACCGAATCGTAATTAATTAATACAGAACGAAATATTATTTTCCAGCTCTTCTAAGGTACATTACATACTGCTACCTGTATGGCTTTGCTACTTTTTTTTTTTTTTTTTTTTTGTTGGTAAATATAATATTTTCAGTGTTGATATTTATTCCTTTCCAAAAAATGATATAGGAAGATTACAAACTCTGATATTTGACACTGATACACAAATCAATATATTACCAAAGAAATTTTCCTTTAAGTTTTGAGAACGGATTCAGAAAGTATTCGAAACGTCAATCTTTATAATCTAAAATATTTGACATTTAAGTTTTATTTTCAGGTAATATTTTTTTGACATTTTTTGCACAAAAAACTTTTTTTTGGAAACCATTGACCAAACAGAGGTTTATTTAACAAATTTTTTAAATAATTTATACCATTATTACTCAAAGAAAATGCGAATAAACACAAATCATCGATTTGACACCCCAACCAAAATCAAATGTCAACAAGTATAACAGAATGATAGGTTAGGTACAAAAAGAATCCCTACTACTATCAATTTTACAAAAAATCGGTTATAGTTATCCAATTGAGTTACGACATCATCTCAACAACACTGGTTACTGAATGTGAATTTTTACAAGATCGTTCAGTTAAGTAAACGACAATCGTTATTATATGACACGTTATGCAACAACAATTTACAGAACAGACCTCTTATTATGATTCTACAAGGAAATTTACAGAAACTTGTAAAATTTTCAACATTTTACTTACTATTTAAGTCATTAGTAATGGAATATTTCTGTGATTAATGCAACAAAATAATAAAATAGAATTTATAGACAGGAAAATAAATACTTTCAACCAGTTTTTCTATGGTGTGCATATATTATGATAAACAAGCTACAAAATTAAATCCTTTGTGCATGTGTATTGTGTATAATATGTTCACCTCTTCTGGATATCCCACATGTTGATTGACGCAATGTTGTGTCGTTCCAAGAAGCTGAGCAACCTTGGCCACCGATCTATTCTGCCTCCTGCCATCTTGTCTCAATAGAAGACCCTATAATACCCATTGCACCACTAAACTACCAAAAAGTACTCAAAACAACTACCCAAAGTAATGGTAAAATAAATAAATAAAAAATAAAAAAGTTATGAATATGTAATACACATAACATGTTAATATTTAAACATAAATAATTAAAGTAAGGTTGACCAATAAACCATTAATATCCCAAGATTATTACAAACAAGCACAGTATGCATTAAATAATATTATCGAACAATTCAACAAATTAATAATACTCTACCATGCACAATCCAATATTTTATTGTATTAGCCCAGTTCCCAGAAAAAAAAATAACGCCTAAGCTGGGATGTAAAATTTTGCATTGAAGTAGGTTTTTGGTAGTAGAAAAGTAAAAAAAAAGATCTCAAGGTGACTGTACATAAAACAGAATGGCGGCAAACTCCCAAAAATTGTTTTTTTGGAAATAACTTTTGAAACACGCAAAATACAAATAAAAATCGTAGAGATAAGAATTGTACACAAATATAAAAAATTTCGTACTTGCAAATATTTTCGCGATAAAAATATTAAAAAACTAATATTAGAGATATTTTCAGTTGCTGAATTCAAATTCTTAGGTTATTTTGCCTAATATTTGGCCAGTTTTTAATTATTAGCCATTTTTTTCGCATATTTAATTACATTAAATTTACTGTTCATCATGCGTATTTAATGGAAGATTACATAAATACATTGTAAGTAATTATTTAAATTATATTCCTTTACATATATAGAGTAAAAAGGTTTAAAAAATAAAACATTTGAATCTACGAAAAAAAGTTTTTATATAAAAATAAATACATAAAATATGATAATTTACTGTGGGCAATGTTCATACACATCTTCTATTCCTCATTTTCTTTTTCTACTTCATCCAAATTAATTTTGAAATTAGTACATACTTCAATTTACCACAAACAGAACTACAATCCAGCCTTTCCGCTACGTGTCGCCGCGTGCACACGCCCACACAGTAATAATAAAAGCACACAGACGTAATGCTGCGCACGCCTTCTTGGGCGGCTGCTGCGAGGTCGAATTCTTTTTAAATGTTCGTCGAAGTTTTGTACCTGCTCATTTGATGCCTCGACCACACACAAAATTTCACTTACAATCGAAATAACGAATTTTTATCTTTCGTTCACCTTATGTCACAATTGAGAAAAATATGTAATACTGGAAATGAATTTATAAAAAAAACCCGATTTTTAGATTATATTGCAAATTCCTGCTGATTGCGAATTATGATGAAAATATGGACATTGCTAATTAAAAGTAGATGCCCTTAGCTTTAATTTGCATTTTTTTGTGTCAACTGTTAATTTTTGATCACTTGAGAGAATTTTGAAATCGAAATTTTGTGAACTATATAATTCACGAAAATTACACAAAATATAAAGTCGACTCATTTTCTGTTCAGAAGATTTGCACATTTTTGACCACCATGATATATAAACTGACATATAAAGATCCCAAAACCAAATGTACTTATTACATACACTAACGAGTATATTCCAATATATAGACAATTTAATGGAGGAGGGCTCTAAAATTGACAAAAAAAAAAGAATTTGTTTTTCAATGCAAAAAACAAATACCAGGATTGAAATTTACATAATAATGAAAGCAACATTCTTCCCTTTTAAAACTGTTTTTCTTTCATTACGATTCGATCATTTCTTCAAATGTTATTAAAGTTTTTGTACCGAAACGCACGGAAAAGGTTATTTATGGCGTTTGCACGTTGGCTCGTGACCCCATAACTTTGATTATTTTTTTAAGCCAAAACGGTGGCATGTATATTTTTTTGTGTCGAATTTTGTGCTCTTTAATTTTCACCTCTACGATTTTTTTATTTTGCATGTTTTAATTAAAAAAAAAAACATTTGTCGGTAGTTTGACGCCATTTTGTTTTATGTTGCAACCAAGGTAGCCTTAAGATTTTTTTTATACTTTTCTACTGGCTAGGGCCTACTTCTAGGCAAAATTTCACATAAAGATTATTTCATCCCAACTCAAAACCCTTGGTGACTGGACTATAGTATATCAATACATAGAAAAAAATATACGAAGACAATATATTAGTTAATTACAATTATTATTATCGATTTAGCTATGACTACAAAAGGTTATAAACCAAGCATGCTACAAAATATATTTTACTTTGGAATGTATATATTGTTCTATATTTGTATCTCGATTATCGAAATACAAATATTTTGGATGAAATATTATTTCTCTGATTTCACAAGAATTAAAACATAATAGAAAATTTAAGTTCTATATTGTTTTTTAACAATCTGCGTTGGGAACTTTAAACACATTTGTACTTTAGAAGTTTTATGTAAATTTAGTATGAATCTTTCAAAGGGAGATGTAACATACTACAAGGCATTACCAACAGGGATGTCCCATAAATGTGTTGTGTAACTGTTAGATGGCAGTTGCCTCCTATTTGTTATATTCATATTGAGAACCAATCATGTTTAGCACTACCTCAACAGCTGGCTGAATACACTCAATGAAAGTTGGATTTTTTTTATATATATTATGATTCTGCATTATGAAAGCATTGTATAGACTATAAGATGAAAGCACGGTATAAGCCAAACCTGTGTTTAATGAAATAAAAGTATAAGAATTAGGGTTTAAATATCTGGGAGAGAGTTGACTGTATACTGCTTCGTTGCCAATTCGGCACGATACAATACGCAAGCGAATGTCGAATTCTGCCATATGGAAGTAGCACAGAGCAACTGTCTTTGTTGTCTACCAGTTAGTATTTCATCACTTTCTGCTACATTTAACACAGGTTTCGCTTGAATAGATGTCCGTAGTGTATGTACTATTTGCCTTATTCAGATGAATTTCTCTATATATATTTAGATTCAAAGCACGAATTTCTTAACAAAATCTAGATCCCCAATTTCATACAAATCATGTCTCCTATCATATTATATGCCACACTGTAGCCAATTTTGTATTGAATGCGAGTTGACCAATTACAGAAGGTTTAATTTACCAATTCTTTTAGAGGGTTTTCATCAACTTTTTAAAATTCAATTCACCAACATTTCCCTAACTTGTATTAAGAAAACATTGGTAGTTTTATTAAAAAAATGTAATTTAATTTTATAAAAATATAAAAAACAAAAATTTTTCGCCTAATGATTTAAATTATTTAGTTGTACAGGGTTACTCATTATAAATTACTCACCCCTTATCATGGTTATTACTGCCCATAGAAAAAAGTTTTAAATAAAAGTTATGAATTTTGTTAAAATGCTGTCAAAAGTACAGTAGCGTGCAGATTTCAGGGGATACAAAAAAATAATATATTTTTTTAAATGAGATACCCTGTATATTATTAAATTTTTGGAATAATCCTTAGTTCCTGATTTCAAAAATTATTGCACTGGAGGTATCTTGCTCTAACTTTCTTTTATTCACCTCCAAATGTTATACAGCGAGAGTTGATTCAAGTCGAACAAGCATTAAAGGAAAGCAAGTAATGTACATGTAGATTTTTTTATGTGGAGTATTGATGATCGTTCTCATTACAGGTGGAGACGGCATAATGCATACACGTCATTATTTGCTTTCCTTTAATGCACGTTCGATTTGAAACAGGGCTCGCTTTGCTCTTTGTTTTCCTAATTAAGCTCTATTAACTTCTCTTTTTTCGAAATTCCCCGTTGCTTTCTGATAATTACTAAGACAATTTCTGACACATTTTTGTATAAAATTGTGAAAGCACTCAACACAAAAAGTAAACGTTAGTAAAACACACATTCACGATACTTTTAAATATAGAAATTCTAATTTAGCAACAAGAAATCGATAACTGCTATCAATTATTGATTAAAATGTAATTAGATATTGATTATTTGGACAAGAGCATGGCGACTCCTAGTACAGGATATCGAACAATAGTGGGTAATATGAATCAGAAATCCATTGTTAATAAATTGGAATAAAAATGTAATAACTCTTTTTAGACAAGTAAATAACCCTTGCACACACATTAATGTACATATGAACATAATACTTAAAGTAATTTAGAGATGTAATCGTTAAGCTTATAAATAAGAACCTTCAAAAAATAGCACAATTTATGATTTAACTTTGTGCACCGTTGGCAGTCAGTTCCTTTAACTAACTGTATTTTTTTCTGTTATACTTTTATAACTCCATAAACCTTAAATTTATGACAAAAAATATAATTAACATTTTATTGATATTTATAATATATCCTAAATAGTGGCGGCGGCCGTTCAAATTTCTTCCAAGGGTCCGCCTCGGTGGTGTTGCACTCAGTGGGGACTGGTGAAATTTGGGTTAAGTCATATCTCAGAGTATTGGAGCCTGGGACCCAAGCTATACTTTAAGACATAATTATTAAGACTAAATGAAGACATTTTGCAGAGAAAAAAATTGTGATCGTAATTTGCGAAAAAAATTGCAAAAATTGTGACCCCCCTGGTATTTCTTACACAATTTGTAAAATATTTGCAAAATATATCAGAATCAGGTGGAAAGTATGTTGCCAGATTTCAGATTTCATCAAAAAATTTAGCTTTTTTGTAAAGTTACACCATTTTGAAATTTTATTTTAGATGCATTTCTCACTGTGCAAATTTAAAAAAGGTGCAACTTTATAAAAAAAAAAAAAAAAAAATATTTTTTTATGAAATTTTAAATCTGGCGACATACTTTCCACCTGATCCTGGAAAAAAATGTTTTGCAATTATTTTACAAATTGTCTAAAAAATAACCCAATTTCACAATTTTTTCAACTTTTTTTTCTCAAATTTCTATCGTAGTTATGAGAGTTATACCTTAAAGTATCGTTTGGATCCTATGCTCCAATACTATATGGCTAACCTAAATTTCACCAGCCACCACTGGTTGCACTACCAAACAATAAATAACACAAATTTATATAAACTTTGATAACATTTTATTTTCATAAATCCACATTTTTATATTTTACTTATAAAAATAAAAAATTATCGCAACTGAATAAATTTCCATTATTATCCATTATTAGCTCTAAGCAGCATTTATTGACTGACCACCGCGCATTTGTGTCGAATTTAATATTTGTTTTTATTAAAATATTGTCAGTATTTTATATTTTATATAAACTCATCTTATGTAGGTTTATACATTTTTTTCGAGTTGTCATTAAATTCATTTAAACAGAATTGCATGCAACAATTTTTCACATGCCAAGCATTAGAAAACAAAACAAAACAAAACATGTTAAAGAACTTTTAAAATCCCAAAAGAACAAAATACTTTTGTATATCAACTTATCAACATAAAAAAAGGTTAGAATTTAAAATAATCCAAATTCTCCATATGAACGTCAACACGACTAAAGTTGAAAGGCTTGTTCTTGTCTTATTTAACAATGTCACCCTTGACGATATCTCACACCTCACCGATATTTATTACCCATTTTGGAACAAACAAGTGTTGTTCTTGAATTTTTAATAACAATGTTCTTAACGCAGGATCTATGATGCCTCAAATAATTAAGTACGTTGTACATCGCAATCGGTCAATTTAACCCAGTTATTAGAATAAGCTCTATATGCATATAATGTTGACACATCGACTGGTTTATTTAGGTAACGAAATAGTCAATTTGAGATAAAGCTAAATAATATTTTAAATAGTTATTTACAACATAAAAAGTAGCATAATTAAAAAATATTAGAATTTTTTTTTTCAATATCTTGTTCAACTGTGAATAAAATGTTACATAATTTTTTTTTTACATTTTTTTTTAGAACTAAATTACGGAAACTAAATATTGTATAGTAGGGCAAATAGACATAAGATTTGTTTACTTAACCTGTGGATAGCACAAAAAACACAAGACTTCATAATTCATAATTATGACAAGGATAACTGGGCACAGTTACTTCTATATTTGGAGACATAAGTTACGAGTTCAAAAATAAACCATACAAGAAACAGAAAGAGCACAGTTTTTTTTAAATAAGATCCTATAAGGATTCATATAAGACACCTGCCTGATATATTACTTTTTTTTTGCAAGGAAAACCTCAATTGCATGACTACAAATGGGTTTTTAACGACGGGTGGCAGAATCTAACTCTAGATCATTTAGAACAATTATTATTAATAATACATTTTTATTCCAATGCCACAAAATTGTTATCGAGCAATAGTGTATTTTACTAAATGTTCAGCATTCATCTTAATATTGAACATTGCAAAAATCACCCATCCAACGTACAAGGTAAGATATTGTTCATTTTGTACTGTATATCATTTTTGCATACGAGAATATTGATGTGTTCACACATGAGCTGAATTCGACCCTGATATTCGCGAAATGACTAGGTATATGAGATGTGGTATCTAATTACGAATTGATAAATATTGGAACAAAAAAATTACACTAATTCTATTTTCTTGCTTGTATTTTTTTTGCGTTGGCTCCTGTCTACATAAAAAAAAAATCAGATTTTATACTTACGTCAAATCATTTTGATTGAAAAATTATTTAACACTACACCAAATATTAATATATCAGCTAGAAGGTGCACGTACATCATAGATTTGGAAAGCTATTAAATGTGGAGGGGTTGTCACAGACTGCGCCCCTAGCTTTTTATAAGACTACTTCTAAATTGAGGGTCAAAATGACTTTCTAGCAACTGATCAAGAGTTACGGGGCAACATATCCTTTTTATTTTAAATAGAACATACATTGTGCTTAAAGTAAAATTACTTTTACCACAGGAGAATTCTTTATCTATTACTGGGTGTTACAATTTCAGTGTCACACAGCATATGTTGTTTACTTTAAATGTGCAGCTCGTTCCACACAAGGTCTTTTTTATAATAAGTTGTAATGATTCATTACATTTCACGACTAATTAACCAACGAGATACATTATACATAGGCATATTGTAAAAATTCTGCTACACTTTTCTTACAAGGGTGTTACGATATAAGTACTTGAAAACATTTTTCATAATTTTAAATATGCAACTGAAAAATTACTTTATTATGACAGATAAGATAAATCTTTGTTTAATCGTTGAAATTTTGCTTTCAGGATTTTAAAAGTATATTGAAAGAAAACTACTGTAGAAAGAAGGTCTTATACAAGAAAAGGAGTACTTAAGATTTGATTGTTGAACCATTCGGTGGCCAAGGTGTCTCTGGTGCGGAAGAGTAAACTTTGATTTTCTGTTTTCAAACTTCTTAACTCTAGCAATAATATTTACAATTTACATTACACTATATTCTTTTAACACAACTATACATTTAGCATGCATGTATTAGTGACAAAAAAGACACATGTACATTTTACGATAACTATTAAAATACCAACTAGACTTACTTAGACAAAGCTTGCACCTTTTATTAAGCAATGACGAGAGCTAAAAATGGTGCTGTAAAAAAATTTCAGAAATTGCACATCACTAGTAAAAAATGTATTCAAAATTATTTTGCTTATTGATACGCAATGGCACGCAATTTTATATTGGAAAACTGGTTTGGTTAAGATTTAAAGGCCCACAACTATTTGAAGCATCGATCTATAAAAAAACATGACCACAAAAATTATATAAAATAATGTATTGGATCATAACAATAGTCCGAAATACAAAAATAAACAAATATTTTAATGGAAATCTCATAATCCAATGTATGTTTAAAAAAAATTAATGTTGAGACTAACAGGACATGTTTTAGCCTTGCCTAAGTAACAAAAAAGGTGGAAAAATTAACATAACATAAATTTGAAAACAGAAAATAAATCAAACAAAACAATGCAGGACATTCAATTATTATTTACAATTTAAAATATGCCATTGAATGAAAGTGTATTATTTACACGAAAATGAGTTTAAAATTGTGCAAAATAATTTAATGCAATGAGATATTTAACTATGAAAATGTGCCAATGAAAATTATTACTGAAAAATATAGTGATATTATATTATACAGTGTAAAATTTAAAAAAAAATCTGTGACAGTTTAATCAGAAAAGAATAAAAGTAGAGCACATATAAAAAAAAGCACTGAAGCAAATCTAAAAGCCGCACATACTTACCTCTTCTTTGGCTTCGAACAAAATTTTTACTTGTTGGGTGATTATAGGCAAAAGTATTTTTCTACATTCGGATACAAAAACAACTTGCTATGAACTATCTCATTGATAGTCATCATCTTCTGTTTCGTTAACCGGCCCATAGGAATATTATTTAACATGTCACACAATATTGTACTAAAACCACCAATTATAAAGTAAATAACAATCCATGGCATCTAACAAAGAAAATTACGTTTCTTAAAATTACTTACCTTAATTCTCTGTGATCAAAAACTAAGAGGATATCGGGTATTGTACTAGGTAAATATTTAAGGCATGCCCCTTGTTCCCTAAGTAGGCCATCTTTATTGGAAGACATCATAAATATAATGCTCTGCAACAGATCTCGTAAACTCTCCTCAAATTCATCCTCAGGATCAATTTCCGGATAGAGTGCCATATACAGTATTCTAGATCTAGAGACGAATCTCATGACATACTGTAAAGACTTCATGGTTTTGAACACCAAATTTTCTTTCGCATGGCAATTTATATCACCTGCGCGACTAACTACCGATTTTAAAACCCAGATTAATTTTCTGAAAGCAGTAACACAAACATTAAATAGGCCAATCAGTGACCACAGTCATGGTAACTATTGAAAACACATTGTCTATGAGATATGAATTTAGAAATAATTTAAGTATCGTGAAATACACAAAAGAGCCATGATTACTATCTACTGCTCCCTTAAAACTTAAAGAAAATATATTTTCAACAAAATCTATGTGCCAGTCTACCTTCGTCAACTTCCAGAAGAGGGTTCTAATAACTAATAGTAATACTAATCTCACATTAATATAAATACATAGGGTTTTTAACTTACTCATAGGCTAATGTTGCACTAAAGCTTTCTTTTATATACAAATCTAAAACTGGTTCGAAATGCTGATATTTCCAGTCAGTACTAACTAGACTTATGATATATAGTAAGCATTCAAAAACTAGAGTATCGTAAGTATCAGTCTTTGGGTTATCCATAAGAATATTAAATAAGGCATCAAGGATATCCTGTAAAAATTTTACTACTTCCTCCCCGTCCACATTCATTAAAGCTTTCAGAGAGTCAGTTAAAGTCTCTTTATGGGAAGCCCAGTTTAACAGACCCAAAAGGTCCACTACAAAAAAAATACATATGTTGCTGAATACTGATCATATGACAGGCAAGGAATTTTTAAAATTCCCAATCGTGTGTATTTTTTTTTTAACTCCCCGCTCGAAGAGTCGTATAGGAAAAGTAATATAATTAATTCGACATATCTTCTAGAGGAGGTTGGCATCTGTTATGCGTGTGCTAGTAATCAATAATTGTGGGAGAGATATCTGACAAACGAAAAACAAAAAAATAAATGTACGCAAGAGAAAAACCCAACATATTCTACAGAGTAAATGTTATGCTGAGAGCATAACATTTCCTCTGTAGAACAACATGTTGGGTAAACAACAACGCAGTAGTTATATTTTGGTTTGCCATCTCAAGTCCAAATCGAGCTCGGTAGCGTAGTGGGCCAGAGCGTTAAGTGACAAACGTAGCTGGTTTACTGCCTATCAACTCCTGGGGTCAAATTCGGTTTGCATTCTGACAAATTCGAAGGGATTGGTTATGCGTGTCCGAGTTTTTTTTCAACAGTGTAATCCCTGTCCGTGCAGCTTCGGCTTTGGTTTAGGGGTTGCCTAATTTATATATTTTTTTCCCATTCCCAATCATACTTTTATTACCACAAAGCAAACCTGTAATGAAATTATTCTTCTTCCTTATTAATTATAATATGCTGTCTTACATGCATATACCTTTTTATTTCTGTAAAAATTTGCATGTTCCTAATTACATAAATCATTTAATTAAACTGATAAACTCTGAGCGGGAGGTTCAAAGGCCGAATTGCTTTAACTAACATGAATTGAATTAATTTTGGACCATCTATATAGATTAAATCGAGGATACTACTAACTTACCATTTTGAGTCAACTTTGTGGAACAAATGTTACTAGAAATACTAAACGAATCTTTTGTAGACATGCTCAATCCAGGTACTTGGGGTTTCTCTTTAATATTATCTTTAACTTCGTTAATAGTGGAAGGCAATTTGAAATAATCTAAACTACTTTCATCAAACTTTTTGTGATCTATTTTGTACACCACAAGACTGTGTCTAGCATCTGGCAAAGTAGTGCCATTTTCTTGCATTAACTTAACATACGACATTCCAAAAGGTTTTTCACTCTTATCCTTCGCTTCATTGGATGATCTATGTTTAAAAATAAATTTTAAATGACTAGTTTTGAACTCCTCAATTGGTATTGCAACTTTAAATGTTTCATACCATTGGGGCTTATCTTCGTGGTAATAAATAACAGATCTATATTCATCTATAGGCTGGACACCTCCTCCCAAACTAATAACGCCCTAAAAGTTAAAATATATCTGTTGATGCATCACTACAACATGCGAGTGGAAACAACAGAAATTACAAAAAACTGATTTATAGTATGGCAGTTCAATTTATTATTAATAGAATACAGTTATAATAACTTTAGTAACCATAATTTCTGTAATTTTAAATTAAATTGATCAATTTGACAATAAAATAGTAGGTACAGGTTATACTGTAATTTTAATTTACTGTATTCATCTTGATAGTTTTAAGATATAATTTTAAAAATGACTTTTGAACCTGATAATAACAGATCAAATTCATCTCGCTTAATGTAAAAGATAGTGGGTATTTTAAGATATGTGGAAATTATTATGTGACATCAATTGTATAGTCTGCAATTAGCAGCAATTTATGATATTTTGAATCAAGTTGGATTTTCAAATTTTTTTTTGGAAAATAAGATTTAAAAAATATGTACAAAATAGGTCAGCTATTTTTCTGTGAGGAAATGGTTAATATAATAACAAAAAAAACTGTCCACTTCCCTGTCACAAAATCACACTTTCTTAAAATAATTTTATGGCAAATGGAAATCGATCTAACAGAGGAAAATAATTGATCAAAAATAAAAAAATTTTTTTGAAAAAACTAAATTTAAAATAATCAACTACACACCACTATACCCTATTCATTCATATGAGCATATAAAAAACTGTTTACCTGGGCTCAGAGCTACCCTTTGTCGACCTTCAGTCTTGCAGTTCTCTAGCACTGGAGTGCGATGCATTATAAATGCAGAAAATGTATTTATATAATACCGTGCGCCTGACAGAATATTTTATGTGCTTATATGAGATGAATGGATTTTAGGCTACACTAACTATGGCAATAGCACACACAAAATTAATCAGCATAGATATAAAGTATACATTAAAACCATTATTAAATTATGACCAACTTTTAAACAACTTGCAATAGAGTCATCGCGTCTACTGATATATCTACTAAAATTAATATAACCAAATAAGCTACACAAAGTACTTACAGGAATAGCTTGGCCTTTATCATTACAAACTCTAACAGTAACTTCAACATTTTTATCACTCTTTTTATTTCCTTTGGTAAATTCACCTCCTATTAATGTTAAATATAGATCATTCCTAACGTCCCCTGGCAAAATTACTTCTGGAAAGCCCATTTTCCTTGCTATAGACACGTTACCCAATACTAAATGAGGGTTTTCTTCGCGCACCTAAAATAAACTTTACAGTGCATGCATACTTTTAACATTGCATAAGCCATTACCTGTTTTAGGTCACCCCTTAGTAACTTCATGCTAACAAACAATGCTTGATTTTTATTTTCAAATCTTTCTTTAGTTATAATTTTTTTAAGAGTTTGTTCCAAATTGTCCTTATCGCAACTGCAAAAAAAAAAAATAATGCAACTGGCCAGTAATCGCAATTAGTATTTAACTTTACCTCACAAAAGGTACAGCAAATTCTTGGTCAAGATCTGTATCTAATTTTCCGTTCATGTAGTTAGTTATATCAAACGCTGCGACTCCACAGGGCCTTCGCATGTTTTCATTCGAATTTTTTTTTACAGTAGCACTCACAGAACTTCTTCTATGATCTAATTCTTTGGTATCCATTGCACCGATTCTGACAACATGGCACACTAAAAATATTTTTTCTCTCTCCAAATCTTTCTTGCCAAGATCCTATGAAAAAAATTATCGCTTTAAATTTTTTCCAAGCACACATTTATTTAAAAAATATTCCTATGCACATGGGTCCGGAAAAATCTTGTTTGGGAGATATGACCACTTAAGTGATAAGAAACTCTTATTTGGTTCATAAATATTTTATATTATATATTATTATAATGTTTGTCACAACACATTAGGATACAAGTGGAACAAAATATTCTATGGCTGGGAAATTAAAGAATTTTCACAATTTTTTTTTTCATACCTTTCTTACTTTAGAAGTTTGGCAATTTGACCACTGAAAATTTTTAAACAAAAAAAGTTACTCTTGTGTCTTGTTACTCTGATCGATCGTTCCTTATTTTATTAATTAAATAACGGCAATACTTCACAAAAAAAGTAATGTAAAAAAATATAGACATTTTTCTAAATTTTGTAGGTGTTCAAAAGGAATCGAAACATGCATATCGCCGCTGTCAAGTCAAAACCTGCTATGTGGTGATTTTACCATTTTTGTGATAGGGGTGCCAGCCTTACAGCTTTAGTCTTTCTGCGTGCTATAGTAACACCAACTGTGTGAAATCATTCTTAGTCAACTTTATTTACAACTTCTGCAGTTATAACTGCTATGGTTTTTTTGTATTTCCTGTAAAATTTGGTAAATTCCACATAGCAGTTTTCGACTTGACAATGACGATGTATTCAACGAATTAATAACTAGCCCGGATCCGAATACTACATGACGATATTTTCTTATAAATATTAATATTGTATGTAATATAGAAGTAATGTAATATAGCACCCTCTGTAAATTTGGTCTTTGGACCTGCTGGGTGGTGGTAGTTTAAATAAATAAATATTGCACCGAACTCCTGTGCCATTAAACTCAGTGGCGGCTCGTGGTTAATTTTATAGGGGGGCACACATTTGACATTTTGAAATTGTATATTAAAATTAACTTACCAGAGAACCATTCACAATATTCTTTGTTCTCAAAATCGTGTGCTGCTTAAAAAATAAGCAAAAATTTGCAAAGGTGTCCTCCCACTTTAAGATCTAGTACATAAACAGTTATGAAACATTTTTGTAAAATGATGACCTCTAATTTTAATGTAAGTTTCTGAAATTGCCCTTATAATTTCAATAATATGATTGGTATTATTAGGGAAATTACTCGGGAAATTATCCAATTGGTGAATTTCTAAATCATTAAAAATATTTGAATTTTGAAACTTTTTTAAAACACTACACATAATTTTAATTTTTAGCTTCAAATCTATTTGAATATTTTTTTCAGTTTTAAAATGTCTTAAATGTTTTTCTGTTTCCTTACATATTTGTATGACATCAGATGACGGATAAATAAGACCACCGCGGTCTTTTACAAATATTAGTTCATGGAAATTTTCCCTGTTTATTGAAAATAAAGCGTTTATACATTCTTCACATTTTAACGATTTTAAAATTGATTTTACCACAAAGCCACTATACACCATAATATATTCGTTGTACTCCGACAACTCCAAAGAAAAATTAAAGTTATATTCAGTTTCAGATATATCATGGGCTCTAAATTTATTGCAAGTTAAATTTATTTTGTCTATTGCAGAACTACAATTTAAAAGAGAAATATTTTCCAAAGAAATGCAATTTCCAGAGAATGTTTCTTTAATTTGCATATGAATCAACAATTTTTTATATGCAGATTTAAATTGGCGGCTAGTTGGATTATTATTCCATCCCCCATGCTGTCTGATATTACAGAAAAAAAAGAGAGACTATTTAAAATAAGTTACTTTACACATAAGATTAAATATTCTTCCTAATAAAATATTAAGTAAGTATTTTAATTTTTATTATGTAGTAAAATAAATATAATAAAATCCGTATGAAAATATTCGAGGTATTTTTTTAAATCAAATGTATTATAATAACATGCATAAAAATAAATATAATAAAATTCGTATAGGTATAGCTCTTTTAAAAAACAATGGCATTAAAATACCATTTTATACAAATGTCGACTTAGTTTTATGTTTGTAAACCACCGAGTTGTAAACTAAATAATTTGACACAATTTACTACTACAGTCCTGCAAACATGCTGGAGCGCAGGTACACATGTCGTAGGCAGATTGCTTAAAATTTAAATTAAATAACGGTGGCTTCATGCCTTGGTTCCTTGCAACAAGTCTATGTGGTCTGTGGGTGTACACAAGTGAACTGTGCCCGCATTAGAGCATAAGGGGGGGGTCGTTGCCATAGCGATGCCGTAAACAAAATCTAGCCTGATGCAGAAACATGACGCGATCTCCGTACACAACTCATCTTATGCCCTTTGGGAAGTAGATATTGACAAACTCAAGTTGTAACGCAGCGATAGCGTCGGAAATTAGTTTTGGGGTTTATTATGTTGATAAAAATGTTAAAATGGATAAAAATAAATAGAAATTAGAAATTGACTAATTAACTAGCTAAGCTGAATTTGCTTTGGGGGGCACGTGCTCCTGTGCCCCTTAGGAGCAGCCGCCACTGATTAAACTCTACTCCGGGAAATCGCTTATCCATCGTTCTACAGTACCTTGAGAGAGAAATGGACGTGATATTTTCAAAATGTTCCACGATAATATTCTCAATGTATATTCGGATCCTGGCTCTATTAACAAACAACCCTTAGACACGATTCAAAGATTCCAGAACTGTTACAAATTGTTAGTAATATTTGTATTCCAATGAGTAGACTACCACAAAAAAATTCAAAAATTCTTCCATAAATTATTTAAGAGCAAAATAAGTTTTTCACATACCACCTCAAGTGGTATAGTTTATCCAATGTCAGTTTAAAATATTATAAATTCAGCGTCAGTGATACGTGTATAATTAACGATTTTACAATATTGTAGGGCATGCATTGAAAAGACTTGAAAAGTAAGTTACGCGCGCCTATGGATGGCATGCGTTCGAGGTCGGTTTTCAAAGGAATGCCGCGCTCTTGTTTTTTATATCCCTTTAAACTGACATTGGATAAACTATAATATCTCCCTAACAACATACTTTTTTTTTATTTTGGATTCAGCCTACAAGGGTTTCGCGCATATTTTTAAACACCCCGTTAACAATTTTTTTTCATTTGTTTGCTAATAATAATGTGTTATGCGTCATGTAACGAGGATTATGGTCTTAACACAAATGTTTTTTGCTTGAAACAGTCTGAACCAATTGCTCAATAATTCATGTGTCTGGGTCGAATCATTAAGAGGCCCATACATTTTCAGGATTCATGACAATTTTAACCGTACGTGATTACACAACCGGTTTCACGAACTCCTAGCAGTCCATATATTTTCGGGATGATGTTATCAGGATTGCCACTTGTGTTTACCCGTACGGTTTAATCACATGCGGTTAAAACTGTCACGAATCCTGAAAATGTATGGGCCCCATTAGGGATTGTAATTGTGGATTGATATGCAGATAGTTAGATTCAATAGATAGTTCCTCTATGTATAAAACAAATAACCAAATAGGTGTAGATTAAAGAGAGAGAGAGAGAGAGAAAATTAGAGAAAAAAGTATATATAACTAAACAGATAGACATAAGATAAAATTTTTGTTTGCTTAGCTGAAGGATACAATAAAAAAAATATTGATGTCTTATATTTATAAATAACTTATACCAACTCACTGTAAATCCTATATCAAAACTTATAAATCAATTTTTTATATTTAATTTTGCAATGGAAAAAAATTCTATGGAAAAGTAAATTACATTTCGAGATTGATTGATTTTAATGCAACATGGAGGAGATTTTTACTGCCCTGAGCCTTTTATGTGCTTACCGTAAACATAACCCTTAAATTGTACATTTGGTCTAAATCACTCATCAGCCCTTCTTTGGTCCACCGTACTACATAGTTTTCTGTGATAGCTTTGAAATCTTTACCATCATATAAAGTCATAAGTAACTCTGCATCTTCTGACATTTTACATGTGAAGTTTCTAACGGATATTAGAAATATATTAGAATACTGTTGTATAGCAGTTTTTGGTTGTACTTCTTTGACTTCAGTCTGAAAATTTTCTGATCAAAAATCATTTCATAGTAAATCAAGAAATAATTACCTTTGCCCTATTGCTCATGCGTTCTGTTGCATTTTTGTGATGATAAAAAAGCTGGATAGTGCTTGTTTCATCAGGGTTAATTAAATTGCCATTTTTGTCTCTAACTACCAAATCTAAGCCCAATATTTTATTTCCCATATCGATTTCCTCGGCAGACTGTATTGTAACCCTTTTTAATTCATCAATGGGTAGTGTTCCACTTATTATCTTACATCGATGTGTGATTAGGTCATAAATTTGATTTTTTATTTGTTCAAAATGTTTATTGTGGGTCTGAAAATGAGCAAAAAAAAATATCAATATTTTGCGATAAGCTGAGGATTAACTACAAAAACAATTTGTTTTTTAATATAAATTATACGCATATAGTGAAAAATAAATAGTAGTAAAAGAATACCAAAGCAGATATAAAAATCATAACAATATACAGTGTGTAAGTAACGAAAAATCGCTTAGGCAGGTCAATTTTTAAGTATATTTTTCTATTTTTTTGAGAAAAAAAATTACTTCAGACGGTTATGAAAATGTATGTAAAGTCAATACAATCCTTCAAAATATACTCAGTTTACATCCTGATAATGTTGTAATCAACTAACAAACTTTAAGTAGCACCAGAGGAAACAATCCAACGGCATTAGATCTGGCAATCTAGTTAGCCATTCTATACTCTTACTTCTTCCTATCCACCCATTAGGAAAAGTCTTATTTAAGTAATTTCGACTACGCGCCACGTACTGCCTCACGCTACGCGGCGCGTTTAACTTATTTAATCGAGTCTTGTTGAAAAATATTATGACAGATATTAGAATCTTCTTTATTTGGCAACACGAGGGCAGGAATTAACTCCTTAAAACATAAGTAAATTTCAGTGTTTTCAAAAAAGGATATTCTTTCATTTCTTTTTCCCGACAAATTTAAGTAACCCTCTATAGCAGAGAAGTTAAAATTGGACATTTCAGATTGCTTTATTGAATTTAACATAAATTTTCATAAACATCTAAAATAAACTTTTCTCAAATAATTTTTTATACAATATTTTTAAAAACATTTGTTTATATGTATATGAATGCAGAAATTTATTTAAAAATCGATCAGTCATTGTAACGATTTTGTTAAATTTATCATTACTTTATGGGCGCACTGTATAAAATGAAAATGAAACACATTTTTACCACATATAAATTTTTCCAATGCATCCCCCATTCTCTAAGCACAGAGGTGATTTCTTGGGTAATCGGAGGCTCTTTTAGGACAGGCCCAGTTGTATCAACCTTTTCACATGATTTTATGTGTATGTAGCTTTTGGGAAATACACCCTTAACATGTCTGTTATTGATAACATAGCCATAATACCAGTGAGTTTCTTCTTCCAATATGTGTACTGCATCTCCTACTGTTAATTTCAATTTGTATTCTTCAGGGAAATTAAAGTTGTATATTGCTGAAATAATCAATTTTTAACTGGATTTAAAAAAATGTCAGCATTAAAAATAAATATTATAATTTTTGGTTACAGAGAATCATAATTCGTCTTAAAATCCAATACACAAAATTGCATTCCATTTTTTCCCCGTGAATAAATCTTAGTTTATTTTTCATTATATCTGAATTCCAAATTAGCAGCTTTTATTAAAAATCATTTATTCTGCAATAATTGGAAGAATGAATGATGCCATGATCATTCAGATCGTTTAAAATGGAAATTTTTAGTCTAAACTTAATTCATTCCACAAACTTGATGTTTTTATTTAAATATAACAAATAAACTAGTTATTTTGTAATATTTTATATTTGTTTTTTGTTTTATAGATAAACGTGTATACTGTATAAGCATCACTTGTCTTGTATAATTATTTTCCAAATAAATCAATGCAACTATAAAAAAGCTTTCAAAACCAGATGATATAAATTTATAATATACAACTACTTTCTCCGCCATTTGTCAAGATGATTATTGAATATATTGCTAATAGCACAACTAAAACAATTATTTTAAATTAAAATTATCCTGCTGCAGAATGAAAAATAAACAAAACAGAAGCACTCATCATAATGTCAGTTAAAGTTAACCAGACACGTGTTTCAATATTAATAATAATAATTGCTTTATTTAAAATAGGACATCCTTATTTGAAATAGAATTTTTACATTTTTACAATTAACAGTAGGTACCATATAATTAAGTTACACTTTTATAAACATATCCTATAATAAATAATAGGTATAATAAACAATAAAATATGGTAAAAGTTTTATCACTTTTCTTTTTTATATTTACTGTGATCAGCATGTCCATAATTATTCACAGATAAATGGCTTATACTTAATTAACACGTCTTAAAATGATAACTACTAGTATCAATAGGGTGGGCCAAATTCGATGCTTTTGGGAGATTTCTCCTATTTACCGAAGAAATAGACGAAAAGTAACTAAGGTGTCTAGGGTTTGATGTGGAAGCTACAGTTACTGGCGTAAACCGCATTCCGATATCTTCAACCGTTTACGAGATTTCTCATTTTTACCGATTTTCTAAGATGTCCCTTAACATTTTTGTTTGTGAAATTTATTTTTTTGTAAAAACGTTCTATATTCAGTTTCTTGCGTAGAATGGCTACAGAGTCGACGGTTTTTTTTCTAGAGCCTTCGGTTATTGAGTAATAACACAAACTTATGTTTTTTTTAAATAGAACACCCTACATATTTTTTTAATTTTTTGAAATGCATAAAATTTCTTTTAAAAAGATACACATAATACTTGATATTTATCTTAAAAAACTTTTTAAGATATTAGACATAAAAATAGTTCTTTTCTTACACTTCTTACCTTGTTCAATTGTTTTGAATTTTAATATACTCAAGTGTGCCACGAATTTGTCGAAAATAGTATATGTAAATAATAATAATAAATTCAACAATATATTTATTCATGTTAGGTTGACATTGTATTACACTTCTCCCAAAAGTGTAATTTCTTCTAACGCCATCTCTATTTTCTCTTATTTATTTATTTGAAATTTGAAATTGATTTACAGAATTTACAGAATCTACATAATTTACAGAATAGAATAAATTTCCAGAATAATTTTACAGAATAATTACACAATTAAATAATAAATTTAACAATAATAGGATTTTTATGTTAATAAAATGGTATGTATATACTATAAACTTTCTATGAAAATAATAAATCCTAAATTTAATTAAATAAATTTCTCAGACCTGCACCTAAGTGACTTTACGCTTAATTTGTGCAGTAATATCGTGAGCATAATAGTAAATATCTTTATTGATTTTATATTGCCCATTCCTAAAACACATCACTAATTAGATACTACTTACTCCAACAGCTTTATAAAAAAAGAATAGTTGTCATTTATATATATTTTACATCTATAGGAAAAATTTTTATAGTTATTAATATTTCTAATATATAATGGTAACAAATTATAAGTTTTTGAGTGTAAATGGTGTTAGGTATTAGGTTTCTTGTGAGTGGGTCCATGTGGACCCTCCATTGCGGCCTTCAGCAGGCCTATTGTGGCTCACACCTAGTTATATTTCACCCAATAAGTTCAGTCTCTTAACGAAACTGATAACTTTATTGGGTGAGAATGTGTCCAGATCCTCTAACAGTAGTTGCCCTTTGCCAGGCTAAATGGTATGCAAATCTTGAATTTATGTTTTTATGACTGGTAGACACTTCCAGAAGTTTATAGATTATACTACGGGTTATTATCTCGTGAGTTATGAAATTTTTAAGAAGGTTTTTTTTTATATGTATAAGAGGATAATGTGTGAAAATATAATGATCTTACAGGACATATCGACGCTTAAGAAACAATACCTCTTATCTCCAAATTAGCAGTTTTACAGGAGACGGAAAAAACTAAGTTTCCTTATTAATAGATATGTTATTTTTATCATGGAGATCATGGAGATACGAGTTATTTTATTGTTATACGAGGTATTTTTTTAAGTTTTTAAGTAGAGTTTTTGGTATCAATATTAATCTTGGAGCTACAAGATATTGGGAACTGTTGGACATAGGAGTGGACATTAATTTAAAATTCTAAACCGAGTTTTGACAAAAATGGAGATACGAGGTATTGTTTCTTAAGCGTCGATATATCTTTTCCATAAAGTAGTCTAGTTGAGTATTTTGTTTTTTTTTTTAATAATTTTTAATATATAATTCTGTATTGTAGACAGAGTTTTTAATGTGTTAGTGTACAGAGCTCCCCAGACTAATATTCCATATCTTAAAAGAGATTCAACTGAAAATTTATATACAAAAATTAGTATACTTTTGTTTAAAATATCCCTTAGCTGATAAAATTTGTGAATTAATTTTCTCTCTTTGTTAGATATGTTACATGCTCATTCCATTTTACATTTTTGTCTATAATAACACCTAAATATTTAGTATTATCGACCTCTTTTATTTCTATTTCAAATTCATCAATATCGATTTTTTTAAAGTTGGGTCTATTTATATCAGTGATTGAAAAAGCTATATAATTTGTTATATCTACATTTAGAGACAACTGATAGCCATCTAACCACATTTTTATAGCATATATTCCATTCTGCACTTTTTCTTTAACCGTTCCCCAATCAACTCCATTAAATATGACTACAGTATCATCAGTATATGATATTATTTTACAATCTATATCGAGAATTAATAGAGAATTGATATAAATAGTGAAAAGAATAGTTCATCATAAATATTATCTGTCATGTAAAGAGCGCTTGTGGCAGTAAGAATTTCCACCCGATTCAAAAACAGTACCGATATTTTCATATTATAGTTTTAAAATATATTGGTTGGTTTTATTGCGACTCGATTTTTTATTGAATAATCAAGAAGGCTGGTGAATTATTTTTTGAAACAATGAAAAGCCAAGTAACCATCAAAGTTTGATTATTGTAATTATTGTAAAGTGTTTCCATTTGAAGGAGACTTTTAAAGAAAGTGGAATTTAAGTGAGATGATCAAACATTTTGAAAAAGTACATTATGTTAAAGTGTTTTTGGGAATGTAATAAAAATGTTAATGCTCACATTGCCTTTATTAAACAGAAAGGAAAGAAGACAATCATTTCTCAGATTGAAAAACAATTTATTAAGGTATAGTTCTTTTCACAAACCAAGGCCTAAGACTTATAATAGACAAAATCGATATAGAGTACTGGGAGAAATGTTTTGGGAGAAATTCAAAATACCTCCAGTTTAACTACCCGACAGAAGAAAATTGTAACCGGAAAACTAAGAACATCAGTAAGGTGTACTTTAAAAAAACACGATTCAAGCCATACAGGGTGAAAAAATTTACGAACTTTGCCCTGGGGATTTATATCGAAGAGCAACATTTTGACGTTGGTTTCTAAGAAAATGCAGAGGAACAAATATAATTTGGACCGTGGGTGTTTTTAACAGATATAATGCGTATAACTGGATTTGCAAAAATCCCCATGTTACGGTGGAGTGAGTTACTCAGGGAAGGTTTGGTTTTAATGTGTGGGTAGAAATATTTGTCAGAGGATTTATTAGTCCTCATATATTTGATGGCACCCTCATATCGCAAGCCTACTTAAAAATTTTACAACAATGGGTTGAGAGTTTTATCGACAATTTACCACTGATCCAGAGAGAGTATGTTTTCCTTCAAAAAGATGGAGCTCCCACCCATAATGCAGCTCAAATTTTAAATTTTCTGATGCAGGAATTTGATAATAACTTGTTGGGGAATCGAGGACTGTTCACTGGTCGGCAAGGTCGCCTAATTCTAACCTCGCTGGATTTTTATCTTTGGGGAAGAATAAAAGACCTTACACGCAAACAAAACCATAATTCCAGACAGCACTAAGGCAAGCATTTAATTCTGTCTCCCCTAAAATTGTTGAATAGTATAAATAGTGTGCGAAAACAATATCTAGAGGTTTACAATGGAAAAAAATTGTTGGTTAAAATTAAAAAAAAAAAAACAGTTTGTCGATATTTTTATTGCAAAAATATAATACTACTGATATAATTCACTTTGGTTAAACCATGCTCAGCTAAATCCAGTTAACTGGGTAATATTGATATGTCAAATCAAGAATGTGTTACAGGATTCTGTAATTTCTACTTGGTTGTCATGATGCAAGAACTAAGATTTACTATTCTTGGTCATGATGAGCCCTAGAATGGCGCCTCTATCATTAATTTCGCAACTACAAACGTCAACATGTTGTCAAAACCAACAGAAGACATCAGATGTGTCATGCCATAAATTTTGCTATGCTGACAACCTGACAGTTGTGAGGTAAATCACATAAAAAAAGCGCAATTGCTCAAGATTCCTACAAAATTGCCGGTGTAGAAAAAATTGAACCACGCCAATTAGACAAATTTGTATTAATCAACTACATTCAACTAAATCTAGGTCAATGGGTAATGCTAGTCAGACAAATCAAACAAATTTGTTACCGGAGTTTGAAATTTATAGTAGGCTGCTACTTTAAGCCCTTGAATGGTGCCTCTATTATTAATTTCGAAACTAGGAACTTGAATTCGTAAACGTCAGCATGTCAAAACATACAGAAGATATCAGCCGTTTCCTAAATAAGCGATAACTATGTTGTTGTCTGATCATTACGAAATAAACCAAATTAAAGAAGAAAACAAATTACGCAATTGCTAAAACATCCCTGCAGTGCACCACTGTAGAAAAACAATGAACATGGTACTCGACAGACTAGTATCATCCAGTTAATTGGATTTAGCTGATTATCACTCAGCTAACTGAATTTAGCTAACTAAACAATAATCTGAAATGCTAGAAAAGAAAGGAACTCAGAATGGAACATCACTCCTACAACATGCTGAGATAGAGAGCTAGATAGTTTATTAGGTTTACTGTTGATCGAGTTTAAAACAATCTTTTCCTTGGCAGTAAATAATTCTCATTTTTGAATATAATAGGCATAATTTAAATATCACTGATTACTTGTATAGCTCCCACTATACACAAATTACATAATCACTAATAACCGATAGATGGAATAATTAAGATACTGAATTCACGACAAATGTTAAGACAACTTTTGAGACTAGATTGAGTACACTTTACTGAATTCACACAAAACTGCCAAGTTCTCTATTAACACCCTTATAAAGTTTAAATATGTAATATTGTATTTTAGTTCTCCATTTCACACGGAATTGTTTATATACAAATTAATGTAAGAATAACACACAAAACTATGTACATGGTTTGGTGTATCATTATTAGTGTCTACTAGCAATATAGGGATAATAACCACACATTGATTACACAAAAATTAAAATTTAAAAGATAACCTAATGCTCCACAATATTTATTTTATTAATAGACAACCATAACCCCATATCACAAAAGCCTAATAAGGATGTCAATGATAAACATTCACAATTATTTTATTTTTAATAAATTAGGTCGAATCAAACCAGTCTCTCTGTATCCAAAGCAACATACTTTCTCTTAACTAAAATAAACTTTTAAACGAATACCTATGAGAAACAACTGCACTGCATATTATGAATAAAGATTAAACAAATAATATGTACACAAAAAATCATTATTATTCCACAATATTAGATAGATACAACAGTAGGTATTTAAAACACGTAATTGAAAATAATACATCATTATATCATCTAACTGCCCACTTATTAGTTGTAGTGTTACATCATACACATAATTGTCTTATAAGAATTTATATAATTTCAATTAGTACAATTTAACAAAGGGCAATTTAGTCCATAGACTGCAAATTGAATTTCTGGCTTGTGAGTCAGTAATCACCAAGTAATCAGTATTAAATTCACGTATTAATTTGAACCATGACATATTATTCATGAATCACATTTTATTTTCCAAAAGGAAGTAGTAAATAATTTGTAGATAAAAAGTGGGAGGGGCACTGCAAGACTTTAAATATCATACAATTTTATCATTACTTAGGTAAATTAGATGGAAACGCCAAACACATTTATAAAAATTCAGTGCATAGAAAAACAAACGTAAAATCTTGGCAGGAGATTAAAATATATCAACAAGTATCACATAAAGTAATTTGATTGGTTATCAAGTTATAAGAGAATTAGAATATAATAAAATAAGAAAAGCTTTGTATAGCTACTTACCAATACCATAACTACACTCATCAATCACACTTTTCCAAATATTCATTTTCACTAAATTGTTTTTCGAAAATTCTACACAAAAATATAAACATTAACGAACTACAAAAACACTGGACGCCATGATATAAATATTTCAAGAAGTTTCCCCCACCATATACAATATATAAAATCCTTGATGTATACAAATGTCATTCAGTCATCAAGTCATCATTAGCTGTTTTCCTTTCGTGCTGATCGAACTGAATGTAACGAAAGTGAGTAAAATTAAAAAAAAAAAAATTTTCTCTTCCTTTTCCCCCCCAAAAAAACCCCCCCTTTTTTTTCTTTTTTTTTTTGTTTTTAAAAAATTAAATTAAAAAAAACAACCCCAAAAAAATTTTTGTTTGGGGGGGGGAGGAGGTTGGAAGGCCCCATTTTTTTTTTGGGGGGGGGGGGGGGGGGGAAAAGGGAAAAAAAACCCCCCAAAAAAAAGGGCGTTTTGGGGGGGGGGATCCCTAAGGGTTTTTTTCAACACAGGAAAAAAAGCCATTTTAATCACAGATTATGTTCATCTCAGAACAGGTTCATTCGACCTCGACCAATGGACGAAGAGATGTTCTGTGGATAAAAAATGACATCAAAGTATCACAGCTTATCTGTTCTGTGATCACAGCTTGAAAACATTTTTAATTTTTTGTAATAATCAAAATCGGTAATAATAAAGTATAAAAAATATGACAAATATGACACTTTTTCACTTCGACGATTATAAAAGTTGGCGACATTAGGTGCGTTCTTTCTGAGTCCTCAGTAAATCTAATTAGTTTTACGGTTACGGTAGTTAAATCAAATGAAATTTATTTATGCAGTGTAACTGTAAAACAAGTTAGATTAGCTGAGATCTGTTAGAAAGAACGCACCTATCGATAGCAAGCCATATATGCTGTGTCCATAGTGTGTTCTATGATGTCAACTTTACTTCTGACACCAGATGTGTGATAATATTATGTTTATTATATATTTAAATGGTGTATTTTGTTACTGCTTATATTAATTTATTCGCAATGGCATAATAGTGTTTGTGTAATAAAGTAATTTATACGGAAATAAGTTTAAAATCATGTCTGATTTGTTGAAAGTCGGTAGAAGGGTAGATGTAACAGCAAAAGGGGTTCAAGGAGTAATTGCTTTTGTGGGTAAAACCAATTTTGCTACAGGAACATGGATAGGGGTTGTGCTAGATGAACCAAAAGGAAAAAACAATGGTTCCCTTCGAGGACAACAATATTTTAAGGTAAATCTATTAGAAAAAGTATTTTGCTATTTAATGATTGTAACATTTAGTGTGAAGACAACTATGGTGTATTTGTACGAGAAAGTCAAGTTGTACCTCTTGATGAAAAAGGAAAACCCATCGAAACTACAAGTGAGGACCAAGTTCCTTCCAAGATTGCTAGAAGTCGTCAGAGCACGTAAGTTATTTTAATTCTGTTATGCATATATATGTATCTTAATTTATTAATTTCATGCATCATAGGCCCGGATCAAAACCAAAACCTACTACGTAAGTAAACTATGTTCGTCAATACTCTTGCACTTAATCTGTAATTTTCATTTAAGCACATGATTTTCTAAATTTTCTTATGTTAGGTTGTACAAATTATGTGAGATTAATTCTAGAATAATTTTTATGCTGCTTGGCTAGTGTACGTCGAAAGACCTCACCGCAAAAAAGACCCCATTCACTATCTGCTTCAAGGTATACCTAATATATTATAATGTGAATGTTCTTTATTCTTAAATATGTCTTGCCAATATATTTGCTTATGAAATACCTAATAATGATAGTATTTGTATATAGAATACTGTGGTCATTCTTATTTCGGGACTAAGTAACAAGTTCAAAAATTTATTAAAAAAAATTACAAAATATTCTTGACTATTTACTATATTATATACTAAAATATATAAGTATTACTTTCACTGTTTATTTATAAGTGACAATTTATTGCTAAATGATATTCTTATTTTTTCAACAATTAAACCTTTTGTACCTATCATCTCTGTATTTGCACGCTAAAACTTCGTCCACTGCAAATTATAATTTACATCTTCCGTATTAAACGTGTTTATTATTATTATTCCTTAGAAATAGAATTTTCCGGATATACATATAACTAAATGTAAATAGACTATTGTGTTATTCTTTAGAACATTTTACCATAAATGAAAAAAATATATGAAAATAAAGGATTTGTTTTTTTTTTTTATTAAAGAACGTTTCAATTATTCAAATTGAGCTGCAAATTCGCATATGAAATCAGAAATCATTTGTTAACAGGTGGTTTTTGTTATTACCGTTTTCTTACCATGTTTATATTTTGGTTGACATATTTATTTATTTATTTATTTATTTTCATATACGTATCCTACAGGCAGAACCCAATTACAGGAGACAATAACACTTAAATAAATTTATATAACAAGTAAAATATTGAAAATCTAGCAACAATTAGAGTAAAAGAAATATAAATATTACAAAGGAAATGAAATAATAAACATTAATATAATACATAATAATAAATTAGTACTAACTAACAGTACGTTATACTTGCGAATTAAAATATTGCTATTCAACAATAATAATAACAATACACAGTAGCAATAAAAATAAATATAAATTATATGAAACTTTACAAATTAAAATATTGCCATTCATTCATTAAATACAACTTTTTTAATTTTGTTAATGGTACAAGAAAAAATATCAATATTGTCCTGTACGTTGCAATAGTTTATAAGTAAAACTCTGGAAAAAATATTAACTTACCAAAAAAAGAAAAATTTTCACACAAGATATGATTTCCACCAGTTACAACACAAAAAAACAAAAACATGCTTACATTCGCCAAATTTACTCATCTTTCGCTTTACATTTCTCGGCACTGAACGACTGCACGTCAGTGCCGATTTCAAATAAAAAAGCTTAATGTGTAAGGTCACTGTCAGAAAATAATGGTTTAGGTTTTTTGATGTTATATCGCGTATAACTTGGAATATAATATGCCAGTGTGAAGTTCGTCTCTGAAATAACCCATGTCTAGTGAAGGCACAAAGTTTAACAAGAAAAGACGTAGAGATTATGCACTCTTATACCACAAAATTTAAAGTACCTTTAACAGAGTACCTATGAAACGCATAGAGACCAGTATGTCACATAAATAAACACTAAACTTAACAACAGTTTATAGATGATCTACTGTATTAATCGTATGATTTCAGAAATTTGGATCATGTTTTTGAAAACATGGATTATGATCACGTAAACATGTTTGCATTTTCTGGCACACAAAAAAACTATTGTTAAATTTATATAACTTTAATAATTAATTAATTCGCAATGATAAAAATGTACAAACACTTTTACCTAGTTTGTAAAATTTATAAAATTTAAGTATTTCTGGGAATATTTGAAATTTTACTTTTGAAAAGTTTGGGAAATTCTGACAGAAAATGTTTGGTAATTATCACAAATGAAAATATTTCCATATTTAGGGGAATTTTGCCTTAACAGATATTGGTCATAATTATAAAAAAACTAATTTTCCTTTTTCTATAAATTTTAGAACTTAAGTCCCTTATAATTTCTTGTTGTATGTAAAACATTCTTTAAGTGTTGTAAATATTTTTATTTATTTATTAATAATATTGACTGTTATCAATTTATAAATGGGTTTTTCATTATGACAGTTCTCGAATGTCGCTTGCTAGTAGCCGACAATCATTAGCAGGAAGTCGACAGTCATTAACAGGCAGCAGACAGTCTCTTAGTGGAAGTCGCAGTCATCTTGCCTCACCTTCAACTGAAAAACCAGCAGAAGGAGCTGAACTTGCTAGTCAAATCCCAAAAAGAGCATCTTTTTGTTGAGGTAGGGTATTTATTTAAATATGTTAAATATCCCATACACCAGAAAAAAAGGGAGTGTTTAGTATGTATTTGATAGGTAGTAGTAGTAGTAGTAGCTACTTATTTTACTAGGCAAGTAGGCCACAATGGGCCCTTTTTACCTAGGGACCTACAGTTTAGCGTGGACTCCGAACCACGGTCTTCGACTGTCAACTAACCCACCGCCTGGGCCTGCCCGCCTGCACCGCTAGCAAAGTGGCAAACCTCCTGAGTAGGTCTCTTCGACCCTCCACCCGGGCTTGCCTCTCCGCCTGCATCAGGCTAGCGGCCTTCCCGGGATTGTCTGTTGACAGCCTACCGACTGTTAGATGAGCTATCGTTCATCCATCCAATTGCCGGACTCGATCAGTGCTGCTTAACTTCACTGATCGAATATCGGAAATTAAACGGATGTCCATACCTCATCTCCTAGGTAGAGGTAGAATAATATACTTTCTTAATCTGATATAGACTGGGTTCGTAGAAACTCTTAAGCCGCAATTTACTCCTGGACAAGCAATGACGACAACACCCACACCTATTACATCCGTTGAAGAAAAAATTAACAACCTTCAGCTACAGCAAGAGTTAGAAAACAGGAGTCAACAGATACGTGATCTTGGTGAAAAACTGGAAACTTTAAAATTGAAAAGACAGGAGGATAAGGAAAAACTTAAGGATTATGATAAACTTAAAATACAGGTAAAATTGTTAAGCTACTGTTTATTTATTTGTTTTTATATATCTCAGATATTACATTATAATATATCATAACATTAGTATTATTCAAAACCCAACGTTAAATATAATTTTTAAAAATCACATTTGTGGGGATATTTGTTAATACAATACCTCATTATGTTAATTATTAATCACAAGATGGGTTATTACATTATTCGTTTGCAGACTTTATTAAACAATCTAATAAAAGTAAATTATCCCTATTCTTATTAAAAGATCTTTCTTTTAGTTGGAACAGCTAATTGAATTTAAATCTAAAATTATGGAGGCACAAGCAAGTTTGCAAAGGGAACTTCAGAGGGCTAAACAAGAAGCCAAAGAGGCTATTGAAGCACGGGAAACTCATGCAGAAGAAGTGGCCGACTTAGCTGAGGCTGTGGAAATGGCCACTTTGGATAAAGAAATGGCTGAGGAGAAAGCTGAAACATTGCAGTTGGAACTGGAATTTTGTAAAGAAAGGCTAGAGGAAGTCACTTTGGATTTGGAAATTTTAAAGGCTGAAATGCAGGAAAAATGTGAGTTCATTTTAATTTAAAATACCAGCATATATTTTACTGATGATCTAAATAACTTTAGCAAGTGGATCAGCTTCAGCTGCCAATGAAGATCAACTTTCTGCATATGAAATAAAACAGTTACAGCAGCAGAACGCACGATTAAGGGAAACTTTGGTGAGACTGAGAGATTTATCTGCACACGAGAAGCACGAATATCAGAAATTGTTGAAGGATATTGATCAAAAGAAATCGGAAATTACCGAATTGGGTAAAACAAAGGAAAAACTTAGCGCAAGAGTGGAAGATATGGAACAGCAGATAGCAGATTTGCAAGAGCAGGTGGGTAATATTATTAAAGGGGGACAATTTAAATGAGATCATTACTTTAAATACAATGATCATTGGCTTTGAGCATTACAATAAGTATTTCCATAATTAATAATCAAATCAAGCATTTAAGAAAATTAATTTCTAATAAATTGGAATATACAATAAAATTCCAAGCAATGCCAAAAGTCACTTGGATTATAACAGACAATACATGCTACTATTTGATCTTTGTTATGGATGGAGCTTTGAGAATTGAGATAAATAATATCAGTATTTAATAATATATTATTAATTTACACAGCGTGTTATATGATGTGATTAAAAGTCACATAAAGTATGATTTTATTTAGGTCGATGCGGCGTTAGGTGCAGAAGAAATGGTGGTAATTCTCGGAGAACAAAAGTTGACTCTTGAAGAGAAAGTTGCCCAACTACAGGAAGAAGTTACTGAATTAGAGGCATTACAAGATATGAATGATCAACTAGTTGAAAGCAATGCAGAACTTGAGGCAGATTTGAGAGAAGAATTGGATATGGCGCAAGCTGCTACTAGAGAGGTACCTTCCAAAACCAAATATTTCATATCAACAAAAGAAAAGTGTGTTAAAACAATTTTCTAGATTCCTTAGTAAGAGGTGTTCATCTTTAGGCTTTCACTGTTTGATTACTAATTTTTCTTCATATTAAGTTACAATCATTGATTTATTATATTAGTTCTAAGATGACAAAATAATACACAGACATCTATGAATACAGCAGCCAAGAACCCAACAACCCTTAAAACCAATTTCTGATTCACGTTATGGCGCACACCCATTTGTTCTAAAGTAAATCTAGGAATATTTTTACAAGTAAAATTTCCAGATGAAATGTTTTTCTTCCAAGAAATTTTGGTAAACTACCATAGAGATAAAATTATCTGATAATTTTGTCATCTATTTCGTCTACAAAGAAAATACTAATTTTAGGGTTCCCAAATTCTAATAGGAAAAATCTGATTTATTTCATTATTTATTTCTGTAAATACTAGGTATTGCAAATTTTGAAATTTCTAGTGGCTTTTTTGACACAACTGGACATGGTCAACACAGTAAAAAAAATTAAAAAAAAAAAAAAAACTAATACACCGGCCCTGCCTTATCTTTATTTCCCATATCACGTGTTGTACAAAATTTCACCATACAAAAAAATGGTGATGTATTTTCCAGAAAATTAAAATTCTGGAAAATTATGGAACATTCTTCAGAAAGTAATCGCACAATATTTATTATTATTATTTTACTGTATATTTTCATGTATATTAGGCTATGCGTGATAGAGATGCTGCCCTGGAGACTATTGCAGATCGTGAACAAACCATAAGCAAATTTAGACAGTTAGTGCAACAACTTCAAGAACAATCCTTGGATTTGCAGCATCGCTTAGAAAAAGAAACAAGCAAGCCTGTGTCTGCCCTTCCGGAAATCATGGACTTTAAAAAAATGTTCACCGAAACAAAGGCACATACTAAAGCTATAGATTTGGAATTAAGAAGAGTTGACATACAGCAACTTCAGCAACATATTAAATATTTAACTTCTTACATGCCAGATTCGTTTATGAATAGAGGAGGTAGGTGAGACAGAAATTATTCTGTCTGTAAATTTAGATTACTAAATTTTAAATCTCTTTTTTTAACTAATTATTAGTGTCATATTTATATTTACGTAAACAATACCTCCAAAAATGTGCATATCCTATCTCTATGTGTTTGGAGCATATCGTATTAGTTATCTATTTTTATTTTCATCTAGGAGACCATGATGCTGTTCTGGTATTATTACTTATACCTCGTTTAATTCATAAGACAGAAATTTTATTAAGCCAAATAAAAGACAAGTTCCCAAATGTGGAGAAAGTTGACAGAAGTGCAATCTCAAAAGGACATTCTGTGGAACAGTTTGCTTTCAAATGCAGGATGTCTTTTTACATATTCGCGCTCCAGGTAAATAACATACTTTTTAACCGTGTCTAAACCAATGAAAATCCCCAGTTTGCTTTTTTTTTGTTTTGTTATGTTTTAAATTTGAAAATTTTCATCTAACATAACTCTTTGTTAATTTGATACCATACAATCCTATGAATGTTGAGGAATTTTTTTGAAAAAAAATCATGTTTTTTCCCTATAATCGTCCCAGGTTCATTTAAAAATGAGTGTTTTAAAAAAATTCTTAAAAGTTGAGAGGTTTTTCTATACGTAATTTTTTAAATTTTTTTCTAGACCATTTTGCATCAATATTATTATGCCCTAAATACCTGTAAACCAAATGCTCTGCTTAAAGTAGGGGCAACTTATCCAGAAATGGCTGCTCAAGAAAAAGTTATTGATGGATTTGTAGAGTTAGTGAAACGTGATCAGTTAGATGAAAATGTGCCTACCGAAGCATTAGAAAAGAGTGTGGGCTACTTTAATACTTTATTCCCTGTATTGCTAGGATCGGACATTAAAATCAATCACACACAATTACTAGGCGATAATGTTAAATGCTTATTGGCTGTTGCTGATGGTTTCACCGTTGATGCTACAGTTATAAGATGTTTAATAGAAGTAAGTTCCAAGTAGTCTTATTTATTACAACTTGTAATTTTAATAACTTTTTGATTATTTCTGTATGCCATTACATTTCTTTTTTCCCCTCATTGTATTAATAAAAAGAATTATTTTTGCATATAAGTGACTTGCTATAAGTCTAAGATTGTGCTTAATTTTTCTAGACTGCTAATGTAGGCGATGTAGGACTTCTAGCACAGCATATTATCACAACATCCGAACAATTACAACAGCAGCTGAAATTAGTAAAACGGCGCCTACCAATGGATACCAGTGTATCCAATTTAGGTCTAAATAAAGAAGTTTCTGAAAATCTCTATCAGTGCTATCAACATTCAGGCAAAATACAAAAGACTCTGCATGATATTGTGAAAACTACTGTCCAGACTCTCACTACAAATGGAGGTATGTGCATGTGTTATATTAATAAAAGCATATTTTGATATTATTTTATTCGTATTATGTTTAAATTTAACTCCAATAATTATTAATGTATTAATTGGTGGCTGAATAGCTATTTAATGCCTTGTATCAATCTAATTTTCAGAAAAAAGTATCAAATACTGTTAAATGCTCACTATACATTAGGTCCTTTTACCACCAATCTATCGAAAAACTAAAAACATTTTTTCATTGGCATTTTTTATCTTTTACAATTTAGCGCAAAAAGTTTTGTTAAGATGTTTTGTCTTTTGCGATGTCATCCAATGCGTTATTTTCAATAAGAACCTGGATTTTTTTTTATTGCATTTTTTTTGTAGCATTTGAACCTCAGACTTCATTGATGTATTAAACTTTTATGTTGCTAAGCGTTTTGTAGCTCATTTTTTTCAAATTAATATTCCTTGATGATGGTTTACAGCTAGAGCAATTTTCAAGAGATATTTTCGATTTTCCAGCGACATATTCCTGATCGCTAAATTCTGCCACTTTGCCCCAATTTAACCGATGCGGTATTTCTTACCATTTCCGAGATCCTTGTAGTGAGATGCGAATTTGTTACAGCCTGTATTTTGATTTTAGAAATGGAAAAAGGTTTAAGCCAAGATAAAATAAAGGATATAGCTGTAAATGCGAGCGATAAGGTGTATGAACAAGATGACCTTGGTCCTGTGCAAAGTATAAAGAACTCTTTAAGTTTTATTTTAACTCAAGTAACTCAAGTCGCACAATTCTTACAAGATAATGAGTATGAAATTAGCACTGCAAACAGAAATGAAGAAAAGGTAAGATGCATAAATGTCATCGATTAATCAATATTTCTTCTATTTGTACAAATTGAGTATTTAAATTATTCTCATTTTTATTTTACAGCCTGTTGCTCCTATTCAGATAAGATCTGATTCTGTAAAGAAAGAACTGGAACAAACTAAAACTCTAACAAGTAAATTGGAAAACAAGGAATCTGATATAAAGGAATTAAGGAAATTGTTAAAAGAGAAACAAGAACAACTATCCGAGATGACAATCAGAAAAGAATTGGCCGAAAAAAAACTTGGCAATGTCAATAAAGATTATGAGTTGACCATTGAAAAATTACAAAGAAAATTAGAGGAGGCGCACAATAATTATAAGAAGAAAGAAAAGGAATTTGAGGAAACATTGGATCATTTGCAGACAGATATTGATTCTCTTGAAAACGAAAAAGGGGAAATGAAGGAAAAATTAAAACTTTTATCCAAGAAAGCACAGTTAGAGGCATCATTGTCTAAAAGTATTTCAGGCAAGACGAAACATTATGAAAAAATACAACAAAGCAGGGATTATTGCCATATACCACAAAATAGGAAAAACCTTCCAATAATGGTGCTGCTATGGACACCATTGTTTTGAAATTATTGTTCCTCCAGCACAGCATAGCTAAAAAAATCAGATCTGAGATGTTTGAAACCACAGTACGCAGTACTTCACTTTCCAACCTCTATTAGTTTTTTTCCGATTTAGTCCATTCGAGATCTTATTTCTTAAGCTACGCTTTGCCGATGAGGAACAGTAATGCGGAAACAGTGATGTCTATAACTGATTTATTCTCTTTTTTTATATAGTACACAGTACCGTATTTTACAAATTTTTTTACTTTTTGATGCCGATCCTAGATCCCATTTTATAAGTTAATGTGAAATGTGAAAGTTGAAATATTAATTTCAAAACAGTGATGTCCATAGTTGTGTCGTGTTTCCTTTTTTTAAACTATATAGGACTTGTCCCAGCTTTGTTTCATTTTGAAACCCCACTAACACTTTCTATTATAAAAATATATTTGTCATGTCTCCCAGATATTTTGATATTTTAAGACGTTTGGAAATATACATCGTATCAATAATTAGTATTGTGAAGAAAAGAAAACAAGCAGGATAATCAATTATTTGTGTTGGTTTTATTTAGCATTCATGAAAGTTTTTTTGAGGTTATTAGTAATTACTTTTTTTATTTGATTATGATTTTAATGCCTATTGTTGCCAATGGAACATCTATAGGAAATCGTTATATTCAAATAGCACTTTAATGCAACCTAATACAATGTTTTTTCTTGCAGGATCTCAGTTATCATCCCTTCAGTCCATTGGTCCCAGTTTACCTGCTGTCGTTAAGGATTCTCCTTTATTATTACAAGAAATTGATAATTTACGTAAATTGTTCCATCAAGAACGTAATGAAAGAATCAAACTGCAAAATGCAAAACTCAAAGAACAGCTTGACAGTTTAGCTCCTCTGCCTTCATTTAAGAATACTCATGATGAAGTTATAGAAACATTGTTTAAGGAAGGCGCGGCATTAAAACAGGTAGGTGAACATTTTTGAACACAATTTTGTACTGTAATGTGGAATAACATTCCATACACCTGACCAGTGGCGGCTGATAGATTTAGGTTATACAATATCTCAGTATTGGAGCATGGAACCCAAGCAATATTTTTAAGGTACGACTATCACTATCGATTGAAGTTTTGGAAAAAAAAAATAAAAAAAAGTTACAAAAATGCGCAGCCTCCCCAGATTACTTCTATACCATTAGTAAAATATTTGCAAACTTTTTTTTCCATAATCAGAAGGAAAATTTATCACTCCATTTTTTTTGGTTTTTGAAAATTTTAATTTTTTGTAAAGTTATGACACTTAAGTTCTTCATTGTGTAAATTTCAAAATGTCTAACTTTACAAAAAATCAAAATTTTCAAAAACCAAAAAACTGGGTGATAAATTTTCCTTCTGATTACAAAAAAAATAGTTTGCAAAGATTTTACTAATGCTCTAGAGGTAATCTGGAAAGGCTGCGCATTTTTGTAACTTTTTTTCTTTTTTTTTTTCTGCAAAACTTCTTTAATCAGTACTAATAGTCGTGCCTTAAATATTGCTTGGGTTCCATGCTTCAATACTGAGATATGGTATAACCGAAATCCACCAGCGGCCACTGCACCTGACAATGATTCAAAGTATTCAAATATTTTTTTGTTATTTCATGGTTCTTTACTCAACGTTCAAAATGAGCCTGTCCAACACACTGCGAGATGTCTGTCACTGTCACACAAAATAAACATGGCTGCTGGGGATAGAGATTGCAGTTTTTCATATGTTTAAATTTCCGATGTAAATAACGTGTTCGGTTTGAACAAACATAAATGAGGTTATTGATTCTTATATATTCTTAATAGACAGATTATTTGGAATGCTAGAGAATTTTGGAGTAGCATCTCCAAGAAATATACCGAGGTTTTTCCTATATTAGGAATTTTTTTTTTTTTTGTTTTTATAGGCGATTGAACTAATATATTAATTTACAGAATAATACCATATCTGTTTAAAATAACATATAAAAATGTTTAGAATATATATAAAGCTTCGATCATAAACACTAGATTTAGAATGTGGGCGTGTCCATTGTATCAACATGTTTTGCGGGGGGGTTTTAGCGTCCTAATGCCCTTATTGGTTACTTTTGAAATATCCGATTAAATTCGGATGTACTCGTGTTGATTCGAATGTAGTCTGTGGATTTTGTTGTTATCCGCCGACCGCCATTGTTATTCTGTTCAGTGTGTGAGTTTATTTCTGTGATTAATTAAATTTTATGACTTTTTTGACAATTATTTGTTTCTAAAAATGGGTAAATCGTGCTTAATATGCAATAATAGATTTGAAAAAGGATCCAATAAATCTTTTCATACGTAAGTATTATCTTTATTATAAATTATAACTATCCCTTAGGCGTAGGTACTTGTTGGGCTGCTTAGTTAAATAATTAATAATTTTATAAATGATATTTATACACAATACTCTAGACAGTTTTCTTTACAAATAACATAAATATGAAAACTGTATAACAACTATTATGATCATTTTATATTATATATCACGATTAGTCTGAGTGGGAAATAGTAACATTAAAGCTGTAACATTATTATATAAATGTTGTATTAACTTGCTGGGGAATAATTATAGGTGGTATTTAAAATTATTTGTTGCTTTGTATTACTTTTGATTTTTAAACTAATTTCAGATTTCCAAGAGAATTGAATATGAAAAAATGGTGGTGCCAAATCACTGATCTTAATATGGAAGAAGTTAGCCCATATGATGTTTTATGTTCCGACCATTTTTCCTCTGAAGAAATATACCAAAAGTCTTTTTACTGGGAAAAATTTTTTGAAAAAGGGTGCCATGCCATCTATAGCAACCAGTTCAAAAATTCAAAAAGTACTTTTTATTAGGTGGGTATCTTCTACATACAAAACTTAAATACATAAATTAGCTGATTTGTAACTTTTCCAATTTTAGTAATATGAATCTCTAATGGACAAAAATTTAAATCAAAAATTAATTATTGTAATTAAACTATCTGGTACAAAATATAAGAGCTAGTTTTTCTATGTAATATACTTATTTTACTTCCAGTGATGATGACGCTAATTCAGCGGACAGTGAAAAAAGAGAACAAAACATAGGTGAAACATCTAAGAAAAAGTAGGTCATAATGTACCCATGTTAAAATACATTAAAATATATTTATTATATAATAGGGTACAATTTATGCCCGATGTAACGAAACACGTGTCTATTGTTGGAACAAGTTCAGAGAGTGACAGACTTGGTGAAGAAGAAATTCCTAAGAAAAGGTAGGCATATTTGGTTGAAAGTTTGTTCTAATTTTTGTCATCAATGTTGCAATTTTTTTTATAGTAATACACGATTTAATATAGGGAATCAATTATAATAATTAAGAATGTAGTTTGCTAACATCGTATTTATTTATAACTTATAAGTAGGTAATAATGCAATTTTTAAAAAAATCAAACTTGGAAAGAAAAGATGGAATTAAATGTAGTGCATTGTATTACAAATAAAAGACAATTGTTTTTATAACAATTAAGTATTAATACATTGTACTTTTACAAAAATTATTCATGATATGCAAAAATTCTAATATTTATGAGGAAGAAATGAAAAAGTAATAAAATACTTTGAAAGCATATTATTAAAAATAAATACTTTAGAAATCTTAAGTTGACCAATCACAACAATTCAGAAAAAATAATATTAAGTTTTATTTCTTATTAAATTAATAAATAATTAAATGTACACATATATATTGATTGAATGATGTTTTCCTAAAATTCATAGTTTAATATAAATTGAGTTTTAAAATCCTTGGTTACTTTTTCATATTCTTAGTTCGTCACTTCTTTCCAGAAAAAAATATTTTTTGCTCCCAGAAAATTTCCGGATTTTAATTTTTTTCTATTTTTCCAAAAAAAAATATTTCGTTCCGGAAAAATCACCATAAATTTATATTTACGTTTTTATTTAATGTTATCCTAAATTTAGGGACTTTGTGAAACTTGTTTGTATGTTTTAAATTTTAATTTAAGGCTGAAACTACATCATCAACAAATTATATCACCGTTATTGATGGCTAGTGAAAGCTCTGACCACTCAGAGAAATCAGTTGCTGGATCTTCTTCAACACTACCACCTAGTCCTATAAGTCAGATATGTCAATAAACAAAACTTCATCGACTTTAACAGCTTCTGAGGCCGAGTCAGATATAAAATTAAAACCAAAGAGGAGGTATGCATTTTGCGTACATATTTTCAATAAATTTATGTTTGCTAGGCACACATTTGTTCCACTATTTATTTGGTATATTCTGTAAACACTATTAAGATGCATTCAACTTGTTTTGCAATTCTTTTTAATGATTAACCTATAGAGTATTATTAAATTTTGTCTATTACGTGATTAATTTTGTAGTAGTTTTTGCGTATTATTTAAACTGACATGTTCAATACCCAATTATCTTACTTAGATTTACTTGTCTTTTTTTAAATGAAAAAGATAAAATTAAAGAACAAGTAATCAATAATACAAACTTAGAGCCTATATCCTCATTACTTTGTAAAAAATTCGAGTAATCGAAAAACACTTCATTAGAAATGAACTTTGATTTAAAAAAAAATTTTAATGTTATATTCTATGTATTATGTGAAATTGTTATATTTCGCCGATACTTTTTAATAAAGCTATTTGGCATTAGCCATTAAAACACATGCATATTGTTTTCTTTTGAGAAATATATCTACGTTTTATTGACAAAAGTACTGGTAGATATGTCAAAACAATTTTTGATATGATATGAGGACAAGGAGACTTGCAATTTGATGTAGGTACTTCAGAAAGTTAATTTATTCCTTTATTAACTAAAGAAACTGGCATCTTGTTAAAAGTAGTGTATATTGTACCAGATAGTCTAAAATTGGTGCTATAATTTTGTACGCGATATTACATCAGTTATGAGTATTGAAATAATAAACCGTAGCTCTATCATTTACTCCATATATTTTTTTTATTATTTCGTATATTACAAAATGCCCTGTATATTTTATTGTAGGAGAAAACCCTTACCCCGTTATTTTGGAGATTGTTCGTCAGATGATATGAAAAGTCCAAGAAGAGCTAAAAGAAGTTGGGCCATTGCAACAAAAACTATTTCACAGTTAAAAGCAAGAGTGAGAAAATTTAGAAGGGAAAATTACATCCTGAAATCAAGAGTTGATAGTCTAACCTCATTGTTCAGTTAGTTAAGAACCAATAATTACTTAAACAAAAGTGCGGAAGCAGCACTTCCAATTTCCTCATAAATTACCCCAACTTTGAAGTTTTAAATGAAACACCCTGTATATTTTTACATTTTTTGATTCCACAGATGATTTTAAGTATAGTCAATGGAATCGAACCCTCAAACTTCGGTATTACTTTACCCACTCAGTTACCATGCTCATACCCATTCTGTAAACTGAATTCTATTAAAATCTGTTCACTTAAAAGTCTCCTATTTTGTAGGTTTGTTTCAACAGCAGTCTCGGACTAGTTTGGAACCGCCAGAAATATTCGCCCAGTTAAGCATTAATGTAAATACAGTGAACCTAGCGTATAAAGAGGCAACTGGGTGAATATTTCTGACGGTTTCAAACTGATCCGAGACTGCTGTTGAAACAAACCTTATATATTTTATCTTTCTCTATAGAAATGGACTATATCCATTTTCATGACTATCTATTTTGTTATTGATATGATTGTTATTTTCCATCGTAAAAGAGTTTCCTTTAGTGCTTAGGAATCTTAAGATATATAATTAATTAATAAAAAATTTATAATTATTTATTGTGTTTTAATTTTTCTGTTAATGTATTTATTTATTCACAAAAACCCTTTCTCTTTTTTTTATTGAAAAAAGTAACTAATTTTGGTCATATTTTTTTGTGTTGTATATCGATGAGTAAAGATGACTTGCCTACTATGGAATGGTATTGCACTGTACAATTATCCAAATTTTTTTAACTTCATTTACTGCACTGATACATAATTTAATATATTAGTACAATAAGATGAAAAGAGAATAATGTACAAGACTACATTGAACCAAGCAAAGAAAAAGTTTTGTAGCTCCCGAAACAATAATAATATGGGTTACTTTTGAAAAAAAAAGACGAATGCTACGGTAGTTTTATGGATAAGAGCTGACACCATGAGTTAGAGGAATAAAAACCGTGGCACTTTTTAATGACAATATGCCTTTTGCGTATTCGGGCAGACCACAAAGGGTACACCATCTATGGATGATAAGCGAAACCTCATATAATAAAATAAAATGATATTGTTATTGTCGCCGATTTACATTTGTGTGTGATTTTAAGTCATTTGAAATTTTCTACCATAACCTGCAAGTCAAAAAGCTTTTGTTCTGTACCTCAGTGCAATAATTATATTGCAGAAAATATATTAATGCACGGTTTCCCGCAAGATAGAAAGCTAGCAAGGGAATAGGCTATGCTATTAAATTAAAAATTGGAAAACCAGTATCAAAATAATATTTGTGTGTTTATAGTGAACACTTCAAGAGACAAGATTTTACGATAAATAAGTTAATAAAGCATATACCTAATCACTTGCTGAGTAATTCATTTTATTTATACTAAATTTATAGATATACGAGACAATAAATTAAAACTTCTTAGAAAAAGTGCGACTCCTAGCGAAAAAAATACCTGTAAGAAATTTTGATCGAAAGAAAAAACACCGTGATAATTTTAGTGCCGAAGTTTGCAAGCAAACACTAAATATCTTTCACAATTTCACATCTTCTGCCTGGCTCAAAATTGTTACAATAATGTACTTTGATCATGTGGCCGGCTTTAAAAACCGCTTCACCTTCCATTAAGGGCCATCTTTTATCGTTTAAATAACGAAGGCTCTCTGCTAAGTTCACCTGCACAGACGGCATTTTTCAGTATTTGCAAAACTTTAATAACTCACAAATAAACTCTAACAACATCTAATCTAAATTGGTCTGTTTTCCTTGTTTTCATTTGAAATATGTCATAATCGTGCGCCATCTGCTATCAATGGTCTTCGCGAATACTAACCTGTTCAAATACTTTACAAGTACAAGGGTACTACTAATTCTCAATTACAAAGAAAATTAAGTTTAATATTTGTATTATTTAATTCTTATTTGTAATTAAAGCATGCACTCGGATTATTTGTTTAAAATTTTCTGCATATTAACTGTCCTTCAAAAGTATTATTTAAGAAATATTAAAAAAATATATCAAAGCCTTATTTTAAATATTGTCTAAATGTTATCTAAATTTTTCTTCCTTGGGACTTGCTACCACATTTAATTCAAATCACAGAATGTCATGTTCACATTTTTGATGTAAAAGATATTTATAAACTATTTAGACCCCTTATTTAATGCACGCCATTGTGTTTAAAACTTACACAAAATTTATGTTCTCCTCAGCTACCCGCAACTGCCATAGTCAGCGCCACCTTCCAGTACATAATAAAATATCTACAAACTAGCATTAATTCTGAATCTAGTGTTTATGATCGAAGATATAAAGTATCTGTCAGTCAGTCAACTGTCAACTGCAAATTAAATCCTTGTCACCATAATAAACAGAGTGTTGTTACATTTCATTTTATTATTGATATAGCTTAACTTGTAATTTTTACTTTTATTTAGAAAGCACTTAACTCAGGAAAAAGCTTAGCTTAGTTAGCTATATTAATTAGAGTAATTTTTGATATTCCCAGGAAATATTGATGACTTTAGCCACTCCAACTTTCCCACCAGTGTACAAAGTCAAACCTGGAAATGGACAGGCGGCATGGCTAAAAACATTTTGTAGAGGAAAAAGAAAAAATGTTAAGTTTAAAGAGAAGATCAGAAGCTTTTCAGTCCAAGGTAGCTGCTGAAAGAGTAAAGAGAAAATATGGTGGAAAAATCGAAACCGATTTCACAATTTTTCCGACGAAAGAAATGGTTAAGGTGTGTCCTCTTGATGTTTAGAAATTTATGTAAATTTTAACTCTGAATTTTTTTAGGCTATGAATGCCAGTAAATCAGTAAATATTGGATTTGTTAAAATTGCCAGTGAATATTTACCTCCAACTGAAAAACCAGGGATTATCAATTTGGAATTAGACTTTGAAAATTTACAAAAAATATTACAATCTTTAATCAACTAATTACGCATAAAATTCTATTATGGTTAAATGTAACATATATAATGACATAACTAATGCTTAACTTATTCTATTATTAAAAATTATTTTAAAGTTTTTTTTAAGCCTATACTGTTACTGCTATTTTATCATATATATTTTTTTTTACACAAGTGTATTATTTGTCTAGAAATATTATGTGGTATTGGGAAATATTTCCAAAATAATTCATTCTTTAATAATTCAGAAGCGAAACATTAATTTCTGAAATTTATTTACAGTTTACAAATTTATGGAAACATTTTGTAAACGAAACGTGTTCCCAAAATTATAAATCAAATGCCAATTTCCATCACATAATCTTTCTTTTACCTAACAAGAGTGTGAATCTTTTTAATAACCATTTGGTAAAATTTTTTATTAATTGGTATATTTATACAGTGTCTCCATGTATGGGGTCTTATAGAGGAGAAACTTCTTTATTTGTGGCTTTATGGAAAAAAGTCATACTTTATAAAAAGTCTGCTGAAATTCCTATTCCAGTAAATTCAAATAACACCAAACATGTAACAAAATTTAAAACAAACATCTAATAATTAATATTTCTCTGATGGTGTAAAACCGAAAACGTTAGAAAAAAAATAAAATTGGTTATATCTTGCCAAAATTCGCAAAAAAAGAAACAACTATAAAATATTATTTGATGCAACGGTCGAGAAAAGAAAATATATAGTATATAATATGTTATAACGTGGGGTTTTATTTTGCCCTCGCTATTTTTATTAACTTTACTGTAGTTCTCAAATGAAACAACAAGCTAAAAAAATACATATATTCGTAATTTATTATACAAAAAAGGCTCATTCAGGGCGTGGGAACAAGTAATAAACCCTTCAAAAAACTTAAAACTAAAACTACAGAAATCCTATTTTAAATCCACTCAAGGAGTTTGTGTAGGGCGCCACCCGCCTTTCTTTTTTCCTTTTTGTAATTATACAAGTCTAAAAGAATTACATATTTTTAAACGTCTAAAAAACTACACGCACTAGTTCCGTTGAAAGGGGGAAAGAACGGTTACTTTTCATAACATTGTCTCACTAAGTTCAGGAGCAAAATTAAAACTCTAGGGGGCTTTCTCCACCTCTAGATAGATCGGCAAATCAGCCTGTTGATGCAAATTTTAGTTTTCAAATTTTCAGCTCGCACTCAAAACGAAGCCAGCTGGTTAATACTTAATGGGTACCTATTTTAATAATAAATTGGAAGGAAAATAACCTTGCCATCTCACATAGCTTTCTTAGGTTACATGCCTTGTAACTTCTTAACCATAACATCTCAACCAGACACAATCTATAAGGTAGTGCCCATAAAAGCAACGTACAAAAACACACACCTAACTGTCTCGATGCACCGGTCTTGTCTTCAAACGTAAAGGTAACGTACATCAACCCATTCACTCGGTGCCGAGGCCTCCGAGCCCCTGCCTTCAAAAAACCTAACCGTCTTAGCACAAGCGTTCCCCCTTCTCCCCCACACCGCAATGTTCGCGCTGGTGCACTAAAGGTCCAGTGGTCACTCATATTATCAAAGATTTACAATTTAGTTAGGTCGGTTCTAGAATTTTTAAGGTTGACCTCAAACCAAATTATGCTATTAGCATTAAATAAAACGCAAGTTAATTATATCTAAAAATGGACCATTACAATGTGTACATATATATACAAATCTTTATATGTGTATGTCAGTTCAGTGTCCTGGATCAGCTCCTATAGTCTTCACGTCATCTACATTTATTCACGGTCCTTAATAACTATACAAGAAAATTATGTAGACAAATGTCAAATATCACATCAAAATAATGAAAAATATAAAGGTGTGCTACCCAAATAAATAATATTGAAAGTGTCAATTCTCAAACAGAAAATAAATATAAACTGTGCAGAAATAAAATAAATAAATATATTAAAATAAAAAACCTGCATCAGTAAATATATGTAAAATAATCTAAATCAGTACTGAGGCACTTGTACTTCATACTTCATTGTACATCACAGAATTAAATATCCAAACAGGATGTTAATAAAAATAATATTTATGCAGTTAGACTTGCCAGAAACTTGGCAACTACAAATATCTAAGTCACAAATATTACGAACATTACGAGAAAACCACAGGCATGCATATCACCTACAGCCCGTTCAACATTTACACCCTGGGGATGCTGAAATGCGATTGAGGTTTTTCCAGTAGCTTTTAAATTCGACGGAAGAAAATTCCGAATTATTGTGTAAAATCTTAGATGAATGAATCCTCATTCACTAGAGCTGAGGTAATCAATTTCCATAATATTCATGTTTGGGCACACGAAAATCTTCAAAAAAATTCGGCCCCAATCATATCAAAATGAATTTAGTGATTGTTTGGTTAAGAGTTTTTGATAATAACGTTTGTGGTCCACATTTTCTACTCCCGAGGTTAAACTCAGAAGTATTCCTTGAATTTCTTATTAATAACCTGCAGGATCATATTGAGTATTTGCCCTCTGTCTTAAGGTATGAAAGTTGGATACAAATAGATGGTGCTCCCCTGCATTTTAGAATAGCTGTAAAAGACTGGCAAAATACTAAGTATCCGCAACGTTGGATTGGCCAGCTAGGGAGAAATTATATAAATTATGACGATGTGATTAATTGTATAGAGCCAGTAACATGATCACCCAAGTCACCGGATCGTAATCCACTGACTTTTATGTTTACGGACATTTAAAAGAAAAAGTTTACGCTATTCCAGTGTTAACAAGGGATGATTCAGTTTTAAGGATTCACCAAGCCAGTGATGACTGGCGGCAAAATCAAAAACAAGTATCTGCCACAGATAATTCATAAATTCGACTGTGTCGAAAATGCATTGAGATAGGTGGACTGCATTTTCAGCAATTCCTTTGATTTAAATTTTGTTGTGTTGTTGTTGCTGTTCTTGTAGATTAGGCCTATAAGGGGATACCACTTAAAAAAAACGCGCATAATAATCTACCGCATGGCGGTGTGGAAATGAGTATCCATATAAAAGCATGTTTTTTGTTTTTTTTTTGTATTATTTTAAACAACAAAAAATTTTACCTGTTGATTTTTTTGTGAAACAGGCAATTTTTTATTTAACAGGATAAAAAATAAATTATAATAAACAAATTTCTTTTTGTCGATAGGCAACAAATTCAATATTCAATACAAATAATTTAAATAATATTATTACATTTGAAACTGATCGTCTTTGTAAAGAAGTTAACAAGCTAGACACGATTTTTTAAAACAGTCTCTCCAAAAATTATTTAAAAACATTAACATCTTTACATACTCGAAAACGGTGCAACCTACGAAAAAATTACTAGACTTTTTATGCAAAAAATATCATAGAATCTAAAACTTTATAAAATTAGTGGCTAGGACTGGTGGCGTAGAAGTACTGGTAGAGAAAAGGGTCACTACCCCTCCCCCCAATTTGACGCCACTGGTGATGTTCGGAAACTTTTGTGATTAGGGAATATTAGTGGTCCACGAGATATTTTACATCACCAAATGTTTTTTTAATACTGTCCTTTGGGAGAGATTTAAAAAATAAAAACTTCAACACCCTGTATTTCAAAAATGGTGCGTTTTATTGGCAATATTTAGGTAGCAAACTGTTGTTTTTTTTTTTTTATTAAACGTTCCCTGAAGTTTCCGCCTTGAAACTGGACCACCCTGTATATGTCGCAGGTAAATTCCTAATGGAAGATAACTAGTTATCACAAGAAATATTACATAAAATATTTATTAGCATAAAATAATAAAAGTAAATATAGTAAATAATAATAAGTAATAGTCTTCAAAAACAAATGACATTTATTCAAAGCTGCCAATATCAGCGCTTGCCGGCCATGGATCAGTATCACTTTCGGGATCAACCTCGTGATCAGAGGAATTTGTACCTTGGGATGTGTAAGACGTCTCTCCAGCAACACAAGTATAATAACTGTCTCGTTTGCTTAGTGATAAACTTCTTCCGATATTATTTAATCCCTCTGTCGCTCTTTGATTTGTTGGATCAAGTTTAAGTGCTATAGTGTAATGATGAAAGGCTTCATCATCTTTTTGTAGATTAACAAAACAATCGCCCAACAATTGGTGCAATCTTGAGGAAGGTTTTTGGGTTTCTATGTGCTTTATTAGTAACTGGGAAGCTTGTTCATACTGTTGTTCTTGTTCCAGAAACTCCACGAGCATACACAATGCATTCGTTAAACCATTTCTGTCTTGTGATACAGCTTTCTCTAGTGTCCTCCGAACTGTCTTACTTGATGCCATTGGGTCTTTCAATAGCACTGAAGCATGCAACTAAAATCAGCAAAATAAAACTATTTAAACAAAGTAAGTAGGTGATCTTTCATACAAAATGCAAAAATTTATCACGATATTAATCGTTATCAATTAACGTTCATATAAAAGTAATTTTAAAAAATTCTATATGTGGAAAGGAACAATTCATTTTGTGGAGGCTACGTCCACATATGTAATTTAGGAGATTACATTTTAATTCTTTCATAAAGTTGGTAATGATTTTATTTTATATATGTATTGAATGTTTTGTCCATATTTCGTGCTTTTGCCAATCTCTGGTTCATATAACATTTTTCGAATAATTTTCTAGCAAAAAAACTGTATTTTAGAAATGGCACAAAAATATTTTACTTATCAGTATTTAGTATTAATTTTAAAAAAAAATAAAAACACTTTTTAATTTCATACTGGTTACTGGAAAATAAAATTAACTTACACAATATCCTTGGGCACTGAAGTTCAACTGTTTACATGCATTCATGGCCATCGAATCTGCCTCTCTCAGCCTGTTAGTTTGTATATAGCACTCAACCAAACATTTATGAAGATCGTATCTATAAACAAAATTTCATAATAAATAATAGTCTCCAAATGAATCAAAAATTTTAAGGAACTCAAAATAGCAAAAATGTTTTTCTGAGGAACTTAATATAGGACTAAGGACATACCCAGTGTGCTCATTTCTGGGAAGACACCTTTAAAACATAATTTTAGAAGAATTGTGAAACCAGTTTAGTCAAATACTTTGCCATTAAAGTTGTACCCATTCACATTAAGAAAATGTGTTATTCAATTAACAGGTTTTAGTTCTTTTGATAAAAATTATAATTTAAAAATACCAACAAGGTATTTAGGTATTACTCTCGATCAAACACTAAATTTTAACCAAAGTACAGGAATAATTAAAGCAAAAATTAAAAATCGGGCAAAACATTCTAGATCGTTAACATATAAAAATGATGGAATATCAACTAAAATAGCTACAAAGATATACAAATCTATTTGTCGATCTATACTAGAATATAGTCATACTCTATACAGGGTGTTTCAGGTATGCAGTCATTAATTTTTAGAGGTGATTCTATTTCAAAAAATATTAAGAAACAGTTCCTATAAATATGAGTCAGGAAATCCTTCTTAAGGGAGCTAGGGCTCTGAAGGGGGCACTCAAAATTGAGATTTTATTTAATATCTCAGGAACCCTTTGAGCTACAGTGACCAGTTTTTGCACGTGATCATCTGATATCAATAGTCATTATTTTATGTTATCCACGAAGAGTAGTGTTGTTAAATATCATGAAATTTATAAAACTGAAATATTTCATTGAAATATTTCAAATTTTGCAAAAAAAAATGGAAATTTGTGAAATTTTTTGAGGTATATGAAATTTACAAATTTTCTGAAATATTTCCTTAAGTTTCAGACATTTTTGAAATATTTCAATGAATTTTTGAAATATTTCAATAATTTCATAAATTTTCAGAAAATTTTCAAATACTCGTACCTAAAGTCCATTTACTTCCTGCAGTCCTAACTAAAGGTAGATTTTTTGCATTGTTAAATTGGCAATAATTTTTTAGGTTAAGTAATGTCATTAACGGCACGACAAAAAAAATAGGACTGACACAGAGCAGTTTGTAATTAAAAGGGAACAATACGAAAATCTACCTTTAGTTAGAACTACAGAAAGTGAATGGGCTTTATATGAATTTTATAAGTGTAATGATCATGTTATGTTTTGGTAACTAATACCAGATATATTTTTTTTCATTTATATTTGTATAAATTACCTCAACAAAAGTTTACCTGGCTTTCTGTCGACATATCATCAAAAAATGAATTAATTTTCTGGTTTTTTGTCGATTTGGAAATAGAGGTATTTGTTTGAAGGTTAAATTTATTGTTTTTAGTTAAGCCACTAGTGCTACTACAATCTGTAATGTCAGTGTCACTATTATAATTTTGTTGTATTTGTGCAGGACATTTCTTGCATTTTTTTATGCGTTTTCATTCGAGTGGCATTGCAGAAAAACTTTGTTAAACAGTATTTGCAAGTAACATGTTTTTGTGTACTTTTGTAATGTTTCCAAATATCAGATTTTGTCTTCATTTTCAAATTATATCAGTTGCCAGAACTATATATTTTTCAACCAAAAAAACAGCCTGTGATGTTTGTTCGTTAGTTTAGGTTTGAAAATTGGTAACTGTCAAAATTTTAGTGGGAAATTTTTAATGATGACTGACATGTAACTTGTAAACATGAAATTTTCTGAAATATATGAAATTTGTCCACTGAAAGTTTCAATACTTTCCAAAAATGTTATATATATATTTTTCCATAGGAAATGTCAATCCCTTTCTTTTAATTAAAAAATATATTTTTTTAATAGTAAAAAAAAAGAAAGGGGATTTTGTAGTTAAATTATAAATTAGTAATTGATTTGGGTTTTTCAATTTTACTAGTAAAACATTTTTTATTTGATTTATTTCCCTTTTAATTTATATAGCGGAAGATCCTTAATCTGTGGAAGTTATTAATAACACGCAGTATAATAAGTGAATTTTAAAAGTGTTGTTTTATGACTAGGGTTTAAAAGTTTATCACCTTGCCTTGTATTATATACATGTTTTCACTTAAGCTATGAAACCTTGAGGATTGCTTTTAACAAATAATAGGCATTTATATATATAAATACAGGGAGTGGTGAGAATTAATTTATCAATAAAGATATTTGGACAACTCTCTCTGTAATTCATACTGAACATTAAGGGGTAAAAAAAAATTTTTTTTTAGACGTATTAATTGTGGAAAATTTTTTGGGTTGGGGGGCCTTTTTTGAAAAAAAAACCCTTTTTTTTTTCCCCCGCGGGTGTTTTTTTTTTTTTTTTGCCGGGGGGTTGGGTTTTTCTGGTCCTCCCCTTCAGGGCAATTAATTATGAGTTTTTCCTCACAAAATAAAAAAAAAAAAAAAAAAAAAAAAAAAATTTTTTTTTTTTTTTTTTTTTTTTTTTTTTTTTTTATATATTTTTATAAAAATTCTCCATAAGGTTTAAGCGAAGCGGAATTACAGCAAAGTCAAATTAATTGACTAATGTGTATATTTTAAGTAACTATTTAATACCCAAGATTTTATCTCTTTTTTTCTTTTTTTATATATATTTTATGGGGACAGGAAAATAATTAATTGCCCTGAAGATGGTATAAAAATTACGAAACGTCGGCAAGTTAAAAAAGTAGTTTTTCTCAAATAGGCCCTTACCCAAAAAAATTTTCCAACAATTCGTTTTTGAATAATAAATACTCTTTTAAAATACTTGCCCCAAGCTAGAATATTAAAAGAGATATGTGAATAAGCCATTGCATAAATTTGATATATTTCTTAAATTTCAACAATTTCATAAATTTCGAAATTTTAGCGATGGGCTTTGAAACTTTCAAAAAATTTCAAATTTCAATTTCAAATTTCATTTGAAATTTCACTATCTCACAACACTAACGAAGAGTAAATTCAATCATGGGAATGCAAATGGGAAGGAGGGTCTTCCTTTTTCCCCCTCCTTTTTATGTCCATTTTTGTGATTGCCTTATCGGAATATCATTCCTTGGTCAAAAATACACAAGAAAGTTTGTCTTGTAATGCCATAGGATCAACAGTTTTCGAGAAATATAAACCTAAAGAAACACATGCATCCAAAAGCAGGAAATAAATATGTCTCACTCTCCGCGTAATTTAGCAATTATAAAATATTGTAGTCAATCAGTTTCCTAAATTAACAATGAAAAACTGTTTTGTGACGGGTCCGTACCAATAAGACTGACTACTTAATGAATTAAACAAATATACCATGAAAATTGTTCCCAGGAATATTATTTTGTTTCTTTACTACTCCTTTACATTTTATATGATTTCTCTTAATGGGGGACACTGCTTGCCTAGGCTGCAGCCCATAGAGGTTAATCTGGCTATGACTAAAGCAGGCCTAAGATAATCAATATTACTGTTATCTATCATCTATATTCGAAACCCGACCTCACACGATCAACATTGTTATCAGTATTTAGTTTGATTGAAATGTTCATAGTAAATCCCCATGATAGGATAGGACAAATAAATTTTTGCTCTCATATTTTTCTGCATATTTTTTTTTAATTTTAGAAGATAGGAGATACGTGGGGGGGGGGAGCATATAATTTTTTAATACTTTTTTCTTTTAGTCCTTTTAATGTCTACAAGTTGAGCCATTTTCAACGGTACCTAATATGATTGGACAAAAAGTTTAAAAATATTTGACATCCCTAACTTTTACTATCATCAGATTGCAATGGGGACATGACCGGTGATTCTGGTGATGTAGACTCCATCACGGAACACTCGAGACTGATGAAATATTGACAAATTTTGACCACCCACAATATGATAAAATAATGTCAGGATCTTGAAATACTGACAATAATACTGATCGTCTGAGATCGCTTAAGGATGTATTGTTTTATTGTAATAAATCAATTTACAGAAAATAATTCGATGTTCTGTCATGTTATAAACAACCTTGGCACTTACTGGTGAAAAAACAAATAAAAAGCACCAAACCATCATTATTTAACAGAAACATCTAAAATGGCTAATTCACCCCCATGTTGTATACTTATGTACAAAGATGTGAATTTAAGTGTTTATTAGGAATACCATTATAATGTTATATGTATTAGTATATCAACTGATTTTAAAAATGTTTAAACATTTTTTTTGGAGGTAGGACGTTTGAGTAGATTTGATTATTTTTAATTAGATGGCAATAAAATCTCATTTTCGTTATAAAGTGGTTACGTGGTTTAGACCGACCAAATGTCCCAAATGTGGAATAAAAAAATCTGATCGCTGTTGATTTACATTAAATTACCTATAAGGACAAATCTGCAATGCCTCAGTGCAGTGACTAGCAGCATCTTGATATTTTTTAATCTGTAATAGAGTATTTGCTTTCAAGAGAAGGGCTTCCACATTTCTACGATCTAGCAAGCATGCCTGCTGTCCAAAATATGCTGCTTTATCATACTTCTTCAGAGCATACATATAATTTCCCAAGACAACCCAATGTTCGCTAGACCATAGTGACATATCCATAGTAGGTGTCAAACTTTCTAAAGTACGGATATGTTCCTTATTGCTAGAGGCTGCTAAGAGGGTTGACAACAAGTCTCTACCTGTTGTCAAAAAAGGATCAATACGAATAGCCTAAAAAATAAAAATTAAAAATAAAACATTTTCCTAGAAGTATGGGCAGTTGTCTTTGTAAATTATGATGAAATATTTTTGGATTAAACACCTAATTATTTCATTGCCTAAATAGAGAAATAAATTTTACTCGTGTATTTGTTTTCCAACCTTATTAGCTTGATATATGAAACTATTATATATTACTATCGATCACTTTTAATGAATAACGTTTTTAGAAATAATAGCAAGTCAGCGGCGGCTCCCAAGAGCTGCATTATTAACAGTGGATATATAATAAGTAGTACATGTATATTTCCTGATATAAAATTTTTTATGTTTATACTTAAATATTTCAAGAAACATAACAGATTTTTATAATTTTTTTTTTTTAGTGAACTAAATTAGAGAGTAAAACACCTTTTAAAATTTTATAAATAATTGTCATTGCGAAATATAATAATCAATTATGGATTTATGGTCAGTTAAGCATCTCAAATATTAAGTTTAATGTCATTGTCATTTATACCATTATTACACATTTATTCAATTTGTACAGTTAAAACTCTTCTCTAATAGAACAGTACTATAAATTTTTTACCAATTTTTTTCTCCAATGCTTCTGTTTATGTATATCATTCGTAAACGTCAATGGCCTCTAATACTAAACTGTTTCGTTCTATTTCATTTATACTCTATTTGTTATCTATGTTAAATTTAGGTAATACAATTATTTTTACTTACTTTTTGTAATACAGATATCGCTCTGTGGTTTTCGCCCATATAATGATAACAGTAACCCATGTTTACAAGAAGAGATGTGTTGTCTTTTAATAAACCATGTGTGTCCATACTTTTGTAAGTTTTTATAGCATTTTCAAAGTCACGAGAATATAATTGAGCCTGAGCTTTTATCCATGAGCTTAACCAAGTTATTTCTGAGGATACTTCAACCATTAATGAATTTACTTCCACACCCTAAATTGCAAATAGTTCATTAAAGTAAGTAATGTCTTTTTATCACAAATAAATATAAAATTAAGTTTACATTCAAATTCTTCAATTTACCCACTTTTATTCCTAATTTAAGAAGATTCTCTACTGCTTCAAGAGCCAATGGGCATTCCCCTTAATACTTCTTTGAAACAAGCTATTGCAGGCCTTTCCATTCCTAACTCTTTGTAAATGTTTCCTAATGCCATATTTATTTTAGGTGTACGCAGCCGGGCAGTAATCATTTGTAGAATTTCAACAGCAGCTTTTTTTGCTTCAGTGCCAGACAGCACAAATGTATTTTATACTTAATATCTACATCACTTGCTATGTCCTTTTGATTTTCAGTTATTTTGTTATTAGCAGTTTTTTTAATAAGTATATTTTTTCTCATTTGCAATGCTTGTCGGTATAAATTTTCTGCTTGGAAATATTGTTGCATTTTGTAAAGGGCATCTGCATAATAAAAAGTTATTTGAAATTTTATCAGCAAATTAAAAGTGTCAGGTTTTTGTTCCCCTATAGTTATTGCCAAATCACACTAGAAATAGTATAGAGTAAAAATGAGAATATATTATGCTGTAAAAAATACATACAACTTTCACAATATTTGAATAAAGTTCTTCCTCACAAAGAGTTTGTAGTTGTTTTATTATATTATTCATTCTATACAACTTTTTTAAATCAGCAAACTGAATGTAAAGCTTTTTAGGTTATGTCAACAAAGTTAATTGTTCTGTGGTCAACATTACAGAACAACATTACTACCACAGAACACCAAAATTACGACAGAATCACAGATATATGTTCGTTGTTCACCGGCCGGTAAAACTGTTTCTGTTCCCTGTTAAATCTGTGTTAACTCTGATCCAGATAACATTTCACAGGAAACGGAAACAGTGTTGTCAATGCTATTACTATAGAAACAGATCTATTACTTTATACCCTTGTCTATTACCGTTGATTGAATTATTCATAATATTTCAATCAACGACATTATGCTATTACTCTCGAAGCAAAATCTATTACGTAGTTAACACTACTTCGACCATATGGTCGAATGGCCACAGAGTGCATTACATGAGATTCATAAAATATAATTGTTCTGTGATCCATAACTTCATATTTGCAGTTTTTATCAATTTATTCTTATACTTATTATTTGCAGTTTTATATTTAAAATGTCTATAAAACACAATTAATTTAACGGTTTTATATTACTGTTTATTAAAACAAAATAATACTATTTATAGGTTAGCTTTCTAAACGCTTAAATACTAATTTATTAATGGCTATTTAAATTATTATACATCTTAGGTGATAAAATTGAAATTTATTATAACCCAGTGAGATTACGTTGATTATGAAATTTGATATATTGCTATAATACTTAACATATATTTTATGAAAATATGTCCATGTGAAAATAAGTTTAAAAATAGGAAATTCATTCTCAAATTATTTTTAGTCAGGCATTTATTCTGATTTGTTATTGCGTTAGGGTGAGTTTTAAATGCGTAGTTATATTTTAACCCTCAGTATATTTCGTCGAGTACAATCGATTAGCACTGTCAACAAATTTTTTTGACAAAAAAAAAATTTTGAATTTCTGATAATTTTTACGTCCTCCAGCAACTGACATTTTGATGGTCACTGGATATCTCTCTAAACGCTCCACAGAAATGACGTAACTGAAGGCAGTGTTGCCAGTTCCTCACAATTATATTTTAAATTAGTACACAACAGGTAATATGTGGTTTGAATTAAATTCTAAAAAATGAAACACAATTGAAAATATTCATTTAAAAAAAAACATCTTTTTTAACGAACGGAAGAGCAGATTTGTTTACTTAATACGTGGATAGCATAGAACATCAGCTGACCGCAAGGTCGATTTACTTCTGTTCCGTGAATCTATGGAAGTCTAAGTCTTAAATTATTAATTGTTATCTCATCTACAATAGAATTATTTTTTGCCCGGTTTAGTAAAATGTTAGTAAAATCAACAATAAATTCTGATAATAAAAACGTACACTCTTTTATAAATAAATTAAACCATAAAAAATTCTAATATTGAAACAAATAATAAAAAATTGGCATTCTGTACGTACCTAACTGGAAAAAAAATTCTCTTCTACATCTAAATAAACCGCACACCCTGATACACAGCAAAAATAAATCACTAATAATAACCAAAAATTAAAAACGCACTAATAATAACCATTAAATAATATTATTTTCCGACAATTGCACTAATCAGTAATAAAAAATATAGCGCTCCACGTAAGGCCGTTTTCCTTGTCTAGCATTTTCATCGGCTTGAAAATATGCCTTTAACATATTCCCCCACTCAGCATTAGACTAATTATTCGCCATTGTTATCACTACATTTTATCAAACAAACAAATTATAAATAATAAATAATGATAACACAATAACTTCGAGAAACTTTGATTCATCAAATTTCAAACATGTGATTTCGAGCGATGACATACGATGCGCGTATAAATGCATTTAAACACATGTTAAGGTTAAGTTTAGTTGCTTGCCGTCGGCGGCGGTTTGGTAGTGCTAAACCACAGCATATATAACAACTGCTGTGGCTAAACTGCGAAATGTAGGTTTGTCCTTCAGAGTTGAATTATCTTGAGTGCAGAACCGGATTGAGTAAGTCGTACCAACTTTTGATACAAAATTCTACTAGAAAGCAAACAATTATACTAGAATGCTTTTTTGGCAGCGTGAAATAATAAAAAAAACAGTATGAACCGAGACCCATTCTTGCGAAACCAACTTGGAAGAAAACGTATTGTTTTCCTGTTAAATATTGTTAACAGTTGAACTTAATTATTCTGGTGGCAAGCAGAATACAATTATGTATCAGAAGGGACAAAGGCCCGCAGAACATCCAAAAAAAAAAGACACAGCAAAAAGAAATGTTTAAGAGTATTCTATCTTTTTCTAAAATAATTTCGTAATCAAAACGATTGTTTACTAAAAATTAATGCTGATTGCTGATTGGTTGAATACAAATTTCCTGTTCTTCCGTGATTGGTTAAATGAAACTGTTTGCTTACATTTAGAGCACGAAAAAGTGACAAGGCAATGACAAGTGAATCATGTTACTTTTAAGACGAGCATTAGTTGTTCATTTGTTTATTGAAATACCGCATAGAGGAACAAAGTTAATGTACCAGATTTTTGAAAGAGGTGCCGATGTACTAAAAATTATTAAATTGTACTGAATCTAGTACAATTGTACTAGAAATCACTGGCAGCACTAATAGATTGGAAGAAAACATAAAACTGAGCGTGATGTTCACGTGATTAGATCGGACTGCGGAACGCTTCGTTTTCCTATTGGTCTACCGGCAATAAAATCGAGGATGACGAACACCATCTATTTTACTGAATTGTAATCAGGCACGTCGATTATAAGAGCAAGCAGTTATTTGGTTTATTTAATTTTTATTTGTCTATCGTTATTTCTACTGTTTTGTGTCCGCAGGTTGTTTAAAATACGATACAAAATGTCTTTTACCGACACTGCAGATGAAATGGGACATAATGTTGACTTAAGTCCACCTAGAAAATGAAATGTTATTGTAATTCTAAATCCGGTCCTGATCAGTTCTACTGTATAGGGCATCGAATGCTCTTGTACTTTTGCGCATCAAAAAAATCTGATGACATCATGGGTGCAGCCATTTGGTACTTGAACTCGAAATTTCATTCATTTAGTGGTTATTGTTTAGTTTTCTGTGTTTATAGTGCGATTTCTTTCATTACATGAATTTTTTGCGACTGTCTATTACTATAGGATATTTTAATACTTTGTGTAGTGAAAATAATATATTTTTATATTAAGTGCATATGCATTTTGGTACTAAAAAACATTTGTAAACAATGTGTTGTGCGGTGGAGAGATGTTCTAATGTAAAACGTTATACATGGAAAACGTGCCATTGGTTTAGACGAATTTATACCTTGAAAGAGAAAACTTACTACAATATTGATGCATTTCCAAATATTGTACATGGAGATATTGTTAATTATTTAGTTTTTGAGTGTAGTCCCTACACAAAGAAAAAATTGTGTGTTTGTGGTTGAGTGAAGGAAATCCTTTAAGGAATTTCCCGCAAGAGAAGCTTGTTGCAAAGGTAAGAATAAGTTCAATTATATCACTCTTAATATCAGAGATTTCTTCACTGTAATTTATTATAATAGATTGGGTATATTTCCATTTTTAAATTGTACAATGCACACAAAGATGTAAACATTTTGAGTTTCCCATTTTGTATTTGTACGAGTATTTCCACAAAAAACACAGATATTATGAAAAATAACAAATTTAGTGATGTGAAAAATGTAAATGAATCAATGGGTAGTTGTTTTTATTTAGAGAATGAACCGTGTTACTGATTTGAACTCGTTTTTTCATCTTACTTCTACGATATGCTTGATGATGTGATAAGAATCACCTGCAGTCAATGGTGAATCGTGAAATGGTCGCTAATGTAATATACGTAAAAGATAGGTCAGTGTGACTCGCCCATTGACCTGTCAGATCAATGAACCGGCCAAACATAGTTCAATGACTGTTTCAAAACGATTTATTTATTAATAAATTACAGGATTACTTCAAATTTTTATAATCGCAAGGTAAGTAACTACTTAAAAAATAATAATCCTTTTATAAACTTTAAAAAAAACGAAATCAAAATTGTCGGTAGCATTTTATAAGTTTATTGTTATCGAAAAAATTTGGTTTTGGTTGTATATTCCATAGGAAACACCTGAAAGAAATGTTAATTAATGCAAAAAAAAGACAAAATTGTACATTTCTTACAGTAAAAGATATTTTAAAATATTTAAAAATTATTTCAAATGGAATAATTAATCGCTTAAGTAGGTAATTATTTCATTCAAAATTATTCTTTCCGGGAACGAACTTACTGCTAGATGATAAATTGCATAAGAAATGCGGCAACGCTGCTTCTAACCACCGCACCATTTCAGATAAAATGAAGAATGTTTCTAGTAATCAGCAGTTCCAAAACAATTTCATCTTATTTTTTTAAAAGTCGATAACTCAATTTTACGTGGGAACTATGAGAAAAAAAATGTGTCGGTGGGTTTCTACAGATGTCAACAATCGGTGGTTTAAATATAACTACGCACTTAAGACTCACCCTGTATATCTGTATCATGTGATATTAGGGATGGGCTGGGCCACACAATTAAAGAACTAGAAGTGCTAAAACATTACACCTAATTTACGAAAGATGGAACCTTCGACCAGTCAGAGATCTACAAGGCCTCTGGGTATGGTTGCAGGGAACTTTTATAGGTCTCTAAATGTTTGTCACTTCTGGTATTTTTATCTATGATTGGGCACAAATTTCTTAGTTAAGAAATTCCGTTCTGTACACCGAAATTCTGTCTTTGAGATCGCTGCTTGTGGTTGGTACTACTGCCACAAATTTGTTATGTCAAATCGTTTGTGGAACGTTTGTTTAACTAGCTTTTTTGAAGTTGGGTGATAGCAGAGACAACCCTCTCTGGTGATAGTGTTTTTGAAAAATATTTAGGTAGTCGGTTAATCATTTTTTAGATATTATCTTAGTAATCTAAATAAGTTATGGGTTCCAGTAGTAAGAAATATAAAGACAAGGAATCCCGTAAAAGGCGTCACAGAAGCAGGAGCTATGATGATGATTATGAGGTACAAAGGGAGAAGAAACATAAACATAAGAAACATCATCATCATAAAGAAAAAAGGAGAGAGAAAGTTCCTAGGCATGAATATGAGAGTGACGGTTAGTAGATTATTATTATTATTATTGTTAAAGGTCAACTTATAGTCTTTGTTATTATTAAGTAGAGATCTAATGATCTAAATATATTTATTGTAGACTCTGATGTTGTGGAGATTATCCAAGATGATTCTCCACCACCAGCTCCAACAAGACTAAGCGATAGGGCTCCAGAAGCCTCGGGACAAAGTGCTGAAAGTTTAACAATAGATGAGACCAATAGATTGAGAGCTAAGCTGGGTTTAAAGCCCTTAGATATTGGTACATCTAGCAGTAGCACTAGTGGTAATAGCTCCAATTTTAAAAGAAGAGATGATGGAAAAAGGAAGGATGATTTGGGTGAATTTTACCATAAACCGGCCGAAAATTTACAACATAAAGCTCAACAAGAAAAAGTTAAAGCTAAATTGGCAGAAATCCGAGAAAAAAAGGCAACTTCATCATAAGTATTCAAAAATTAAGTCACTTGGTGAAAGTGATAAAGAGGATGATATTGTATCTTGGGTTAACAAGAATAGGAAAATTGAAAAAGCTAAACAGGAAGCTGAGAAGAGAGTAAATATAGACCTTGCCTCCTTATAAATATTCTTGGTTATAAAATTTTATGTTTTTTAGGCTAAAATGTTGGAGGAACTTGATGCACAGTTTGGTGTTAGCGAAGTGGTAGAATCAGAAAAAACGTGAAAAAATGCGTCAAAAGTATACTGATAGAGATTTAAGAGGTTTAAGAGTGCAGCATGATGTTGACAGTTTTGCTGAGGAACGAACTGTTATACTTACGTTAAAAGATAAAGGAATACTAGAAGAAGATGAAGATGTTTTAGTAAATGTTAATATGCTTGATGATGAACGATATAGAAAGGTTTGTTAAATTTATATTCTATAACTGTTAAGACAAAATATTAATTATATTTATTTTCAGAGTGTGGAAAATAAGAAAAAGAAAATTCTGTATAATGCATATGAGGACAATGAATTTGATGAATATGGAAATCCCAAAGAAAAGTCTTTACTTTCAAAGTACGACGAGGAAATAGATGGTGAAAGACGAGATAGTTTTAAAATCGGTTATGATAATGCTGTTGAAAGAAAACTAGCTGTAGCTCAGTCAGTAAAAGAAAAATTGGCCAAAAAGAAACTTGAAAGTATACCAGAGAAACAATTAACACTTGCCTCGGAGTATTACAACGAAGAAGAGTTGGCTAAATTCAAAAAACCTAAGAAGAAAATTAGAAAAATTAGAACAAAGGGGAAACTTCTTACAGCAGATGAGTTACAAGAACAACCAAAAAATACAGGAATTGAGGCAATCGGTTCAAGGAGGCCAAAATATAAAAATGATCCTGATTTTGATTTCGATGATGTCCCTTGTAAGTATATTTTTGTTTAAAATTTATAACTGATATAGTAAAATATGTCAGAACAAATAAAATAGATATTAGCAATTTAAGATTAATTAGGAATGTAACAAATACTAGACAGCTGGATACATTTGAAAACTTGGAAATCACAAAGTATGAATAGTGACAGAGGGCCGATCCCGAATAGCCTGCTTTATTGGTTAATGGGTCTCGGTTCACCGAACTGTGACAATAGTTTAGGTATAAATAGGATACATTGTTAGCATAAGGTTACTTTTAACGAAGAAGATTATATACACTATAGATAGTTACTGCTTATGGACCCTATCCTCTCGCTCATAAGATGCCAATGACACCTACCATTAATTTCTTTAAACTGAAGCTTTTCGTGCATCAAAAGATGGCGATACAATAAACTTTTCTAAGCCCCCATTCATAAAAACAACTTAAATTTTAGAGGCTGTATACTTTTAGGAAGTGAAAATGGCTGAGTGTCATCACACAGATGTCTTATAACTGGTACTAACATATTTTTTCTTAAAATCGATAGTTGTGATTGTGTGATATTTTTAATATACACGTGTAAATGGTATTTTTTCAACAAAAATAATCATTACGTCGAGGTGGTTGGGAGAAAGTCAATAATAATTCAGGAGTGAAAGGAGGCCGCAAAGACGTTTCAAAAAATGTTCTGATATACATGGCATTTCTCAGATTTTTAATTGATCTAAGGCCAACCTCTTTTGCCTTCTAGTAATGTATTGAATCATTTTCATGCTTTGTACCGAAATTAAAATAACAAACGCTTTTCATTAGAAAAATACATGAAAATAATAGCCCTTGCAAATAAAAAGGTGAGGTGTATGCTATATGTTCCAAACTGTTAGCTCCAAAACACATGAAAAAAATTATTTACAATCCGTTGGTTACCAAAAAATGGAAGCTTTTAAATATGTAATTGAAATTGTATGAAAATTATACATATTTTGTCCATAACTCTCACTAGATACTTAATTGAGCGAACAATATTTAACTATGACATGAAAATGCACATTATTTTCATATAGTTGTCATATAGATAAATAAATTCCATTTGTTCAGTAGCCCAATTTTTAAAAATATCTGATGTGGCCAGCACATAACTTTCTTAAACCCGTATATATAATCATGATCTAAAAAAATCATTCTATTTAATTCTTTACTTACCTCAGTTAAAATTTAATAGCGTACCATGAAATATTTCTTCAAAATTTTTGAATAATTAATTATCAGCTCATTACTGTCAATAATACTGCCGTGTTAATTGAAAAGGGCGTATCTGCGCAATTTTGGTCATTTTCTGATGAGGTTTTTATGAATGCCCTTAACAGTTGAGAGTTTAAGCTACATTTTCAGTTACTCACACAAGTTGTAACTGCAAGTATTATAGTTGTAAAATATAAATAATTTTGGAAGAGGTAACCACGGGTGGCTTAGTAATAAATATAAAAATGAAATTATTTCAAATCGAGTTACTTGCAGATATGCCCTTTTCAATTAATACGGCAGAATAATGCATGTCATATTATATTTTAATAATTTCTTCTTATCGACATTGACATTTTTGTAACTAAATTAGACATTTCAAATATCAAACTGCCAAATTTCCTAAATATCCTAACCCCATTTTTGAGGTCAAATGTGTAAAAAATTGCAGTTTACATCAGCTTTATTTAAGTACTTGGAAAATATATTTTATTGGCTTGATATAGTAGACATGATTAATAACTTTCATCAAGAATATATTTTTTTGTAAAGACAGAACAAGTAAGTTTGGATACCGTGGACCTCCTTTCAGCTGGCCAATTTTGCTAATCGCCGAATTTATCATTGTCTTTGGCCTTTAGAACACGTGTACCAAATTTGAAAGCTTTATCTCAAAAACTGTGGCTGCTATTGCGATACTACAGACGTGCAAACATATTTTTTTTCCGTAAAATTATGTTTTTCATTATAATTCGTCGAGAAACGTCTGGAAATATAATAAAAAATTTTAAATTTTTTTTCCGAAATTGTACCTTTTTCTTCTTTAATTCATTATGGTGGTACCATATTCATCAAATTTAATGTGTCACCTCAAATGTTGAAAATCTTAACTGCCCAAATTTAGGAAGTCTCCCATTATTATTTTTTGAGTTATCGTCGCAACACACACACGAACTGACAGACATCATTCAGAAAATAGTCAGAATAGATTCAGGAGGGTTCAAAACCAATCAATCAGAATCTCAAAGTCGAAAAAAATCACGATTATTACTTCCATATATTAGGTATAAGAAAATAAAAATTGCGTCTCCGTTATTTTTAAAATATTCGTAGTTAAACTGAGGGCTCAATACATTTAAGACGTAACTTACACACCAAATTTTCGTTTCTTGAAATAAACTGTTGCTGATAAAAAAAATTATAATAATTTTTTGTAAAATTTTGGCGTTCCATATCTCCCAAGGAACTTGAGAATGTTCTATATTTTCTGAATAGCCAACGAAGCTTCTACCTACTAAATTTTCGGCATGTACTTAAGAAACAGAGTATATCTGTACATTTTAATCAGGCACTTTAACTTACATTTGCCGTTAAAAAATAATAATGATACAAAAATAAAGGTAGGACAAACAATTTTCGTGATCGCAAGGGCTATCTTATAGGGGTGAAAATATTTACACAACGCCGACTTTCCGAGTAATTTACAAACAAGTTTTTCTCATGTTGATTTTTTTACAAATTAAAAAAAATAAAATAAGAAACTCTTGGTGTCACGCTATTTTATTGCCTATTTTTTGTTTATTCAATAATTTTCATAAACCCTCGTATATTGATTATTAGTTATAGGTATTAAAATAATATCAGAAATAGAGTTTTTGTTTTTTTGTTATCAACTTATTCACTACTTTAACACAGGTATAATCTACAGATCACAATGAAAGTTGGAACAATACTAATTTCTAATTTTAATTATTCACCTATGTACATACGTACTAAACGAATAGATCCATATATTTATTATTTTATAAGCCAGCCGGAATTTCTACCTGCTATTCCCGTAAGCTGCAATTGTGTGGAAAATCGGCAACAGCGATACTATTATTTACGCTGGCGAGTACTATTTAAAAGGTATTGGCAAGGATATCATGTAGTGGGACAAAAATTTTGGACAAAAAAAATTTTTGAAAAATTACCACATAAATGGGATATTCCTTTCTATCACTACAAAATTTTACATAACATAAAACAAATAAGTGTATTCCAACATCACATCATGGTCACCTCTATTAGCAATTTGCTGAAAAGAAATACCAGTTTTTTTGTAGCCTTATGATTTTATCCCTTTCAAACTCATTTAATTGCTGAAAATTCGCAAGACAAACAAAGCAATAAAACTAAAGCAATTTAGCTTGTGTTTGATATTAGAAAAGTTTTTTTTTTTTTTTTTTTAGTATGAACCAACATATTACACATTAGTTTTTGTGAAACATGTTCACCCGATTTTCACCTGTATTCTTTATGTATTACTGGGTGTTGCAATTTCAGTGTCATACAGTATATATCAGTATTATGTTGAACTAGTAGAACAGCAACTCCAACTCTCATATGAAGTAGTGAAAATACAGCATTTTTAATTTTTTTTTTTTTTTTTTAGCAATTGACATTCCATTCGATATAAAAATAGATGAAGACAAAGATGATGTATTAGAAAAAGCGCTGCATAAGGCTAGACGAATTAAACAAAAAGAAAATATAGTTGCAGATATTATAAAAACAGAAGTTAAGGCAGAGCTAGAAGAAGAAAATGTTGACAGCGGTAACATCATTTTAAATGCTACTGCAGAATTTTGTAGAACTTTGGGTATGTTTCTATTTACATTTTTTAAACTTATTAAAGAAATTTAATTACCAAACATTTGCTCATTAGATGTAAATAAACTACAATGATTAATACTCTCGAACTTCTCTAACTTGAACCTCCTAAATACCCCCGAGACTGTTCGAGTTAGAAAAAATTTCAGTTAAAGAAAATACTTCTAAAATGAGGTATCTATCAAGGGCACAGAAACATATTTGGGTTATAAAGAATTTCGAGATATAAAAGTTCGACTGTATTTCGCAAACTCTTGTCTTCTTCCCTGGAGTGATTACTCTAACTATATAGCCCTTCGAGCTATAATTTATAAACTTCTGAGCATTTTATTGATAATTCTAAAAATGTATTTAATATCTTTTAGCGATCCTAGAATGCTAGATTTGTGTTTTAATATACCATAATTAAGTACCTTCCTTCATGGGGGAGAGTGAATTTTCGCCATAATTTTTTTTTAACCATTTAAAACCGAAAATGGCACCAGTGAAGATTGCATAAAAAAAGGTGCTATTACTAAATTTTGATAGAAGTCATCGTTTTGGAGTTATTTGTATTTTAATATTGCGATACAAGATAGGTATGCAGTAACGGAAGGTATTGTAAAACAAACGAATGATGGCGAGAGGTCGCGCAGATATCGTTATGCCCTGCTCAAAGATAATTTCTGCGATAAACTGTAAATTATAATAAATTAATGTGAATGCAAACAAAATACTTGCATAAAGAAAATTGAATAAGATTTACAGGAAACAATTACTCAGCGGACCAAAGCCCCGAACTGCGGTGAATTAAACCTGCAAGTCTTGTTTGGTAGCTAAAATCATTTGTAAATTCCTCACTAGACTACGAGATATAGACCAGTTTCAAACTTGTTGTGTTCTTGTCAGTAACCCACAAGTAATGGAAAAGACAAATAACAATAGCAAACCAGGCTAGCCTAAAGCAGGCTAACAAGGGAGGACACTAGTGAGTGATCTGATTCGGAGAAAATGACGTTTAAAAATTCAAACTCGCTTATATCTAATGAGGTTCCTTCAGTTGGCTAGCCAAGCATCTTGCGTACCGCTTGGGCGCTCGGGTTCGAATCACGTGCACGACTTACTTTTTTTTTAATTATTTATTTAATTGTTTTTACAATTAAATAAATTTATTATTTAATATTATCGATCATTTAAATAACAATAATGTCAATAATGTTATTTTGCTAACAAAAAAAGACTTTAAATTTTAAATCATAATTTAATTATAGTAATAATTTAAATTACTACCAAATAAATATACTATAATTTAATAAACTATTATTTAAAATACACTATTACTAATGGATATAATAATAATAATAACAATAGTTTATTAAATTATAGTATATTTATTTGGTAGTAATTTAAATTATTACTATAATTAAATTATGATTTAAAATTTAAAGTCTTTTTCGTTAGTAAAATAACATTATTGTTATTTAAATGATCGATAATATTAAATAATAAATGTATTTAATTGTAAAAACAATTAAATAAATAATTAAAAAAAAAAGTAAGTCGTGCACGTGATTCGAACCCCGAGCGCCCAAGCCAATTCCAAGCTGGTACGCAGACACGTTATCGGCTAGGCTATTTCCCCCGCGGGAACTTGAAGAACCTCACTAGTATATAAGCTGAGTTTGAATTTTTAAACGTCATTTTCTCCGAATCGATTGAGCGTTGCGCGTTGCCATTCCAAGGGGTGAACACCCTAAAGAAGTACAATTATTACACGAAGTCTCATCCCAAAATAAATTCCCAAAACGGTCGTGCCCTCCCCTTGTAAGCAAGGGAGACATAGTGAGTGATAAGTGTATCCATCTGGTGGTCAGTGCTACTACCCGTCAGATATCACTGATGTTTTAGTGACTGGTAGCGACCTGCAAAGCAAGTACCAAGAGCTGCAATCTCTAACCCTGGTGGGCTAAACCTTATACTGATTAAAATTTACAGGAAACAACTACTCAGTGAACAAAAGCCCCGACTGGTGTTGAATTAAACCTGCAAGTCTTGTTTGGTAGCTAAGATCATTTGTCAATTCCTCACTAGACATAGACTGGTTTTGAACTTGTTGTGTTCTTGTCAGTATGCCATAAGTAATAATAATTATTATCCAATCACTACATTGTTTTCATAGATTAACAGCGGTTAATACGACTAATTTTTTGATATTTACTATGAAAACAACAACATAAGATTATATAAGAAATAACCACAAAAACAGAATTAATATGTCATGCCTCTGAATAGCACATTTTTATTTTGTTCTAGCCGAGGAATGGGGTAAATTTGAAATTTGGTCAACGGCGCATATCCACCACTCGTCTGTTTTGCAGTAACTACATACCATTACAAAAGTAATTCCACAATATTTTTGACTGTTGTTTTGTAGAGCAATTTAAAATATCACTTTACACAATAAAGCATGTAATAACAATGTAAAACATAAATGTTTATAAATAACCGATTTATTTTTTTTATTTTTGATCTTCTGAACTTAAGACACAAGTTTAAAATAATATTAATTAGAAAATTATTGTAAATATTTTTTTTTTGCCCTTAAATTACATGCTTTACTACGTAAAGCCATATTTTAAATTGCCCTACAAAACAATAGTAGAAAATATTGTGGAATTATTTTTGTAGAGATAGGTAGTTACCTTCCATTATTGCACACCTATTCTGTATTGCAATATTAAAATACAAATAATTCCAAGACAATGCCTCCTATCTAAATTTAGTGAGCACCTTTTTTTATGCAATTTTTAACACTGGTGTCTTTTTCTATTTTAAACGTTTAAAAATAAAAATAAGAAAAAAAATTATAGCGAAAATTCACCTTCGCCCCCTCTGTAACTATGCCAATAAACCATGATATTTATATAAAAATTTGACAAAATTTGTATCATTATGAAATTAATAAATGGTCCAGATTTAATTTTTGCAACTTAAGATGTTTATTGGTAAATAAGTACGTTGTACTTACCTCATTTATGGGATTGTAGCTCCCTTATGAATTGATTTAAGGCAAATGTCTATATAAAAAAACAACTTATTTTTTCTAGTTCTATCACCCCCTTCAAGGAAAGTACTTAATTATGGGACGCCCTGTATATGCGGTCTCGCCTCTAAAACTATTTTATATTTTCATTGCTTACGATGTGTTTTGACTAAAAATGCCTAATAACGTAATTATTAGATAATTTTAAGATTTCAAAAAATCTGACATATTATTGCTTCTTATTTATGCATTTCTAAACTAAAACCAAGAAGTGATGAGAGTTCAGTATCCTCCACATGTTGAGGCTTTAGTTCAGAACAGAGGCGTGCGTGTTTGGTTTTGGCAGGGGCAAGAAGAACATGCTGCATTAAATAAAATACTTTTTTCAAATGGCATTTTTCGAAATTTGTATAATTTCTGCGACACTAACTTTACTACAAATCTAATTTAATAATTTTTTATTATTATATTACTAAAACCTAAGTATATAAAGTAAAACAAAACATACAATCAAAGTATTTTACAGTAGAATATTTATTATAATAAATATGTCGCTGCTTAAAGTATATTTGACGGTCGAGTAAATTTAGTCTTATAAATTATTAAATACCTTGTTTCATTGCCTTAGGGGAAATTTCACAAGATACGCAACTAACCATTTTTTATGTTGTATTTAAATGCACACGCAGATTTAAAAAATATGTACTTCCAAAAATGTTCTAATCACATTTCTAAAGTTCTCCACAATATATTCACTGAAACAATAAACAAACATAAAGTAACACCGAAAAATATAAAAGTGGCTTCTGCCTTCAACAACCATAACCTATCACAAAGTAGCCTCGTAATAGCGACTTCCGTTTTTTGATTTTCTTACCCCCACCACCTAAAAGTTATTTCCTTTTCTCATTTTACTCAAACAGCGACTTTTTCCAGATGGCATTTTTATACCAGTTGACTAGCCTTCAATCACTGCTTGTTGTGCATTTTTGACATTTCCGTCCTGCCATGCTTTTGTCACTGTATGTTTCTCGTTGACCCATGTTTCATAAAAAGTCTAGTTTATAAGTCTATAAGTTTTATCAGTATTTCCTTATCTGAAGGGACCTGTTGTAGCACGCTTTCAAGTGCATCGACACCATCTCCCAATTGTGACCTGTATGTACAAATTATGACATTTTTTTCACCCAACAACTCAATGCCTGAAAACTCAGCAGTCTGTTCTATGCAAAATTTAGAGAAATCTGGATTTTTAACGTTTATACCATTTCTAACAAAAAATACATACCCCTCCCCCCTAATCGTATTTTCTCTGCAGTAATGAGATGCGAGCCTAAAATTTGGGATCACGTTTTTTAATTCAGATTCCTCCAACCAAGTTTCAGCAAACATTAGGATGTCAATTTCATTTTTTGTTAAAAAAATATTCTATCTAGGAAATTTTGTTGCTTATGCTTCGAATGTTAATGTAGAATGCTTTAATGTTAGTGATGCCCATGTTTTTACAATTATGTTTTACATTTAATTTGTCAGTCTTGCAGGAAAGAGATTCTATGTTAGTATTTGTGTTTTTATTGTCTCTACTGTTTCTTAATTTATCACAATCATAGAAAAACTGTTGCCTATAAGTAAATACATCATAAACTAGCACAAACGCTAAAATTTATTAATGAAAAGCCGCCCGAATTACTTTACCGACGGGACGTTACTGTATTCAAGTAGTGCCAAGAAATGACACCAAGTAGAATTGCGTAATGGAATACAATTCGTTATTTTGAACAAGTTAAACAAAAACAAACAGCCAGAATACGCGTGAAAGATGCAGAGTTGCCACATATTTTAAAAATAAATAACAACATGAGACGGGTGTTGTTCTTCATCGCTATTTATTTCTTGCCTTATTCCCTTCGGTGGAATCGCTAGGCCCACTGCAATACATTAAAAACATGCACCTTAACGGTCCTTCCTAAAATCATAAACATAAATAATGTTCAGATGTAGTATTGTCGAAATATGCTGAAAGAAATGGGAAAATCCGCCAATTAGATATGACAACACAGTTATTATATTTTAAGGTGTCAATCAACTTTTATTTCTTTTTGGTTTTAGTTTAGAAAAAAGTAATAATTTTAAGATATTTCGTGTTTCTCATAATACCTACAGTTTTAGATGTCATTTCTAAAATCAAAATTCCTTCACATACTTTGTATTTATTACAGGTGACATTCCAACTTACGGAAAGGCCGGTAACCGAGAAGAGACTGAAGAACTTATAGACTTTGAAAAGGAAACAGTGCAAGAAGAGAACAGTGATGACGATTGTGAAATCATAGAAACAACTGGTTGGAATTCTGTAGATCCTACAAATCAAGGAATTGACTCTACTCAAATAGTACCACAGGAAGTACAAATTTTGGATGAGGAACCAGATGTTAGTACAGGGGTTGGAGCAGCCCTAAAACTTGCCATGAGCAAAGGTTATCTTGATAAAGAACAAAATAATAGACCCTCAAATTCTCGTCTCGCACATTTACAAGCCAAGCATTATTCTATCGAGGATAAGGCCTACGGAGATGATGGTGATAGGCAAAACAGAAGAGAAAGATATGCAGGCCCAATTACAGATTTTAAGGAAAAGGATAGTTTCAAACCCAACGTGAAACTTGAATATATAGATGACGAAGGACATATTCTTAATTCGAAGGAAGCATTTAGGTATTTGTCGCATAAATTCCATGGTAAAGGGCCAGGAAAAAATAAGGTAGAAAAAAAGGATCAAGAAGGGGGTGCAGGAACAAGTAAGTTTACTGTTTTGTTTGTTTAGAGAACTTTATGTTTTTATTCGATTGTATTGAAAAGTGATGGTTTTTTGGTTAAAATATCTGGACGAAAAGATCACCTTTTTAGAATAGATATTATTTTTATTGTTCCCGGCTGAAATATGCTTTTTGGACGGTAAACAATAATGAACAAAATAATAAATACCACAAACAAATGAAACAATCTGGCATGATATTTTTTATTAGATTGTGTCAAAGTGATGTAAAGTCGATTACCATCAAATTTTTCAATTAAAATAAATATAATAAATAAAAATTTACTATTATTCTATTCTTCCAATTGAATAAAAAATAGTGTATGACACACAGACGAAAAAGTTTTTCGTACTCAAACTCATAGTGAAAGAATATCAAAAATGGAAGCAGTATTGTGCTCTTAAGTTTTCCTTTCCATAAATGTGTCTCTCAGTTCGGATATATAGTATCCTACACAATAGAAAACTTTCTAATCCCGTGTTCTAATTTTTTCAAGTGTTACACTTTTTATTTGCCACTTCAGTGATGAAGCAGTTACTAACATTTATGCAATGGAATAAACTTTTAAAGGTAGCCTGGCTTATCTTCTCTGGATATAAAGAGATTAAGAAGTACAAAAAATCTTGTTTTACGATCCTTAATAAAAATTAACAATCAAGTTAAAATGTCCACCAATCTTAAATCACCAGATATTTTACTGTTCTAAAATGTATCAAATAAACAAGCATTATGCAATTGCAAAGGAAAGAAAATATATTTACATAACCTAAAAACAATACCTCATATCTCCTTTTTGTCAAAACTCGGTTTAGAATTTTAAATTAATGTCCATCCTATGTCAACAGTTCCTAATATCTTGTATCTCTAAGATTAATATTGATAAAAAAATCTACTGAAAAACTAAAAAATACCTCGTATAACAATAAAATAACTGTATCTCCATGATAAAAATAACATGTAGGTTTCATATCTATTAATAAGAAAAATTAGTTTTTTTTCGTCTCCTGTAAAACTGCTAATTTGGAGATAAGAGGATTGTTTCCCAAAAGTCGATATACAGGGTGTTTCAAAGTTAAAGTGACAATGTTACGGGAGGTAGAGCACACTTAGCTCAAAACACCCCAAACTTACCTTTGATTGTAAACCGTTTTTGAGATTTTTATGGTTTTTTTATTAAAACTGTAGTCAGCCATATTTCTGGGATGGCTTAATTTTTATAATGTTGCTCTAAGTGCCGATAACATTACCCTGTCATTTTTTTGGTAAATGTTAGTAAACGTTTAAAATGTCAATGGACCAGTGTATAAAATCATGTCATAATATCTGATAACACATTGATGGTTATTTTCCAATAAATTTTAAAAAATATTGACTGACCAAATTTTAAATTTACAAATAAGGCAGCCGACTAGCTAACGTCACTATTTTATTCATTTTATTTAAATGCCCTATACTAATTATGCGCCTTCATTCTTTTGGATAAGAAATAAACGCTTAAAATTCCATGAATAAATACATTTTAAATTTGTTGTTCATCATTTTTGAAATACAATAACAAAATAATTTCTATGTTTATTACTAAATTAGAATACCTTTGAAAATGTTATATGATTTAATATACAGAGATTTGGAAAACGTATACACTCTTTTTGCATCACTCCCATTTACCTTGCAAAAACCATACACAAATATATTATCTTAACCACCGTGAGGAATGTAGAAGTTTGTGTAAATTTTCTTAGGCATGTTGCCAGATTTATTACAAGGCATCAATACTAGGAGCATGTAGTTTCAGCATGATAGTGTTGGATCCTATTTTACTGTACTGGTCAAAGATCATCAATCAGAATTACACCAACAGATTGATCAATCGAAGTTTCAGTTATGTGATAACATTAGAAATAACCCGAAAATGATTGAAAAACCTTTCAAAGCATTCTCAAAAATGTATTGACGCTGCAACGTCCTGTTAAGTTTTTTATTTTTTTAGTTATTAATATTTTAAAAAAGTTTTAGTGAACAGAATTTATTATAAACAAAATATAAATGTCAGATAATAATCCTGTAGTTTAAATAAAAATGATTTATTTCTCAATTTAAGTTTTGCTGGAATTACATTTTTTCTTGTCACTAAAACTACCTTTAAGTTAAAGGTCCTTTTTAGGATGTTGATAATACCGGGGTGTGTTGTAAGTTGTTGCTATTTCGACTTTATCTTGTCAAAATAAAATTGCCAATATTCATCTCTAATATTTTATTATTTTCTGTAGGTGTTTAATAACTGATATTAATTGTTCTTGTTAATACATACAAGCATATTATTAGCTCTTCTGGTTAATATTAACTTTTGCCTCATATTATTGTATTTCAAAAATGATTTACGTATTGTGAATAACAAATTTTAATAAAACATACTTAATTATGGAATTTTAAATGAGTCCATCCTTGCATGGATCATTAATTGTTCACAATAAATGTGTATTCTTTACCAAAAAACTGAAGACACATTAGTGTAGGACATTTAAGTAAAATTAATAATATACTGACTTTAGCTACTTGATTGTCTTATTTGTAAAATTTGAAATTTGGCCAAACAATATTTTTGAAAATTTATAGAATAACCTTAAATGTGCCATCAAATATTATATTTTATACACTGGTTCATTCAATTTTTAAATGCTTAGAAATATTTACCAAAAAAATGATACACAGGGCGATATTTTTTACACTGAGGTAAACATTAAATAAAAGGTTTGTACTGTAATTTTTCCAAAGTAAATAAGTGTTGATTTGACTAAAGGAACGTAATATTTGTATCAAATTTTATCCAAATATTTAAAGCAGCTTCAGAAATAGGGCCGAATAGTTTGTCAAAAACCATAAAAAAAAAAATCTGATGTCAGCACACAACTTTCTTATACCAGTATATATCATCCTGATCTAAAAAAAATCTATTTAACTAATAATAATAACTTAATTAAATTTTAATAGCTTACCTTGAAATATTTCATTAAAATTTTTAAATAATTATCAGCGTCATTCGATACTGTCAATAATAATTCATGTCATATATTTTAATAATTTTTTGTTATTGACATTGACATTTTTGTAACTAAATTAGACCTTTCAAATGTCGAACTGTTAAATTTATCCTAACCCCATTTTATGAGGCCAAATGTGTAAAATATTTCAGTTTACTTCAGCTTTAAGTACTTAGAAAATATATTTTATTCGCTTGATATAGTAGACATAATTTGTAATCTTTCATCAAGATTATATTTTTTTGTAGTCAAATGCAAAAAGTTTGGGTCCCGTGGACTTTGTCTCAGCTGGCCCATTTTGCTCATCAGCGAATTTTTCATTGTGTTTGGCCTTTAGAACACGTGTACCAAATTTGAAAGCTTTATCTTAAAAACTGGCTGCGCACACACGCACGCACGCACACAACCTCCACACACACGCGCGCGCGCGCACCGACAGACCTCATTCGGAAAATAGTCAGAATGGATTCAGAAGAGTTCAAAACAATCAAAATCTCGAGGTTGAGAAAAATCACGATTACTACTATACTTCCTTACATTAGGTGCAAGAAAGTAAAAAACGGTTAACATTTAGGGGGTATTTACAACTCGACTAGGTGTGCTCTATGTCCCATTACACTGTCACTATAGAAACACCCTGCATCTTTTTTTTTTTTTGTTACAGCTAATGAAAAAAATGAGTTCAACAGACACACCATTAGGAACACTTAATATGTTACAAGCAAAACAAAAAGAAACGCAATCCCCATTTGTCGTACTGTCAGGAAGTAAGCAGACCCAGTCCACAGCTTTATCAAAAACTAGACGATAAATATGAGAACTTATAGTAATAAAGTCTGTTATTTATATACTGGAAATGTTTTTGTTTGTTAGGGTAGAATAACATATTGTGTAAATAAAACCAAAATAACTTTTAAAGATTTTATTCAATAATTGTACGGATTTTCGTACCAACATCAAATTAATGTTATATATACAGCCATGTTATATATTAAAATAGTTTTATGCAATTAATAAACTCGTTGACATTTCATTGACAATTTGAAAACATCTGCAAAATTATTTATTTCGCCATCTCGATGTAATACTGATAATAAAATTTATTTTTTTGGTTTTAACGAATTTTTTATGAAATTTTGTACAAATCTGACAGCGAAACAAATAAATTACAATGTAAGAAATTTATGCAGTTTTAATTGCAATTAGAAAATTAATCGCAACCAGGGCCGTGAATTAAATAAATAATGAAAAAAATATAAACATAACTAACACTGGTTGTAGTAGTATGAAATATACAAATTCATAATATATAAATATAGTACTTATGTACACAGAGTAAAGGTTATATACACGGCGACCTCTACTTAGAAAAAAATGTGATGTACCATCGATAACTCTAAAAAGGACATACTCACAGTATCCAACAACAACAACAATAATAAAGTAAAAGAATTAGAGTAGAAGCCGCCAAAACAGAAAGCAACAACAATAAACACAAATTATAAAAATCCTAGGTCAAATTTACTTATTACAATCGGCTACAATAACCATCTGTTAACCTATTAACCCCAAAGGTGTTACTTATACTATAAAAAAAAAATAAAAATAAAAAACACACTACTTTTAAAACACGAGATCACCTCTTAAATAATTTTGTACTTTTACAAAGCTTATGCAACACTGATTTACAATCCTCATAGCGAGTATTTATAAGTTTGTAACCAAATTATTATATATATATATATATATATTTATTATATGTACAATGAGATTTTCATGAGCAACAGCGTAAATCAACGTTGCACAGAAAAATTATCAAAAAAATCAACGATTTTCTAATTTCTGCTTATCAATAAAAATAAATCTATTTACAAAGTGTACATTCTTTTCTTGATATCTACAAAATGTCAATCTTAAAAGAAATTAACAATTCGATACAAAAAAATTAACTCGTCAACAATAGATTTATAATCCGCTCGGAAATTAATTAACTTGTCCACTTGTAGACATCAATGAAAATATACATTAAAAATAAATCTCCAAAAATAAAACAACTATGTACACTGTGCTTACTATAATTAATACTTTCTTTAATTAAATAATTTATATTTCTGGGATAATTGCACTCTCCTAAATTAATTAAAGCTCCTAGCATATTCATGACTGGCTGTTAGGACTTGGCGTATCAAGGTCGGGAGGCGGAGAAGGATTTCTACCTTCATAACGTGCGTCATCGTCTATAAAGATACAAAAATAACAACACGTCAATAATATAACATAATGGTAATAGTCCAAAACACACTATGTAAACCTTTCACAAACTGAAATATTTTAAGACGAGAATTCTCTTCCCAACATAGACATTTATATTGGGTAATTTTAACGTGTCACAAGATAACTCAAAACGTCTTAATAAATAAATAAGCCTGCCACAAATAATAGATGAAGCTACCAGAATTACAAACAAGTTGATGAATCCAAAAAACAAAAAATTGTAATACTGATTTATTGTATGGCTCCTCAACTTATTGTTAACAGTTATAATTTTAGTGACCATAATTTGTGTAAATTTAAATTCTTTAAGTGTCCTTTAGTGCACGACTAGATTACTTACTAGATATTGAAACTGATGCTGGCAATGTTGTCTTGGAAGTATTTTTAGACTTAAATAGCCTTTGAGACACCAGAATGACATTTGTTTCATTCAAAGTCAGAAACAATTGGCATTTACGGTGCAATGTTCAACTGGTTTACATCGTATTTAAGCCAACAAGCCAAGTTTCGCATAAGCGTCATAAGTAAAGAGAGGAACACAATATGGAGGGCCACAAGGATCTATTATCGACCCATTATTATTTATTTTTATTAGACATTAAATAAAAAAGAAAAAGAACACTAAACATGATGACCTAGGATGAAAGTAGGCTTTTATTGAGGGCTGAATGCATCGTTTTAAATGCACCACAGTAAAACCAAATATACGAGTTGAATGGCACCTTAAAATATAAAACTGTCATATCTAATTGGCAAATTTCCCATTTCTTTCAGCATATTTCAACAATACTTCACATATGCTTTGCAGCGTTTGCCAGGAGAGGGGACAAAATACGCGCTGATGATTGGTACAGACGGCAGGCAGATATACACAAGTGCAAAGTTCTGATAGCGGTTAATTCAATTTTCATTGTTTATTTTATTTCATGTGCATCGGTAGTAGTTGGACGTTTGTATATTGTGTTTTGATATAAATTGAATTGATGTTATATGTATAATTTTACTTTTACAATAATTTAACTTATGTGTTGTGTAATGTTTACATACATATATTAAATTATTGATATTGCTTATTGGCTGATTTTGTAATAATAATCGGTACCGTATTTGATGTTTTAATGATTTACTGTTTTTTCAATTGTTTTTTATTATACGAGGTGACTCAGTTTTAATAGTAAAAATTTTAACAGTTGATAGATCTCGACAAAATGAAAATTTTTGTTGTAGATATAAACTTATTTCATTTTAACTTAGCACATAAAAAATTCTAGCACAGGAGCGAGTATAATATATACATTTTGTGCATTTATAATGCACCGCGTGCCTATACATATATATCTCCAGGCATAACTTTTGAAAAATGTCACTTGAAAATAGTGTTTTATGTAATGCAGCATATTCTTCCTGCCACCGCCAAAACCAAACATGCACGCCCCTGTTCCGAGCTGAAGCATCGACGTGTGGAGGACATTGAACTCTCAACACTTTTTGGTTTTACTATATTTGTTCATAAACTATTTGATTACGCTGAACGCTTCAAAACCATTAACTTAAAAGAAAACAATTACAATTTTTTTTTAACTCACCAATAGTCGAGGCATACGCTGTAAAACTACTATTCGGGTATACAGGGTTGTTAAAGGGCGGTACATAGTTTACACTATTAGACTCTTCATATACTGGGTCGGGGTGAATTCCTTCTTCCTCATCTGGAGTATAGAACATATTTGGTTGCACATCTTCTTTATTTTCTTCTTTATGAGCAACATCATCAACAGCAGATTCCTCTTCCACATCCACGTCGACCGAAGGAGACCGACTTTTTGTGGGTGACAAGACAGGTGGAGAAATTGATCGGTCTGGCGAAAGACAAGGTTTCGGAGTAACCACTTCTCTTGTCACTTCACAACTTCCAGGAATGGGAAAAGTTGGACTTGGTATGGGAATCGGTTTTACCTTAGGTTCTAGCTCCAAGTTCAATATGGCTTCTACGTTTAGAGCTGCAAATTTAGATGCAATTACTTTTCTGTGATTATTTTTTGTCTAATTTTTGACAACATATTTTAAGCGCATTTTTGAAATTTATGAAAAATATTAATACTATAAAATAAATCATTATATCAGGAATATTTGATCTTATGAAATTATCGATATTGTTAAGTAAAATGATCCGTTGTGTTCTTGGAGATTTTTAAGCATTACTCCGTTTTGAATAGTGAAATAAATTAATAAAAATATTTTAAAAACATACCTATTTAAAAAATGTCAATATTCGGTATAAAATTTTACTATTGCATTAGGTGAAATTAAAGAACCAATTCCAAAACAGTGTTTGTCATTCAATATTAATTATACAGGGCGTTTACGAACTTGGAAATTTATTTTTAATGGGTAGGACTTGGTAAAAGTCCATTGCTAAAAATTTACCTTAGTAAAAATTCCTTAGAAGTGACAAAAAAATATTAAAATAATACACCAAATTGAGAACCGCTGACGTATTGAATTTAGTCAAGCCGTGTGCGAAAGTTATGGTAGGGTTGCCAAATTTTATCTCACTTTTTTAAAATTAAATTTTCTACTTGAAAATTAAACATCTTGCGAGAGGCCAGAAAAGTACGACATAGTAACCCATGAATTAAATTGTTTTAAGGAATCCAACCTACAAATTAAAACATTGGTAATTATTTACATTCCTGTACTCACCGATTTTTCCAATTTTTTTTTTATGCACTAATTTGGGGTCATAGAACTCAAATCTGCAAAAATTTTTTGTCGGAAATTAAGTTTTTTGTAAAAAAAAGAAAATTACGTTTTAACACATGCATTTTCCATCACCTTGTTACAGCACAATTAATTCACATATTGTCCAAATTCTTCTTTAACTTATATTACAATTAGTGTTGAGTACGATGAAACACAAATTGTTTGTACTAAGTTGCATAAAACGGAATAAAATAATACATGTTTTGTAAAACAATAAGTTTACAATTATCGCTTTTGTATCCCTTTACAACCCGTGTTTGGTGAAAATGCGATGATAAATCTTTAGCAAAGTCCACACGGCTTACAAATTTAAATGGAGGTAAATATTTTGAAAATTCAGAAGTTCCATAAATACTGTTTGTCATACTGAAATGACCTAGAATTATAATCGTCTTTACATCTTATAGAGTGAAAGTCAGTCATGATACATCGGTAGCAAGGCCGCGAAGGTCAAAAATTCAACAACTTTGAAAATTTATTTTCCCAAAAATAGTGGCTTTGTGGTCGAGTGGTAAGGATACTTGCCCCTTATTCTGGAGACCCGGGTTCGATCCACTGTCAGAGATAGAATTTTTTCTAAACCAGAAATTAATCCTAGCATACTCGAACATGGGTTGTGTCCATTGTCTTTAAATGTGATGCCCTCTCTCGCACAAGGTACCTGGTGCGAGGTATTTTCCGGGATACAGGTGATTGTATTACCTGCATCATATTTAAAAACTACGGTCTGTCGATCCAAAATCGCTAGAGGTTCTTGCATCGCTTTTGTGTAAAAAAATTAGAAAAAATCAGTGAGTACAGTAATGCAAATAACTACCCTTTTTAAAAATGAAAAGTAACTTTGGATGTGCGTCAGCAAATGTGGTTTTTCCATTGAGGAATGGAATTACAATTTCCTATTGAAGTTGCGTCACAAAGTATTAGACAGACAGAATGTTTTTATAAATGTGCGCGAATCTCTATTCCGTCCATAGCTCGTTTATGTGTTGACAAAGGATGTGGCAACATTGAACAGTGATTGTTAAATGTGATGTGATGTTGGGACATGGTCATTCAACCGCGATTTCAGCAGTTCTTAACATGTTCGCACTTTTTTGTTAAGAAAGGTCAGTTATTGTTTTCTAATTTTTAAAGTTCTTTTTATGCACTATACGATTTATTATATCAAGATGTACTTATCGTAAAAAAATAATTCCCAAGGTCGTAAACACCCTGTATATTATACTCAAATAATGCTATACTAAAAGACAACTTCAAAACAGTTTTTGCAAATTTTATGAACTTTCAGAATATACATTTGAAAATTACAATTTTGTAATTTTAGGGTCTTTGCAACATTTAAAATTCAATTTTCATCATTTTCAATTTCAAAATTTGATTTAAGCTATTACTAACCATTTACTAGAGTAAAAAAAAATCTACCTGGGCGTGGTTCCTCATCCACTGCCAATCCAAAGGCTTTCTTTAGCCTAATACTGGAAATTTCCCTTTGCCGTTCTAACTCTGTTGGTTCGGAATTAAATGCTGGAACTGCAAAAAAAGAATTAACATCTGAAATTTCATAATTTCAAAATATTATTACCTTTTGCTGTTATATCAGAAGGAGGCATTTCGTCATCACTTGATGTTAAGGAAGTGCTACTACTTGTGCTACCAGACCGAAGCCTAGAAGTTACCTTAAAGGATTCAGAAGAATTATTTTCCTCGGTACTGGTGTGCTCTGGTTCTTGCTCGTGTTCCTCACTTTTGTCATTGTTGTTTAATTTTTTTCTTTGTCTATATTCTGTTATGGAGAGCTGAAAATTACTAAGAGTTAGTACAAGACCGGAACACCAATTCAGAAAGTTTACCTTTACCTTTCTCTTGGGTAAAGTGGTTATCTCTGGTTTACTGTTTTCAAATCCGAGAATGCTCAGAGTTTTCTCAACGGTGCCAACCAAGTCGTTATTCGAGAACATGTGACCATCACGAGTAAGCCTTGGATCCATAAGACACCCCAGAGGACCCATTTCATTTCGTGGACCCTCTTGAGTTGACGGCACAATGCACTTACTAAACTCTTGCTTCATTTTAGCTGCACGCTCTTTTAAAATGGCATCTGATTCTAAAGTCTGTGTTGGACTATCACCGTCTGTTCCACTGTATACTATTTCCACACACCCCTCTTGATTTGGTGTATCTTTATCAGGTTTCTATATCCAAAAAAATATATTTTTTATACATATATACATTATATACAGCAAGTGCTAAATCAACTCTAACAGGCATTAAAGGAAAGCAAATGATATTTGTGGAGTAGTGATGACGGTTCTCACTAAGGTGGTGAGAACATAAACCATACACATCATTATTTGCTTTCCTTTTAATGCCTGTTCGACTTGAAACAACACTCGCTGTATACATATGTATATAAAGGTGTAATTGAAACGCATGTAAATATTATGACATGGTTCAGATCTACCAAGAGTGTATAAAATGTTTTTAAGAAAAAAAAATGTATTATTTCTAAATATTTACCTTTGTTTCTAAACAAAGGTAAATATTTTCAGTTTTATCGCCATTATTTTTTACATGCCGAGTAATGATTTATTTTAATAGATGCATCTTTTGATATTGTTACTGGTATAAATGTCATATACAAGAGATTGGATTGAACAAATTGTTTAGTCTTTAAATTAACTGACTTGACAAAATAAATTTATTAAAAAATTAGAATTTTTATGATGGGGATAATTTTTTATAACCAAAACAGTTTCATCTTTACATTATTTGCAATATTTACATTTATTATAGAAACATATTTTAACATAATTTATTGGTGTTGATACAGTAAACGTTTACATGTTATAACGCACATCAGTACATAAGAAACCAAAACAAGTTTCCTTGCACCTTTGTATCCTGCAAGAGTGAAAATAGAAATGGAACAGAATTGTCAGATTGAAGTAATACTTTACAAGAACCTACAATCATACGGGATATCACACAGCTTTACCATTTTATATGAACAGTTTTGTCTTCAACTGTCCCATACCAAAGGAAAGAGCGAGCATTGAATGAAATTTCTAACAAACATTTTTACCACCAAACTCATCAATGATTTAATATGTAACCACCTACACTAACAAGTGATGATGATGTTACCAAGTCAGGAATGCCTTTTTCTTGTTTTTGGTGATTTTTCAAACGTAGATCTAACCGATATGCAGCACAAAAAGCCAGTAGAATCTGACTTTTAGTTACTTAGTCCACTTTATTTACTACAAGTCGTAGGTAGCACTGAGTAAATACTAAACTTTTAGTTCCTTTTACTCTTGGGGTTTTAATATTATATGTATTTCAATTACAACCTGCCGATGCAGCAGCATGTTTCTCTACGACTCTAGGTAAATCCCTTTAGAAACAAATATCAATTAAAAAAGTTGTTTATATTAAAAAACTGTTATCTCTCGTTAGTCTGAGTAAAATCCAACTTACATTTTACATTTTATTTGTCACAAATTATATTACAAAAATCAGTTATTTTCGCTATTTTGCATGAATGAATAAAGATTTAAAGAATATGTGTCAGGACACCCTTAAAATTTAACAAATTTGTGTTATATGTAGTGATGTTAGCCGGAAAAATTTCCCATTCCAATGATAATTTCCGCAAATGCACTAATTTTACATCAAAAGTCAAAAGAGATTATTGTAACTGTATTGTTTTAATACCGTAATAATTATTAATTTTCGAAAATAATGTTATTTTCATTCATTAAAAATTAAAAAATAAAGCCTCTACGTGTAAATTTTTTAACAACACAGGAGGTCTCATTTTTAGACCTTCAAAGATCATGTAACAATATAACTTAGGGCTAGTATTTGTGGCACGAATCAAACTACCAACCTACTTTTAACAACTGTTTTGCTTTAAAACCCCCTCTCTAAGTTCTACACCTTACAAATGTGAGTGCCTGGTTATTGCAAGTTCTATCGCCTCGGACTTGCAATAATCAGAACTTTATAGTACACAGTGTCCCAAATTAGTTGTGATTGAGGGGTTACACCCATTTACGAACTAAACAGAGTTTAGAGAAAAAAAAAAAAAAACAAACGAACCAATGTTTTTTTTTATGTTTTAATATTGTTTTTGATATGTCCTGAAGTTTTGGAAATGTAGTACATTTTATTTTTGAAATTTTAAACTATATCTCGAACATTGCCAGAGACAACAACATGGTTTTGTCTATTCGATTGTGCTTGAAAATCAGTGTAATCAGGATTTCTCTATTGTGCAAATGGGTGTAAGCCCTCACTCAATCCCCACCAATTAGAGACACCTTATATAGTCTCTAACAAAGCCATGTTGAAACATATTACGAAGTTTTAAAACGTAATGTTTATTTCAAACTTATACATAAAAACATCGGCGTCTTTGACTGTGGTAAACGGATCAAAAAAGCTGACATTTTTTATGTTACAAATAAGTTTGAATAAACTGTAGAAGGCAATGTATATGAAATAACAACGTTGGGTTTCTCCTTGGCAAAAAAGCACATTCCGCAGAAAGAAAATAATTTCAATACAACTGTTGTAACTTAAATTGGTTTCTAAAGCACATAGTTAATGACAGAAAAAGAGCTATTACAAGGGCCCCTGGTAAATATGTATATGTCATAGCTAGATTATAAACTCAACGCACACACACACACCCGTGTTTTCATGTTTCCACACTACATAGGGAAGCAGCGTTCAAACTCGTATATTCGCAGTAGAGGCACAGCATAAAGAGAGAGCACGGAGTGCATGTACTGTGGCAAAGTCTAGTCACATTTATATCTAGGGGAGTGCATGAGCTTGGCCCAACGCTTCCATATGTAATGTTTTCACAGTAAACAATAACCAGTAGCTTATCTCTCCTTGTTGCCAGGCCTCGCCGCCGCGGACCTCCAAGAGCCGCTACTCTGAAAGGCATCAGTATAGTAGTAACCGCCAGAGCGGAGTGTATGTTAACAGCAAAATAAAAAATAATCATGGTGTAAGTGGTTTATGTGTAATTCGTTTACTGTAACAATTGTATGCAATTTATTTTATTTTAAAATAGGGGAAGAAAAAAGGATGGTTTGCTCATGTAAACGGTGTACAAACAAAAGTTACTGTAGTAATGAACTTTTATTCATTTCCTCGTGATGCCGAAAGGTATGTGAAAAACTGTTATATATTATGCAAGTATAAAACATTGATTTTAGTAGGTACTGTTTTGCAAAAACAAGAACCATTAATGAGGTAATTTTAAGATTATAAATAAAACAGGAAATAGAATAAAAAATAAAATTTACAATTAGACGAATGCTCTTCTGCATCTATTTTGAATAATTTTTAAAGACATTACAGAATAAATTTTAAAATGTGTGTATGTCGTAGACGAATTACAAATTAGTCATTTTATGAAAAGCTTAGTTATTTTTTAAACGATACTGGTGCTTTCGTTTTGTAAATCCATATTTCTTAAATCAACAGTGATGATTTCAGCCCGGCGCGACGCCGACGGATTATTCTTAGATTTATGTAGAGCAATACATAGGCGATTATTTTTAACACAATGTATCTTGGGAATCTATTATTTGCGGACCATTTACAGGGTGAAAGGGTCAAATAAAGTTAAAGCATATACAGGGTGTCCTATAATTAAGTACCTTCTTTCAAGGGGGGTGATAGAACTAGAAAACATAAGTTGAGTTTTGTATATAAACATTTGCATTAAATCAGTTTATAACAGAGCTACAATCCCTTAAAAGGGGTTAGCACAACACAGTTACTTCCTAATAAATTCCAAACGTCTTAAGTTGCAAAAATTAAATTTGGACCATTTATTCATTTCATAATGTTACATATATTGTTAATTTTTTATGTTAATATTATGATTTGTTGGGATAATTACAAAAGGGGTGGAGGTGAATTTTTGCCTTATTTTTTGTTTACATTTATAGCGGAAAGAAACGCCAGTGTTAACTGCATAAAAAAAGGTCCTCTTACTAAATGTCGATTGTTTTGGAGTGTTTGTATTTAAATATAGCAATACAGGTATACAATAATCGATGGGTAATTACACACCTTTACAAAAATAATTCCGCATTTTTAATTATGAAATGATATAAGGCAAATGTTTATATACAAAACTGTTTATATAAAAAATAAATTTATTAATAGAAATTTTTAAGACATGTCGAAAAAATAAGTTAATTATTTGGAGAAATTAATAAAATGGTAATTTTTTATTATTTTTTGTTTCATTTATTTTTTTTATTTTACTACTAACCTTATGATTAAATGAACAATCGTTAAATCAGGTCTAGAAGACTACAATAAATTACCAATGGAATAATAACAATTATTGTAATTTAAAAAAAGAATGCTAATTTAACTCAATAGGTAAGAGAGATATGCTACTGGTTATTGTTTACTGTGATGTTTTGAGATGAAAGCACACGATATACATACAGACTGTCTATTTTATGAGAGTTATCCCAGATATCCTGCAAAATATCCATGGCGAAGAAAAATGTCTCAATAAAATTTATTCAATTTTTAATGAGCTACGATGGTGAAAACTAATTTTAAATTTGTAGCTTACTTTGTAAGATATGATCAAAAAACGTAAAAAATGGAAATAATTCAAACGCTTATATCTTCCTCATGAAAGTTAATGGCAATGTTATTGAAAATACAGCTGTGTGGTTCAATTGCTTCCATATCTTACTGTTTTTGGTGTGGTCTCTTGATTTACGGAAAAATTTGCAGTTACATAATATTCATTCACCTACAATTCTTTTGTTTTAAGAGAGGGCAAAAAAATCGGAGTAAAAGTTTATTCTAATTGTAAAGGGAACACAACCACTTTTTTTATGTGAACTGGGTTTTATTTTTCATTTATTTTTATTTTTTTTTTTCATATATTTTCAAATAAGGTAAACATTTGAAGTATTTCTATTTTTTAAGTTTTTTGATAATATCTCACAAAGTAGGCCAAGGCTTTAAAATTTGTTTTCACTCATATAGCTCATAAAGAATAGAATAAATGTTATTCAAACATTTTTCTTTCACCATGGATATTAAGTGAGATATCCGAGGTGGCCCTGATAAAATGAACAGCCTGTATAATACAATTTGGAAACTCATTTTCGGTCTAGTGAGTACAAACTAAATAGACTAGACTCCTTAAATGACCTATCATAGCGAATAAAAGCTGATATGTCACCACTCTTGCAGAGAACACCTAAATTGTTACTTATTGTGCGACAGTAATGATATACTAGTTACCGCTCTCAGTACTATTTATTCAAAGTAGAAATGTAGTTGGCTGTGACAGCTTATGTATATTATTGGGAAGTAAAATCACCATGGCACATTGGTGCTACGATCAGACGAGTAAAAATCAGCTGATTCTTTGGTCTGTTTATATTCATTTGATTTGCTTTTGTGGGTTCTTAGGTAGACAAAAATATATTATTACATTAATCGAAAATTTGTAAGTAAACTACTCTACAGATGCCGCCCGTACCACTCGCCCTCCATTTTTCAGAGGGAAATTTAAAAAATCCTCATTTTTGTATTCTCTCACTACGTTATCTCATTCTGTCCTTCCAACTGAGGAAATGACAGTATGTATAATACAAATCAAATTAAATTCCAAGTGATTTAATAATAATAATAATAATAAAAGTAAACTTTATGCCTCCGGAGAGCGCGAACTACAAAACGCTCTTAGGGTGGTCGAAGAATATACGCGGGCAATTGGTATGGAGTTCGGGTTGGATAAATGTGCAGTCGTCCACCTCAAGAGAGGACGATGCGGGGAATTCCCTGAAGATGCGCAGCTCGCAGACGGAAGCATCCTAAGACATCTGGATGCCGGAGAGACCTATACATATCTGGGTGTGCAACAAAGGCACATCCAGGATGTATCACAAATAAAAGATTCTCTCCGCGGCAAGTACAGACACCGCCTCCGAAAGATTTGGTCTTCCGAACTTTCGGGGAAGAATAAGGTGTCTGCAACCAATATGCTTGCCGTTCCGATTCTGCTCTACTCCTCCGGAGTAGTAAAGTGGAGGGTAGATGAGCTGCGCCAATTAGATAGGGATACCCGCAAGATGATGAATATTCACAGAAGTATTCATCCTAGATCGTCCGTTCCTCGTGTGTACCTCCCACGTCAACGGGGGGGCCGAGGACTCTTGAGCTTGGAGTGTACGCATGGCAGAGTAGTACTGAGTATGGCATGTAACATACTCAGGAGCTCAGATCCCCTCTTGCGGTTCGTAAAACATCACGAAACTGTAGGAGTGGGAGCAGGATTGTTCAAGGCAGCAAAAAGAGCCGCAGATGAACTCGGTCTCGCATTTGACATCAGGCGAGGAGGCCGGCGAGGTGCTGATGTTGAGTCAGTCACCGAACTTCAGCCAAATCGTCTGAAAGCCCGAATTAGAGCTGCCGAACAGGAGAAACTGTTTCGGCAGCACGTCGATAAACCCCAGCATGGTGTCTTCTATAAGAACATAGAAACACTGGGTTTATCGACCAGGCTGACCTTCGCCTTTCTAAGGTCAGCAGGGCTTAAGTCGGAGACCGAGGGATTCATTATGGCCTGTCAAGATGGTGTTATCAACACCTTGGTCTACCGTAGCCGCGTGTGGCGTGTAGAGGTTCCTGATATCAACTGCAGGACCTGCCATCAGGCGCCGGAATCGCTCATGCACTTACTATCTGCATGCCCTATATATGCGATTTCGGCCTACATCCACCGGCATAACGCGGCGTTACGAGTGCTATACTACCATCTAAGGCACTCGTACGGAGTAGACCAGACACCAGTGCTGCCTTACGTCCCCGGAGATATTGAGTCCGTTGTCGAGAACGAGAAATGCCGGATTTACTGGAACTACTCGTTCCCGACTGTCAGGCTAATCCAAGCCAACAAGCCTGACATAGTCCTCCTCGACCATCAACTCAAGGTGATGTATGTCATCGAGTTCTCGGCACCTGCGGAGAAAAACATCACCTTGAAGGAGGAGGAGAAACGGACTAAATATCGAGATCTCCGGTACGAGCTCCAAGTGCTGTACCCAGGCTACTCGGTAAAGATGGTCGTCCTTATAATCGGTGTACTCGGAGGGATAAAGCCTACGCTGCTCTCGGAACTGAAGATCATACCGGCCTGCCAAAAACCAGCCGAGTGGCTGGCAGGTCAAATGCAGAAGGCGGTCATTCTGGGTTCTCTCCGTCTGCTTAGGGCACACGATTCTGGTATCTACAGTCACTAACCCTGCGGGATGTGGGGGAGTGGCTGTAGTTGATCCGCCGGCGCGACTCCCGTGAGGCGTCGGAGGCCACGGGAGGACTGACCGGCATCGGGAAACCGAAAAAAAAAAAAAAAAAAAAAAAAAAAATTTATATTGGTTTCACCAAAAGGCCATCGACCGAGGTCCTTCAGCCTGTTACAACTGTTTAAAATAATTTACATACCATTTCATTTCATTACAGTATAAATATACGTAAAAAAAACATATAGATTAGTTTCATTGTATATTATTCAATGTGGTGATGTGTTCCCATAGGTCTAGCTCTGGAAATTTTCTTCTGCTAGGTAATTCCTGTTCTCTTGTTTTGTTAAGAGATTTTCTGGGGTGTCTGCTATTTCTAGGCTGTTTATGACTGGTCTTCTTGTATTAAGGTATAGTGGGTGGCTATATTCTAATAATGGGCGGCAGATTGTATTATAAATATAGGCAGCAGTTTTTTTTGTCGATTCCTTGGTTTTTATATGTTAGGCTGCGGAAGTGTCTGCTTCTTGCAATGCACTTCTTCTTAATTAGTTTGACATGTTTGTTAAAATTAAGCTTATTGTCTATTGTGACTCCAAGATATTTTACTGCCGGTTGACAATATATTGTGCTATTGTCAACCAATGACTTCACATTTCTGAAGTCATTGTTGTCAACAGTTATTGCTGGGTGTTTGGGGATATATTATGGTTAAACAGGATGTATTGAGATTTTAGAGGATTTGGTTTCATTCGCCATTTGTTGAACCACGTTAATGTTCTGTTCATCAGTTGCTAAAGTGCTTCTGCTGTCTTGTACATGTTCTTGTTATGGGATAACATGTCCTACTTTGTTCTGTAATATCGCTTTGATGATTTTTTTCAAAGTTCCTTCCCATAACAGAAAGTAAAGTAATGGGACGATAGTTCATAACATCTGTGTGTGGTCGGTGTTAGGCTTGGGAATAGTGATTAAAATTCAATGTTTCCATTCTGGAGGAAAATAACAGTGATTGAGACAGTATTCATATTTTCTTTTAATGTATAAGTGTATTTCATACTTGAGTTTTATTATTTTATTAAGTTTTTCGTGATATTATCGTATCGGTGCTGTGTTTTTACCTTTATGGAGTATTTCAAAATCATCTATCTCTTTTGTGTCTGGCACTGAGTGTTCAGTGAAGTATATTTCGTACCAGTTGTTGACATCTTCATACTGAGCATCATCAAATTAAGGATTGTTGTTTTCCATGTAGGTTTCATTATAATGTTCTGCAAATAATTGTACTTTTTCTGGGTCAGAGTTATATGTTTTGTTATTTTTGTCTAGGACAGGTAGTTTCTGGTGTGGTTTGTATTGAGTAAGTCTTTTGATTTGTTGCCAGTAGTTTTCCCTTGATTCTTGTTTATTTCATCACAAGTTTTCATCCAATTGTTTTCTTTGTATTGCCTTATAATGTCCTTGTTGTAGTTGTTGATACGTCTCTTGTAATCTTACTTGGATTTTAAATAGTCTCTGTACATTTTCCTTTTTATTTTTTATCATTCTAATGATATATGGTGGTAGCTTATATGTGTAGTATCTTACTTGTTCTTTGGGTGTATTCTCCATGATTGTTGTCATCAGTTTTTCATTAAATTGTTTGATTGTGTCCTTGTCTATTGGTACATGCTGCATATCTTCGATGTATTTTGTTATAATCTTGTTTACTTACCTCTTCCATATTACATTTATTGTAATTAATTCTTTTTTCATCTTGGTCCTCAATTTTCCTATTCAGATTTAGTGATATTTCTATTGCTTAGTGGTCGGAACCAATGTGTTTCGATTTTCTCTATATTATTTTTAAGGTTATTTGTATAAAGTATTAGGTCTGGTGTTGTGTCTGGGTTGTTTGTCATATGAAAAGTAGGGGGAGTATTTGCTTTTGTAAAATTGGAGTTTTCTAATTATTAAGCTGTTTTTGCTTGTTCTTGTTGACGTTGAAATCGCCTATGATGGTACAATATTTATACAAAAATATGTGTAACTTATCCTCCAGAAATGGAATGGTGATATAGGTAGCTCGCATAGGGGGGTATTTACTTTCGGTGGATTGCCCTTGGTCATCCTTAATCCAGGGTGTATTTGCACAAGGCTTCCTCCTCTCACATTATTATTGACAACATTGCCATCAAACTGTAGAACATCCCAATTTTTATATTTTGTGTTACTAGTACTTTTGATCTTTGTTTCTACAAATAATATACAGTTGATGCGATTTTTTTTATAATATTGTTGATAAGATGCTTTTTTGGTATATAGCTGTTTACATTTGCATATAAAATTTTAATTGTCGACATGAACTTGAACATTATTAATCCCTTGTATTGGTTGAGTTAGAGATATTGTCGAAGGTTGTTCGAAGTCAAACATTAAAATATACATTCTGCTTCCTGAAAAATGTGCACTGTATCAATGTTATATTGTGCTACAAATCGTTTTCTTAGTTTAGAGATTAATTCTTCTCTGTCGATGTATTTTTCTTTATTTAGTTTGTTTAAGTAAGTATTGATTATCATATCGTGTACTGTAGTAGTAGTAGTAGTAGTAGTAGCTACTTATTTTACTAGGCAAGTAGGCCACAATGGGCCCTTTTTACCTAGGGACCTACAGTTTTGCGTGGACTCGAACCACGGTCTTCGACTGTCAACTAACCCACGCCTGGGCCTGCCGCCTGCACCGCTAGCAGAGTGGCAAACCTCCTGGGTAGGTCTCTTCGACCCTCCACTCGGGTTCGCCTCTCCGCCTGCATCAGGCTAGCGGCCTTCCCGGGATTATCTGTTGACAGCCTACCGACTGTTAGACGAGCTATCGTTCATCCATCCAATTGCCGGACTCAATCAGTGCTGCTTAACTTCACTGATCAAATATCGGAAATTAAACGGATGTCCATACCTCATCCCCATCGTGTACTGTAACTTGGGAGTGTATCTTTGAATTTTTGGTGATTTTTGGGTCTATTTCGCTTGATTTTTTTGTTCAGAGATTTGATTTGATTATTTGGTATGCCTTCAATTGGCTTCATAGTTCTTTTAGGACATTTTAGTGACCATGCATCTTCTGCACCGCATCCTGTGCATTTTTGTGGAAGTTGTGTATTACACTTAGTATAGATTTTGTGTGAGAATCTCTTCATTTGTACTAGTGTTGGGCAGTGTATATGAATTTGCATTATCTGATGTATTTGTTGTGGAATTTCATCATCATTATTCATGTTTTTGTTAGAGCTTGTGTTTTTATATGTGTGTTTTTTACTTGTGGACTGGCTGTTTGATGTTTCTGGTTTATGTTGTCCCATAATAATTTAATTTATTTCTTTTGTTGATAGTTGCTTGTTTTTTTTTTTGAAATACTTCCTAATCTAGTCCTTGCTTTTCGTTTTACTTTTTTCCATTGACCATTATCACACATGTCCATTTCATTACAACTTCCATCACTTTCACTTGACATTTCAAAAAAAAAAAAAAATCAACTATTAACAAATTGTATTCTATAAAACGAGAGAAAAGAGAGAAAAAATAGGTGTTAACTCGACCACTGTTGCTATAGAACTGTGCAAGTGATTTATAAAAAACAAATATCTTGTAAAATACTTAAGGTTGCGTTTTCACCAGGTATCCAATTTAAATCCATATCACTGTTAGTAATATCGAAAAACAAAAACAAACGGTTCATCTTAAATACCATATGGAATTAATATATAGAGTAACAGGCAATACTTGATGCACATTTTTTTTTATTATTTTTATTAATAGGGAATACGATTATTTAGCTTCATAAAATGACACCAAATAAAATATTTGTATCTTATTAAACATATGCATCAGTCAGTATTACCTGCAATTTCATATTAAATCCATATGATATTTAAAACAAATTATTTTCAGTTTTCGTTCTCACCAACAGAAAAATTTGAACAGCGATTTAGTTTTATGTTGGCAGACGACGAGGGAGCGCTAACGCCGCCTTAAGTCAGAATTAGCAGTGGTTTGTTATTGTACTGTACATTATCAGGCTCACATATTAGGTAATCAGTTATGGTTTTTCCTTTTTATTAGACTATTCAAGCCGCTTAGAGCAGAGATAGTGGTCATTTTTTCCCCTCTTAAAATATCACATTATGTACATGCCTAAATTACATAACAATTAACCCAATATTCCTACTTAATAATTTTATACTGTTGATAAATTAAAAATTGAGATATATTTTTGTCTTTGTTCTTGTTACAACCTCTTGATCTTTTATTCTTCTAATGTTCTAATAGTGTCAACTAAATTTTTTTTCCTTTCTCAAGATTTTCTTATAAGAATCATTTGTTTTGTTTTTGCCTCAGATTATGAAAAATAATGCAAATTAACCCTAAGTATTTTAATTTGTGTTGTCTTGTTGCTGCAGAATATTTTCAGACATTTTATTCAAATTAAAACTGTTACACTTCGACTTCAAACCTGGAAAAGCACGCATTGGAAAAATCTGCCGAATTCAATACGTACGGACAAATCATGACTATGTTAGTATATCTCCCACCCTAAGTCAGGGCTGGCCGGTAGAAATAACGAAAAAGCGGCACTTTTCAAGCCTGTACCAAAATCATCAGTTTGTTATCTGTATATATACCATGCACATCACATACACACATAAACTCTCGCACTCAAAATAAATTAATATAAAAATTGGAAAATGATATCAAACAAAAAAATATGCATTTTGAAATTGTAATTTAGTATATATTCTAACGAAATAAATATAATATAAAATATAACATCGAAAGCATCATTTCTGTTCTATATTAAATTACATCTTAAGTATATTAATGGTGAATGAAAATAAATGTTCTCTCTTATGATACACTGTTTTAACAATAACAAAAATATAACTCAATTATTTCAGATGTATCTTTAGAATGTCCTACGAAAAACGGTCAGCGAAATTGATACGTACATTGATAATTGTAGGAGGTGCAAGACTTGTCGGAGTCGTAGGTGGAGAAGTATCGTTGGACAGAGACTCTCTTGGCAACCTACGTTTCTTCGGCAGCGCCACCATATCACTGAGAGGAGGAGAGTCTGAAATGACAGAAAAGATTATATAACAAACATTTAACGAATCGTGACGTTATCTAACCTGGACGACTTGCGGGGCTGTCGCAAGAATGATCCTCGCTGATTGCCTGTCTGAGCCACCTCTTCTTGGCACTACCACGAGGTTGGATATTGGTATCGCAGTAGCTCACAGCCTGCGCCAGTGTGGCCAAATTCTTGGCGGGAGTATAAAAGCCACTGTTTGGTTCGAATTCAGAATTACCACTTAAATGAGGCGTTAGCGAGGATGGCGATATTGAGCTCGCCGACTGTACTGGTTCGGGGACTTTGTTCAACCATTCGTTCATCAAACCTTTCTTAGTTTTTGGAAATTTAAATCCAGGCTCGGCGGTTCCACCGCTGCCTGCACCAATAAACATGCCGATGACAGAGGTGTCTCTGGCGATGAGTGGGCAGAGTTAGAATTTGAATCGACTTCCCTTGTTGGTGATTTTTCACACTTATTTGTGCTATCACCATTGGACAAAGCAAGAAGAAGTCCAACGGCTTTATTGTCGCTTTGATCACTGCCCAGTTCTTTTAATGTGGGTCTGTTTGGGGGATGGTTGCCGTCATTAGGAGAGAGCATATTTTCATCGCCAGAGGTCATATAGGAATCTGTAGAATTCAATCTATTCCTACGGGCACTTTGGCTTGTTGTTCTAGCACGACCTTTTCTCCTTCGTCTCTTTAACTTTGGTTCTTGCTTCTCTTCTTCCTTAGGAGTGGGCCCAGGTTCGGACTCTCTCCTGTGAGCCTGCTTGGCTTGGTGTTCCTGTTTTCTTGATTCCGCTTTCTCCATCTGTTCAATTGCCCGCAAAATGGCTTCCAACTTTCGTTCCTCCCTACTTAGTTTTTTGCATTTTACCTTTTCCTCTTTTATGTCAATAGATTTGTCTTCCTCTTTATCGGATTTATAATGTAAAGAGGACCTCCGTGTTGAAATTGGAGTAGGAGGAGGGCTCTTCTCCTCCTCTTCTTTAACCTTTTCTTTTTTAACTTCTTGTGGTTTTTCCTCAACCGGCTCTTCCTTTATAGTTTCTTCAATTTCCTCCTTCACTTCTTCTTTAACTTTGATCTCTGCAACTAGTTCTTCTTCTTCTTTGACCTCCAACTTCACCTGTATATCTTCCTTTTTCACAATTTCTTTCTTTACAACTTCCTCCGATGGCTTTTCTTGTTTAACAGGAGAAGGTGGCACAGGAGCCACAGGAACTGGAACAGGAGCAGGCGGTAGAGGGATAGGTATTGGCTGTGGTTCCTCTTTTACCACCTTGACAGGCTCAGGTTCTGGAAGACTGGAAGAAATAGTTCTTCTACCTCTTCTTTTTCTGTGCCTGCAAAATACAATAAAATATAAAGCTAATAAGCTGAACATTTTTGAGCGCTACTTACAATTCTGATGATTCTCCATTTTTTTTTACGGTAGATTTATTGACCGTACAATCCTCGGCGTTTCCACAAGCGCAGGCAATTTGTGTTGTACCTATTGCTGCTAAATCATGAGATTCATGTTTGATCGTCAATTCACGATTCTTTTCAACTGTAGTTATCGACACAATGTACAAATGTAAAACACCTTTCTCTATGCAATGCCGCAGTTCTGCATTTGGTCTACAAGATCGTCTTATGAACCTAGCACTGTTACCATATGTTCTGGTGTCTACACAAACTTCCGTGTTATCTTTGTGCAATCGGTAAAAAAACAAAAAGGGACCAGGTCTCTGCGAGTGCTGTCGTGTTGTTAAAGACCCACCAGAGTTGCGATGTTGGGTGGAGAGCATATATTTTCCTCTCAGTTCTACTATAGGTGTGTTCGGAGTCAGGTGCACGGTACTCACGAGATATTTTATTTCTGTTAAAGGTTGGGTGTGAACTCGACACTTATGAACTGTACAATCAAACTGGGTGCTAAGATCTGACTGCACGCCGTTAATTCTTATACTAGATATGCGCGCCCTCAATTCTGGGGAATAATGGTTAGTCACCGCTTCCTCATATTTCTCAATCCACTGTCGCAACTGAGGCAAATGTGACGCCCAGGTATCCTGGTTCTCATCATCACTATGAGACTTCGTCTGGGGCTTTGTCTGAAACAGAAGAAAAATTAGATCAATGGAAGACGACTCACTAAGTCTGTATTACCTTTCGCCTAACAATCTTGCGTTCTTTCCTCTTCTGTCGCCTCTGAACTACTTCCTTGGCAGAATCCCGCCTTTGCCTGGTCGTGTTCTGCTTCGGATGGGCATCACTCTTTCTTCTATTCGTCAAAGCTCTACCCTTACTAACGACATTGTTGTTGTGGTGCGCTTCAAAATAAATAATTACAATAAGGATAAATTAAGACAACTGTTGCCGATTGATTATTTTCCAGTTTGTGCCAAATGTTTACGACTCATTTTTTATATAGTTCAAAAAATTCATATAAAAATAGATCTGTTAGCAACATTTCCTACTCCAAATCCTCCCAATAGTATGATATACGACATGAAACTTATAAAAAATGTGACTAGTTTGCCTGATCGATAACATTCACGCACGCATACATCATAATCGTATAAGCTGTAAAAAAATTCACATTTTAAAGCTCTTGAAAAGAGGAACATATTTACAAAGTAACAAAATAAGCTGATAATTTAAGCAAAAAAAGGAATTACATATTTATTTCCAAGACTTGAAAATAATAGGCAATCATGACAACAAACTGCCAAATAAAAACCAACTTCTACAAAATGTGAGTTTATACAAACTTTTGTGGACATTCCCATCTCCAGGGTCTGTTCCTCACAAATGTATTCTGTTGGCCTTCCCCTAGTCCACCTCTTCATTTACCTAGAGATATTTTAGTGTCTTAAAAAATATTTTACAAAGAAACAATCATTAAGTAATATTTTCTCCCAAGATGCTCATGTAAAACAAAATAAAATCCGTCCTGGAGATTCTTATGACTTTCCGATCTTCAGCACAACCTGTCTGAAATACTGATTTTAACAACACGTTAATTTCCACGAACATATTTAAATTTAAGAAAATATTTCAAAACAAAGCCACTATATCAGTTGTGTAATTATCATCATCAATAAATTTTCAATTTACTTGCATATAATATGCTAAAAACATAATGATTAAAGCCACATTTCCATTGTGCAAGTAGATATTGCCAGTAAATGGATGCAACCAACCAATTTGTGTATCAGTTGCAATTTCTATGCACATATTGATGTACACATGAAAGTGCAAAATGCTACATCATGAGCTACAGTTTACTAGTTTCATTAATTAAACAGAAACCCTTATGACAACGGAAAATGATTCAATAGGTTGAAACATGTTTTAGTTACACCTTGCAAGTCTAAAATTTTAACAATTTTTACAAAAAAAAAAATAAAAAATAAAAAAAAATTACACCAAATTCTTTTAAAGGGGAAATTCAAAAATATTGCTGCACAAAAAGTTTTATTAAATAATTTGAATATAAAAAATGAAACACTGGTTACAAATGTTGAATGCTTCCTTTTTTGTTTCGAGAATTTCCTGAATAAAATGGAACGATTTTACTTTTTTACAAATAAAGCAGATCTTTTTTTTGTAAATCATATTTCTGGACTCTCTAGCATTGGCAAGTTACCAGAGTTAGTTCATTCGAAGGTGTTTATAAAATACCCTCTTAAATCCAGAACCAAGAAAGTGTTAAAGTTGAACAGGGTAAACCTGAAAACCCTAAGAGGCCTATATACCGGGCACTGCCGACTAAACTATCATCTGTATAAACTCGGCCTGACGGAAAACGCCGAGTGCCGCCTATGCCTGGAGGATGATGAGAAGGCAGACGAACCACTTCTTGCGCACCTGTCCTGCTGTGGAGTGATCAGATTCTCAATATTTGGCAAAGGGCAATTTCTGCCAGAGGATGTGCACACACATTCACCCAATAATGTATGAGTTTCACTAACAGACTGAACTTATTGGGTAAAATATAAGTATACTTTGTTGTTTGGATCCTTGCGCATGCATCACAATCACAAGCTGTATGAAGTAAATAAATTGACGGTCATCTTTACTTTTGAGCAGTGGTGTGTACTGGAGAACAACATTGCATACGCTAAATTTTACCGGCGGAAGCCATCGATTAGTGTAAATGGTCAAAGGTAATTTTCAAGTTGTGTGATTCATACAGCTAGTAGCTGTATGAATCACATATAATATCAAAAATATTATGACACCGCTGAATCAAGTGACAAACAAGCTGGTCAATGAAGCTGAGACAGGTTCATAATCATGTCTTTGTGCCACCAATTATTGTCTAGACATACGTATCTCTATATTTGCTTATCCTATAAATGCATTGCTACGAACGCAGGTTGTAACTAATTTGATACACGCGCAAAGATAAAAACAACAAAGTATAGGAGTGTGCCACAATAAGCTTGCTGAAGCAGCAATGGAGGACCCACTCACAATAACCTAACCTAACCATATATCTGGATCAAATTCACACATCCGTAACAAAATCTTGAAGCTTTTTTCTCACAGAAACTCTATTCCTTTGCGATTGACAAAAAAAAAAAATAAATAAAAAAAATATATATATATATATATATATATATATATATATATATATATATATTCTTCTCTTCTTCTCTCTTAATCTCGGGTAATATTTTACAAAAAAATGCAATTTGTTTCACCGTACGAACAAGTTTATAAACACAAGTAAGAACCACAAATGTGTTAAGTACGTACTTACCACACGTGGTAGAATACTTTATAAATACTTACAACATTTGACAGATAGGGCAATCACTCACAAAATTTCAGTTATCAGTTGCCACATTTGTGCATAAGAAAATTGTTGTTTGGTATATTTAACTCAAAGAAACCAAAGAAACTTTGTAATCAGAAATAAACACTCAATTTGGACAGTCAATATACTCATGCTGGCATGAATTGTGTTAGTCAGATTCCACTGTCGCTGTCTTGTCAGTATACCTGTCAGTTCACTATTTGCATAATGGTAACTGCGGCTTGAGTATACAAAAATACCCTCAATTTTCTCCTACATATAAACTGGTACAAATGATGCCATAGATGACAAATTTCTTCTCGTAACATTTTTTTGTCAGAGTTAGTGCTAGAAGAATTGGAGAAGTGTTTGTTTACATTTGTCCCTTAACTATCTTAAATTATTACAGCTACATTATTTAACGAAAAATTTTCAGTTAATAGTAATACATCAAATTCAATTAAGGTTGCATTTTCACCAGCTGCTTTCTTTTCGACTCTGATCACAGAATCATAACGAGTTTTGATCCAAAAAATGAAAAGAAATGATTCATCCTAAATACCATACAGATTTATATAAAATTACAGGCAATACTGATGCGTATCTTAATAGGAAATGCAATTATTTAGTTTCATAAAATGACGCCAAATAAAATATTCGTATTTCCTATAAAAGTTTTTTTGGTATAGTGAATTATTTGTTTTCATTATTCGTTCTCATCAATAGAAAAGTTTTAACAGCGATTTAAAGTTTTATGTTGGCAATCGTGACTAACGCCGCCTTAGTTTTCATAAATTTCTTCTTGATATATCGCAAGAAGTCACTTAAAACAGATAAATGCTGTTAATTTATAAAATACACAATTTAGCTATTTACGAGTATATATTTTGTTATATTAAATAATATGATTGATAAATAAATATAAACATAAGGAGGACACCGGTAATGGCCAACTGGTATTAAATTCAAATGTAATTATTAAAATGTTATTTCAATAAAGTTTATTTATAATGTGTTATTTTAAGTTTAAATAAAAACAATATGAAAAAAAGTTCCCATAAACATGTGTGAAAATACATAATAACGAAGATATAAAGATGTGCAAAAAAATTCGTTTTCTTTCTTTTTTTTTTTTAATATCATTTTAACAATCAACCAATTTTGCCCAAATTTTATACAGGCATTTTAGAATCAAATAATTATGAAATGATAATAACCAGTTTGGTTCAAAGTGCCCATTGGCATAGATATTGGGGGTCTTCTACTTTTTGCCACTTACTTTCTACGCCCTTGAAGATTTTTAAAAAACTGATGGTATTTTTGTACTAAAGTTCAATTTAGAAGAGAACGATATTCTTACAAAATACTGATGTGGCTTCATTTTTAAAATATTTGAGATATTCGAGATCCAAAAAATTCAGTGCATTTGCGGACAAAAAAATAAACAAAATAATAAATAATAAGTATGCTATACAGTACAGAAACAGTTAGTTCTTGTCAGTGAATAGTGTAAGCTTATTTTAACTCAACATCTTAGTTTATTCGTATTCAAAGGTGACCAGAATTTTGGAAAAAAAATTTACATAACTTTGAAGGGCTATATTTCCATTATGGAATCCCAGACCCATTGGGAACTTTTTTTCAATTTTTTTTATTTAGGCACGACTTAAATTTACGGACTTAAAATTTGGAGCACATGCGGAAACAAATTTGTAGTTAGTTTTTGAAGGTTAAGTATATCATTTTCAAAATAAATTACCAATTATAAAATACACAATTATACAAACATTCAATACTGTCACTCTTTTACTGGTTGATAGCGAAGTTGAAATGTGGTGCTGTTCACAGCAATCTTATGACGGTATATTTTTAACAAAATAATAAAATATCTGATATGTTATCATTCATGACCTCCACCATTGTAAGTGGATTATATATCTCTATATAGATGTCACAAACTAAAACTTTTTTCATTTTATATTTTAGATTTAAATCGGAAAATAAAGTTTTCTGTGGAATGTTTCAAGGAAATAGTGTAAAAAAAAAAGTGAACTTGCTGTTTATCTTCTTCCATTCTAAAAATGCATTCATACAATAATTTCGGTTATAGAAAAATATATATATACTGATGGCACAAACATATTTGCTTACTAAATATTCTAATACAAGCAATATTGTGTGATTCTATATAATCATTAATGATTAGTACTTGATATTTATTTATAAGGGATGAAAAATCCCAAACTATACTATTAATACTTAACTTTTAATTAATCACACAATATAACTTTTCTTAACAATGCACCAAATGAGCTACGTACCAATATGCTCTCCATCAGATGAATCGCTATCGCTTATAGTTTCTTTAGGCTTAAATACTTCTTTAATCTTGGGATATTTTCTCAATTTTGGGTCAGTAAATTGTCTATCTCTGAGCCACTGCTGCTGAATCATTCTCGCCTTGTGCCTATCTATAGGCTTTGTAGGATCACACACTTCACAAAGATATTCATCTGGTACTTGTCTGTTTTTTACAACACACTGAACATGTTGCCACACCTTGCACCTATCACATTCCACCATGTATCCATCGTCATGCAAAAAACCACTGAAAAATATATGATTAAAAATGTTTGTTTGGTCTTGGACGCTTTCAATGCAGGGCTCCCACCCCGAGATTTTATACGGGCTGGTGGTACCATGACAAAGTAACATCACAACTAGCCTCAAAACGCACACCACAGTTACGGCAATAATGAGGGCTAACGCGTTTGAATTCACCACGAGAGGTGCTAGTGTATGGAAAGGTCAATGTCACTGAACCTTAATGTTTACTATGGCTTTTTAACGCTAGTTTTTAGTAATTTTTACAAAAATTAGCTGAAAAACATTTAACATAATGATGGCAGAAGGGGAAAGTAGTATTTTACTTGCTCAGTAAGGAAATTATTGTACTTATCAGAAGTGTCTTATGTCATTAAAGTTAGGCTATAACAAGAATGAGCATGATGAAAACAACGAATGTACATGATTATTACTCACGATTTTCTATAGAGACTCCTTTGGTAACGCATCATCGTCAGGATTAAAAAACACGAATGTTTCGAAGGAGTAAAGTAATCTCTATCAACCACTGTTTTAGACGAGTTTTGTCTCTCGGAAGCAATTGTCCACCTTTTGTTTCCGAACAAAATGGAACTGCACAACACTGAGGCACGATTAACAAGGTTCTTTGTTTGCTGGTGTACGAAATAATTATAATAAAACACTATAAACTTCTCCCGCGCCTAACAATAACTTTTGACAGGACCTTACTCGACCAGTGGCGCCAACTGGTGAACCTGAAAACGTTAGCCCTCATTGTTTGTCAACTAATCTTTGTTTGAATGATAAATAATGTCATTTGTTTTGTAGAGCTAGCTTTTTTTAACGCTCTCTGTCAAGACGATGTAAAACATCTGCACAAAAGATTTTAACTACAAATAAATCGGAAACGTCTTGTTCTATCAAAATTTTATAGAAACACTATTTTCTTCAGAATTCCATAGGCAATTTAATAGTTCAGTATTTTTTTTCAAGAATATCCAGTGTCATGCAACATATTTCTAGAAAAATTGTATGTATGTATGTATATCAGTCAATGGGCTTTCTGTTATTATTTTTAAATTGAACTGTAGATGCATAGAAAGGTGGTGTGACAAATTTGAAAATGATAGCTTTTGTCTTCACTTAGATATTAAGTTATAAACTTTTTCTTACTGAAACATCTACACCCTGTATCTAAGTTATGGTGCATTTTTTGAATTAAGTTTATAGAGCAAACTCCAATTATTCTCATGTACTCTACACATTCTGAAGTTTCTGCCTTGGAAACTAGACCACCTTGCATACAAATTTTTTTTAGGAATTTAGCAATAGTTTATCAACATTTTAGGATTGTACAATATTTCATGTAAATTATATTTACGAAAAGAAACAGAAATCCATCCCACTCACTGAAAACCTAAAATAGTGGATTTCGAAGAGAAAGTCTAATTTCTTGGCACACTATTTTAAACTTTGATTGAACAAAACTTTGGTAATTTTGGAATCATATACATCCTTTTTACAAGACATTTTATTTCTGAGTTAATTAGTATTTATCTTGCACTGCATCTCTACAGTGCTTGGTTTTCAAGATATGGGTGGTTTTTTAATATGATATATAATAAAGGGTATTAAAACACAACCCTAACATGGCGGTTCTGTCCTCAACAAAATAATGCCGTTGTATAAGTTTTTACATTCTCCTACCTCAAATATTATGATATATTTTATAATACCTAAAATTTAATTTCTACAGTCCATTCATCTCATACAAGCACGTAAAAAAATTTTTAGCATGGGCGCGCGCGACATTATAAATACATTTTGTGCATTTATTATGCACCGTACGCCTATGCTAGAGAACTATGCATGACTGAAGGTCGACAAGGGATGCTCTGCGAGTCCAGGTAAACAATTTTTTATGTGTTCATATGAATGGAGTACAGAAGTAGAGAATTTTCGTTTAAGTTTAGGAATTTTATGAACTTTAACAAATTTATGAAATTTTTGGGAATACAGGATTAATGGGCCCCCGATTTCATTTCGATTGGTAGACCTCCTCAGCGATGGATCTGATGTGCTCATGATATTTTGACCATTTTGTAGGCCTTTCTCGAGTTAGAATATCAAGAAAGCAATGTGGAATAAAATCAAATACCAGTCTACCACCAAATAAATATATCTTCCACATCCGTTCTCTAGGAAAAACTTACCAAATACACCTTGTCACATAGTCACCATATCCATCAAAATGATTATCATTGTTAACTGCTTCAGCTTCTGGGGCCGTGTCAGTTTCTTCCCCTTCTGTGTCATGTTTACGTTCTGAACCATCAGATATATCTGAAGCAGCATCATCATCTTGCACAGTCCTCAAGGAATTGCTGTTACTTGGTGTCATCGATATATTTGAGAGACTTGAAGTAGAAGATATTGTGTTTGACGTTGGTAAGGATCTCCCTAAAATAAATCAAGTTTCTAATTGTGAGACACCAACAGTGAAAACTTACTTTTGCCAGTTCGGGAGAATAGATTGAGTTTGCCGTTATGCCGTTAATTTGATTCTGTGTATTTGAGGGAAGAGATGGCCTAGCTGGCGAGTCTGGTGGCAAAGTAGCATTATAGTTGTGATCTAAAAGCACTGCTTGGCAAATCAAAGACAGAGCATCGAGACCAGATTTAGTTTTATCTTCAGATTGTTTGCACGATTCTCTACAAAATTGAGACAGTTGTACTTGAATTCAGCATTTTGATGAAAGCCTTATTTAAAAGTGACTATTTACAAAATCGACAAAAATGCAGTGAAACTTGGCAAAAAATCTACAATAGGGAATATTTAATATTGTAACTAAATTATTTTCCTAATATTAGGGCATATAAAACATACTTACATTGGTTGTTTGGTATCAGGACAACTGAAGGCATTGTCGTACCGTGCTGGCAGTATTTCATATCTATTACTTGGCAAAGGTGTACTGGTGTTACTCAACGTTTCAATGATCTGCGCCGTTAAAGCCTGATTAAAGGTTAATTCAGTTAGTTGTTTGTCAGGCATTTGAGGACCATGAATATTATAAGGGACGTTTGACGGTACCTTAATACCTTTCATTTTCCCATGGGTCTGTCGCATTTTCTGCGCTTGAACGGCATGTTTACCAATATAATTTGGTTTATTTGCTATTTTTTGTGGTCTCTGTGGTGGAATAGTCCTCAAACCAGAACCTGTTCTTTGAACTTGGCCTGGAATATTTTTGTGTTGTGGGGATAAAGTCTTAATGCCTTGTTGAGATTTCTGTATAAAATTATTCATTGGTGGAATTGTTTTTATCTGGCTCTTATGTGTAGGATAAACCATTCTTGTCGGCGACTTATCCTGAACTTGTTTTAGGTTAGTATTCACACTGGGCTTCATTATATTATTTGGAGGTGGTTTGTTGAGGTATTTTGTAGTGGCCCCATTGGGACCAATAATTTTTTGCCTTGGAACATAGCGTTGGGTATTTGTTTTGTTTAACAAAATATTACTAGCTGCTTGTGAAGTCCCTGGCATTACAACATTACTTAGGATTTTTAATTTATTTCGTTGACCATTAACAGTTTTAGCTGTTGAATTTAAATTTGTCAACACCTAAAATAGGAGAAATTATGTATTTTAAGCTTTGCTTAATTATGAAAAATATTTATCGTCACAAAAAACAAATGGAACTGGTTATAACTAAAGACTGTGAGTAAACAGTAGATTCCAGGTCTGTACATATCGTATCGTACATAGGTATATACAACATAGTGAAAAACAGATGTTTTTGCAGAAGCATAATTTTAACCCTTTCAAAGAGGCGCTCGAATTCGCCGTACGGGTCGTCAGAACGGCTGCGGTAACCGCTTGCGCCGCATCCCGTAGTCCCCTACCCCCCTCCAAATGGTGCTTGTTATTTTTTGTTCCAAGAAAAATATGGAACACCAACTTAGAGCGAAGAACGTATGTTACTCTATGTAAGTACCAGACACGGCTTGCTATATGAAAGCATCTGTAGTGTGCTTAAAAAACACATACAAGTATGTAAATTTACTACATATAACATTTTTAGGACATGGACTCCATTGCATTGCAGAAACTGTTAGAGACTGCTATTCCACAATAAACAGATTAATAGCCAGTGTGAAGAAGACATTTTCAAAAGTGCCATATCGAAGAATATTATTTGAAGACGAACTGCTGAATACCATCCTTACCACCACTGCATGCTGTGGAGTGTTGGGGCACATTGTTAGAAGCGGCAAGCTATTATTATGTTAATTTTGATAATGTAAAGAGCAGAGGCGTTAACTAGCTCTGTAGCCAGCCGACAAAAAATCTATTCCATCTTATAAGATTTTTTTTCAAAACTTTTGTTTTTCGTCCAAAGAGACTGAGACTTTTGCACAGGATAGTTGGCTGTCAAAGTCGGCGGGGGTACGTCGGGGTGTTTTTTTCATATTTTTTTCGATCCCTTCACAAATTATAAGGGCTTTCTGGTTTTGTCAGTTTATATTTCACGTATTTAACATCTATTAGATTTTTTAAGGATATTTTTTCAAAACTTTTTTGTTTTTCTTCCAAAGGGATTGAGATCTTTGTACAGGATTGTGTGTTCACTGAAATATTTATTGCTCCTGTTATTTTGGATAGTACAAAATCGGCAATTAAAAGGTAATATATCATTATCATATCTTTACATATGTATGTCAACGCAGCGTCCTGGATGATCCCCTGGTTTTTACGTTATCTACTTAAATTCATGAAGTTTAGTTATAACTACCTCTCCCTTCCACAAGCACCGATATATTAAGTTATATCCTCAGTTATAAGTTATATACGCATTGAATTTTCACGTTTTAAGTAATTATCTAATTTTTTCATTACTTTTATGTGAACGTTAGAGACGACAGTTCTACAGAGTAAGAGGGTTATTCTTAGATTAGGAGCAAATTGAGTAATCAAAAATTTACAAAAAAAATATATATATATTGTTTTTTAAATTACTAGAGGATTTTTAGTGTCATATATACTGCTATACTATGATTGACAATACTCACAATTTAATTTCACAAAAAATTAAAAACTTGTTAATGGCAGGCTGCCCATGTTAATGACATACCAGTACTATTGAATAATAAAAATGTACAAAATATCAAAAAAACATACATTTATTCAAAGAAATGTAAAAACACAATTTAAATTATACGGGAAACTACATTCATATATAATTATGTTGACATTAGCTCATAAAATGTTACGTTGATATCTTTGGAATTTGGTAATGTTAAAATGTTTATTGGAAAATGGATACTAGTGGAACGTCTAATATGCACATCATTCCAGAGGATGTTAACTTCTAACAATTAGCAGCCGTGGGTCATTTGAAACAACATTCTGTATCTTCATAGCATTGTTAAGATATCTATTTTATTTTTTTTTTATACCCTTTCTCGTAACAGTATCTCTTTTACCTCTACATAACCTTGAATGGTTACCTATATGTAACAACACTGAAACTTGATCCTATGTATAGCACATTACCAGTAACTATATTTTTATTATTATTAACAAAATTTCTAGTGCACTGTATTGTATATTATTCTAACATAAATTCTGCATTGTGAATAGAAACCGAAAATTCGAAAATGTCGAATTGATGTTCATGTCAAGGTCCAGTGTTATATATAAGCAACCAGGGTGACTCATTATGTAGGTTGTATATTTATGTGATGTCACATATTTGACATCATCGTCACATTGTATTTTCTTGCGGAGGAATTTGGATTTTTGTTTTCTTGTTCTGAATTAGTAGGCATTTACTGCATAAGGTCGTCTAAAACTTTTAGTTTGGCTCTATATTTTTTAGTATTCCTTCTCTAAGACTTTTGTTTCATTTTCTTTTCTCATGGAATTAAATTTTCAGCCGATTATAAAACTCCTTTTTTTTTTTTTTTTTTTTCCATATTTGCAGTCCAATGGATTGTTTTTAATTTTTTGACATCTCTCAATTGTTTTCATTTTTTTCTTTCAACATCAAGTAACTTTATTTTCCCCACTGATAGTATTAGGTATCTTGTCAATTTAAAGAAATAAAATGTTAATAACATGGTATTCCAGCCGTGTTAATGGAAAAAATGAAATCTGCGGCCAATAACAATTATTATTGGCCTTAGATTTCAATTAATTAAAAAAGAAAACTACATAATTGCTGGTTTGCACACTTAAAATAGATGATAAAAGTTATTTAATTAGCATATCATTTAATTTTAAATTGAAATGAATGTATACTTACAATAACCATGCGAATGACAAGTAAGAAACCTAACTTTTTAAAATCACACACTAACTGCCCTCTCAAAGATTTAAATAATACCAATTTATTCCAAATCAGTTGCAAACTAGAAGAAACCCCTCCACGTGAACTTTTTATACTTGATATATTTTTAAAAACTCTGAGTTGTTTGGCTAGTTTATTTCTTCCATGTTAATGACAGAAACTTAGGAACAAACTTCGCTATCCTACCACATAAAATCAAACGTTTTAAATTGTGCTACATAGTTATTTGGTTTTGGATAGGTTTCTTATAAGATTGGCTATCATCCTACTAATTTAACTAAACCACACATCACAAGAAACTCAACTGTTTTCTTCATAATTTTATATATTAAGCTATCTTAGAGCTTTACTATATTTCTTTTTTTTCTAAAAAAAAGTCCCTCACTTATTCCTCTCATTGTATTGTATTTTGTTATTGTAATTATTTACTTATAAGAATTTGTAAAGCTGGACTTATCCTGTAAGAATATATATTTTCTTTTATAAGGATTATAATAAATACTAATAATAATAATCTCAATTGTTTCTTTAAAAGAAGTCAGGGACATAACATGTTAATGACATTTTGAGTACAAAAAATTGTTTAAACAATATTAACAATATTTAGAAAAATTTAAATAGAAGCGGCCCGTTAGGAGCTATGTTGTAGTAGTTACTCATAATAAGCGCCAACTTTAATAGCTTGCCGTTTTTAAATTAATAAGCAGGGTAGTGATATTTGCCCTATTAATAGAATAACCCAAAATGACACTGCATTGCATTTATATCCATTATGATGACATTACGCAAAATTGTTAAGAAACAGAAATAATAATATTCAGTTCGTGGATAAATCTTAAAAAAAAAACCTCCTAGACCAAGATGGCACGACAAAGTTTCAAATGTGATATTTTCTATAAAACCCCAAAATGAAAGTTTCAAGAATACATATTAGGTTTGATAATTAAAACCAAATCTGAAAATTTCACGCTAAATTTCAGCATTCGATTTTTGAAAAATTTCTGTAAATACTTTACACATTTACCATTTGACATTTAATTCTTATAACAATATGAAATTAAAACATTACTTTTAAGATACAGTTTTTGCAGTTTGTGACTTGGTCTAAAGTATCTAACGAATTCCTAGGAACTTACTGCGCTGGCACACAGTAAGGATGTTTACTCCCAACACTTCCTCGTTTACCTAATAAGCAACTACTTACCTACCTACTAATTTTTAAAATGTTTCTCTTAGTTCAAAGTTGTTTTTTAATACTAGATGAGTTGAAGTCATTTTGCAATGATCTGTGAATAAATAAATAAATAATAACGAACATATCAACTAAATCGTTCATTGTATACGAATTATACGATGGTATTTACTCGTAGATATTTCACAACTAATTTAAATATGTTAAACTATGTCAAAAACCACATTCGAATGCTTATATGAATGGCTATTAAAAGCTTTTACTATGAAAATTAACAAAATTATGTAAATTGCACCCCAGGTGGTTTTTATAGTAGTGTATAGTTTTGGCGTTATTTCTATGTATGTATTAGTCGAAATAGTTGAAAACTCAGTCCAATAATTTTGAAACAATATACATAATATTATTAATCTAAATTACCTCAAATTTAATGTATGTATGTAACAGAGGACATAGAAACTCAACATCTATGTATTTTATATAATATATGCCCATTATTTATTAATTATCATACAACAAAATCTATAAGATGTTTCAACCAGAGAAAAAAATAACTAGAAACTCATAAATATAAACAATCTTACTTGTAAAAAATCAATGAAAATATTGATATAAAGCAAAATCTAACACATTATTTATTATTAAAAATGTTCGTCACAAATAATTAATAAATATAAAACCAGTAAAATCATAAAGAAAAAGATGACAAAGTACCAAAACAGTGTAATTTTAGTTTGTACACCTTCCAATCTGTCAAACGTGTACATGTCCTATTATATAAAAAAATAAGCAACATAACCTAACTCTTAAAAGCCCTAATTGGCGGTAAGTGACACATTGTAAATGTTACTAAATCATACTATTCTATGTTTGGAAATGTTTATTTTTCTCCACAACACAAAAAAAAGACAAGAACGTTGTTCTGATGTTGATCAACCACCCACATAGAAACTTCAAAACCTCACCACCTTTACAAAAATAATCTAGAGCATTTTTGTGAATTACTATTTCTGGTTTGTTAAAATAGTGTCCATCAGCAATATTAACTTACACAAATCTGATTTAGTAATCACTAATCAATCACAATCAGTGATTGAGTACCATATTCATAATTATTACTGGATAGAATAACCATAACATGTACTTAAATAATAAAATACAGAATTACTATTAAATATTCATCACTGTCGAGTCAAAATCTATGTGGAGATTTTGCCATTTTTGTGATATGGATGCCGCCTAACATTTCTGTGTGCAATTAGTTAAAACTGCTTTATGGTTTTTTGTATCTTCTGTAAAATTTGTAATTTCCACACAGCAGTTTAGGGCTTGACAGTGATGATATATATAATATATACAAAAAAGAAAGCAATAAATAGGACACTTTGACTGGCACTTAACTGGTACAAACACTGATTATGAAACATGCGAAGTCACTCAAATCTGTAATTTCACAATTTCTAAATATCATATCTTCCAAAACTTTCATGTAAATATCAACTATTCTTTTGTAGGTTAAAATTTTTCCAACTACAACAAAACTGCCCAAGTAATTATTTTCTCTCTTTACCCATATCAATAAAACCAAAAGCTTAGGTAAACCATATTTGCGCAAGTATGTGTATTAGCAAATCTTTTAATTTTTATTATTATGCAATATAGGTATTACATGAATTTATTGGTAGGTATTGATAAATTATTTATTATAGCATACTCACATTTGTTTGTGGGAAGTTATTGGCAGTCAATAATTTGTGACTTTGGGGAATATCCGGAACTGTAGAATCAGGGCAAGTATTTTTAACAAAAACATTGTGTCCTCTGTTCTCAATAATAGCTGGGACGGGAGAAGTATTGCTTGATATACCGGCACTATTTGGTACTATATCAGTTGCAGTTTTGTCCACATTCTGAGTGGTGATTGCTTTAACTACAGTCACTGGGGCATTTAGGAGAGTAATCGTTGGTGATTTTCCTACAGCATTTGTAACATTAAGTGGAGAGGAATTAACTAACGTAAACTGGGGAGCACTCGATGCTCCAGATGTAACACATAAAGTTTTCACAACCGTTAAGGGCCCAGAAGGATTTAAAACTGTAATTAATGGAGGATTCACAACCTTTTGCAAAACTGGGTTACAACTATTTGCCGATGGATGATTAGCCACCACCAATTTCGCAATACTTTTTGTTGTCGAGACTTGCTGTTCCAATTTATCGTGGCCAACCTGTATGGTGTTTGAACTAATAGGTGGTTGAATAATATTAGCACTGACAGGGGTCTGAATGATATTAGCACTTGATGATGACTGAGTAATTGTACTGGTTTCTTCTAACAACTGAGAAGATGACGAAGTGCTCACCTGACTGGCGAGCACGTTGGCCGTTTCAAAGCACACACTCATGTTTTCATAAATACTAGGGCTTGATACATCTTGCTTAGAATCTCGTTTAATCCTACTTATATTAATAGTAGTGATTTCCCCACCACCACCCTTCGCTAAAACACAATGGGGATCCAGATCAGTGATCTCTGAAAACAAAAAAATTGATATTAAATAGATATATAATGCTACAAAGAATATTTTAATATCGGATACCTACTAAAGAACAAGTAGAGAATCATCTGGGATACCTATAAGTCCTTTTAATATTTGTAAATATGTAAATTTTATTTATAAGAAATGAAGATAATTAATCGTCAAGTATTATTTCAAAATCAATATTGTTAACACTATATTCATCTAATTTTCATAAAGATGAATGTTTCGAGTACACGGCTACCAGTAAACGATACAAGGTAAATTCCATAAATTTTCACGTTAACGAACGAGATATTATTACAAACTAAAAAATGATTCATTTAAAAGAGACAGTTTTTGTGTTGCCCTTCTTTCAACTCAGATACCTATGCATCATAGTTCTTCGACAACCTTAAATTCCGATTCTTTTGGATTCTCCATCCTCAGGCTTTCCAGTTCGATGTGGATCCTGTTACAAAATGCAATTACTTCTGTTCACAGATAAACGTATCTGTTGAAAAAAGTTTACGATTAAATTCGCAATTAAATTAATAGTTTCAAGAACTTGATTTGAAAAATTATCGTATGTACAGAAGTTAAATTTCCTGGCAGCTTAAATCCAAACTAATATGTATGTAAATATTTCCAACGGCGCGTTATTCATTTATTAAAGGGACAGCGAATTATCTGTCTCGGCGCTGTTTATTAATAAAAAATAATTGCGACATTAATAAATAGTCGTACTCAAAAATAATACTCCCGCTCTACCCCACAAGCTAGAAGCAAAACAAAACATTCCAAAGAAAAGGATGGCGTGAATTTTACCGAGGTCGCGCATGCGTTTTTAATTCGCGTTCGCAAGTGAGGGGCCCGTGAAAGGAGAATAGAGAACCATTCTACGACATAAGCGCATCCCGCAATTCCCGCATCGCATTTCATTTCGGCTCTATAAGCTTCCCTCGACATGTAAAGCTGTAACGTATCGATTGTTTTGTAGTTATGCGTGGGCGTGATGCACTGGATATATAACAAATTAAAATGTGATTTGTAATAAATAATTTGTGGTCAATCTTATAATTCTACCGTTATTCGGTCAACGTGTAAATAAATAATTCAAGATTGGTACACAAGACAAAAAAAAATTACGCAACTAATTAATTACGAACAATCGAAAGATGGTTTGCTTATTTATATGTTCCAGGATATACGTACATATATTTACCATATAAATGTAAATATATGCCAGCGAGTAAGAATAGAATTATTACACGCTACAAAATACATAAGGTTTATTTAATCTGATAAATAGGAAGCAACTATCCATCCTAAATATGTTGAGCTACGACAATAATCAATTTCAAATGACCGCGACAATTTAACAAAACAATATGCAACAATTTAAGAATACAAACAAACTATTTCTGTGCGAATTTATGTCAAAAATACATGTATGCATAAAATTTTATAGTTAAACGACTGGTATCCACTATTCTAAACTTTATAACTTTCCGTAGTAGTTTATACACAGCACTGTAAATATTTTTAGAAAGTGACATTATCCTATTCTAACCGAATAATATTTACTTTTTTTGAATTATACAATTTCTACATTTTTATAGATTGGTAAAAATGATCATAACCAGTTTGTCTCCTCGAACGTAAAAATGCATCCACAATAACATAAGATACACCTACATTTTGAATGTTCTAAATTAAATTAACTTTAGAGAAAAAACTAATCTTTTTGGAATAATTTTAATAAATTAATACTTCAATATCGTTAAACGTTAAATATCAAGTAAAGCATAGGTCAATATCATTTAAGGCAAGAATTTTGTCACAGAAAACACTAACATGGCACAGAAAAATTTAACATGAATTAATAAATACTGACAAATGCAAATATCGATAAGCTAACCAATTTTATTACAAATAATCATTATATATAAAGAAAACTTACCTTAATATTACAAAAATTGAAATGAAGTATTCAGTAACCGATGTAAACAGAAACATTTTTTGACAAAACCGATACGGCATGAATTTTTAGAATATTCACAACAATTCTAACACATTCCACCGTTTATTTTCACTAAAGGGATAATATTTGGCTATAATATTACCGCATATTTAGCACAAAACCTACAACACTTTTGAAAACAGACATCTAAACTAAATATGGCAGCCATATTCTGTGCAAAACAAAGGAAATGTAGCTACGAAACCCTCTTTAATAATCTCGAACCTGTATCCGTTTTCCGGCCGGGAGCTTAAAAAAATGATACACCAGAGGGCACCAATCTGCCAGACGCCAGTGTTTTATCAATTATCGCTGTAAAAAAAAGGACATTAAAATCATAAATAAGATCAGAATGAAATATATGGATATACAATTCGATATTTATTAACGTTTCTATTACTACATCAGATAATATACACAAAACTTGAAGCTCATTAATTATGGAATTATTTAGCCTGGGGTTGAGCAGGCGGCCAGGACCATTGATTTAAAGGGGCCTGTTTCAATAGAGGTTCCCAAGGCTTCCAGTTTAACATTTTGCGGGCTAATATTAATTCATTTTCAGCTTGTACAATAACTTCTTCAATCTGCCCACATCCTATTTGTTTTTCTACAGCTTCAACGTTTGAATTTGCCTTTAAAATTTGTGATCTTTCTTTAATAATTTCTTCGGTATGTTTTCTGTATGCGGCACTTTCAGGCATTTTTTGCAATGTTCTTAAAATTTTACTATATAAAACACCTAACGTGTGATGGGGCCTTTTAGCCACAGCAAGGCCTGTTAATCCTGTAGTTGTTTTAACAACTCCTGCCATTTTAACCCACTTTACGTAATCTTTTTCTAATGAGAATGAGGTATGAAGTTATTTTTGACATCTGCCTTCTACCAAAGTTAAAAAGTTACTACAGATTTCGCGCGAAAATTTAAAAACAAACTATATCTCAATAAAGGCGAAATGAAAAGGCACTCTCACTTAGGTAAATACTTTATTTGTGTTTTATAGTAAAAATAATTTTTATACAAACTAGTCGCACTACAAAATATTTATTGCACACAATTACTGGATATGGAATTTTGGTTTTTGCTGGTTATATGTGAAAAAAGCGGTTTCTTTGACTTCCCAACTTTCATGCCAAAAGTTTCTTAATCTGTCCTCAGAATTACTACAAAACTCTCGAAAATCTCTAAGAAATTTTAGTTGGAAACTAGTGTCAACACCTTGATTTGTTCTCCATCTTTTTACTGACCATATGATTCCAAGACCAAAGAAAGCCCATCTAAAAGTAATACAATAATAAGTTAAAATACTCTCACACATGGCGTAAACAGCCAAAAATAGTTTCACAATAAAATATACCTCTGCTACGCAAAGGTCTAACTATTGTCTTTGTGAATTTGGAAATTACTTATTAGTTATTACTACTACATAAAAAATTGTTTGCATAGAACAGAAATAACATAAAACCAGATTTGCAACTGAAAATAATTTTTCCTCGAAAAATGATCTTGCTATCTTAAAAAAATATCCTAAAAGTATAAAATCTGTTCAACAGACCATAAAGATATAGATATAAGAAATAATTTATTGGAATAAGTGTATTACATCTAATAATAAAATTATAATTCAAAAATGACAAAAACGTTAATTATTTTATGTACTAGGTACCTGGTTTCTAAGACATTTTTGTAGGGTTGCCAGATCAGTAATAGGTCTGACACAATAAAAAACAAAAATACATATTCCTTATAATTAGGTAGTGATTACCGCTGGGTGAGTAATTGATCGTCAATAACTATCGATCAAATCGAATGTAAAATTTTGGTCAATATTACAGTTGATAATAAGATTGAAATTTGAAATGGGCAAGTCCTACAATTTTTTTTGGTTCATCCGATATTCTTTTTGAATATCTTTTAGCTCCATAAAAGGGGCAAACAAAAATGCCACAAAGTTTTGCATTTTTGTCTTCTGACATCATCCGACCAGTTTCACACTAAATCACAAGCAGCAAATAAACCGTGAAGACGTCACTGTCGTGTCAGTTTTACTCATTAGCATTTATTTATTTATTTATACTGCACAACATACAAAGTCCAATTATATGATACACGGTGAGAGTATTAAAGAACAGATAAGAGCTCTAACAACTAAATATTCGGGCAACTGTTAATTTTTATTAAAAGCTCATAATTTAATGAAACTGTATTTATTTATTTTGCATAATATATAGGTGTTAGGTGGTAGGTTTTTCTGAGTTAGTCCTTGTGGACCCTCCACTGCAGCCATCAGCTGGCCTATCGTGGCTTACTCCTAATTTTTTCACCAATAATTATTTTAAGGTAACTGATAACTTTATTTGGTGAGAGTATGTCCAGATCCTCTGGCAGCAATTGCCCTTTGCCAAATATTGAGAATCGGATCCTCTCCACTGCGGAACAGATGCATAAGACGTGGTCTGCCTTCTCATCATCTTCCAGGCACAGATGGCACTCGGCATTTTCCGATAGCCCGAGTTTATGCAATTGGTAATTTAGTCGGCAGTGCCCGGTATATACGCCTGTTAGGGTTTTCAGATTTATCCTGTTTAAATCTAAAAGTTTCCCAAATTGAAGTCTAGTCTGCTATCCAAAGTTATGCCCAGATCTTTCATAGAGGTAACGGGCTCTAATAAACTGCCATTGATATTATATTGATATTTTGTTACATTTTAAGTCATGTGAAATGTCATAGCATTTTCTTATGTTAAGTTCCAATTGGTTTTGAGAACACCATTTGGAGAGAGCATAATTAACTCTCTTCTGAATAAACTTAACGATGTAATGCATGTAGTGTAAACTGGCTCGGTGGAGTAGTTGGCTAGAGCACGTCATGGCAAATGTGACTAGATAATATCTCCATTGTATGGAGTGAGTTTTAGAGATTTTATAGTGAATTTGTTTTCACCAAAAGATGGAAGATATTCCGGGACCATCCTTGTCCAAAAGGACTGAGAGATCAACGTCTCGGTCGATATATGAGAAAAAAATTATAGTGAGAGTATTCTACTGTCTAGCAAGAGATCATCTGCTCTCAAAAGATGAGTTAATAAATATGTGTTCGGATTATACAGATGTGCCAAAATCAGGCATTTACAAAATTTTGAGAAAAAAAATATATGGAGAAGTACAAGTGGCAAAAACAAGAAGTGGTCGAAAAAATAGAAATGCATTGATTGGTTGATTGATATGCTTACGACGAACCGTCCATATTTTTTTTTGTAAAAAAACGAACTGCCAACGTTACAATCATGGAGAAAAGCAAACAATCAAAAATGGTTTTAATAACATGAACTGAGGCATTCTACCATTATCATATGACCATCTTGTGCATGACATTGGAGAAACTTACCTTTCTAGAATTATCGTAATCATCCTTATTTTTACCAGATACATGTCTGGTAATATAAGCTTCGTGTGGACTAGGGACAACATCAGCATGCACGGAATAACGACCCGTACTATGCCGCATTGAGGAGTTTATGCGATTTTTAACTTTTGGTGCGGCACTTGACACCAATACAAAAACTGTACCAGTGGCATGAATATATTGGTGTTCACGAGAGCAGTTAGCTTTATTTGGAGGTTCAACTTGACAAGATATAAAACCAAATCTCTGTACTATGGCTTCTTGAAACAAAAATATTCTCTCAGTGTCTGAATCTTCTTTAAATTCTGAAAAAAAAATCAAAAATTAAAATGTGGGTGTGCGTGTGTGTGTGTTATATATGTATGTATGTATGTATGTATGTATGTATGTATATATGTATATATGTATATATATATATATATATATATATATATATATATATATATATATATATATATATATATATATATATATATATATATAAATAAATGGTGTTTTTAAAACAACAAAAATGATTTCACTTTGTTATCATGTATTATTTAAATTAACCGTTTTAAATATTTATACTTAATATCCAGAACAATATTTCTTCAATTAACATAGATATAGAGAACCAAGAAAAATATAATTTTTAATACATTTAAATACCTTTAAATAATCGATCTTTTTCCTCCAAACATTTAACATTAAGTGGTATAAAGATAGGCCCTCGTAAAGGGTCGGACTTATTAGAGTAAGGTAGAGCCAATGGGTCATGAGGAATAGGAATCATTTGTATCCCACAACTTTGAGCTTTCCGGTGCCATCCACAAAGCTAAAATAAAAAAACAGGAAAATTTTCCTATAACGTAAAATAGAAATATAATATTGTCTATAATTATTTATTTGTGGCATCCTATAATGTTTCTTCTCACCTTTTTTGGGTGTTAAACCACTATCCTATAAGTTATTTAATTTTTTAAGTTTTCTGTTTATATATTTATAGCACAAACAGAACACTGTCATGTTTGACATTGCTAAAAAAAGACAATATTTTATCAAAGAGCATCTCTGCATCATATGAGGCACATAACCTCAGTTTTTATGAATTTTCTTATAAAAAAAATGACCGAGAATGACGTTACTTTGTGGAAATCCATTTTGAAATTAAATAATTACAAATAAACAATCTACTTGGACATTTTCAAGTGAAAATGTCCGAATAGGATGAAACTAATCATAAGGTTAAAAATAAAAGTAAAAATTAGACATGCAAAAAACAGTGTTTTTGTAATTATTTAATATTCATATATTTGTTGTTTGCATCCATGTTTGCCCTTGAAGCCAGTTTTACATTTAAAATCTCTATCAAATACAATTAATTGGGGCGAGCGTAGATCTGCCTTAACAGTATTCATGTTCGAAACAAAAGTTAAGCAACGACAGTTGCAGTCAGTAATATGACGGTAACTCAAGTGAAACTCGGCGACCTCGTCTCGTCTTATAGCGGTTTGTATATCAGGGTATACGCAGAAGCTATGCAATCTTACGCGAGGGTTGTGTAGGTGATATACCATCCTTCAGAAGGGATGTAAAGGAGTTGATCTCTTGTCTAGTAAATATTAGGCAAGTAAAAAATCCCCACTCTTCAACAGAGAAGAGATTCGGCAAAATTTCCAGTTTGGGGGTAGCTCGTCTCCTGGCGTAGGTCATTGGAGCTGGTAGCGGAAATAGTCCGACGCTAAATAAATGATTAAAAAATATATATACAATTAATTTAAGACATGTAACTAAAAATTTTTTAGGTATTAAAGAAGGGTATTTTTCAGGAAACTATCTGGCACCAAGCTAAAATTTAAATATAAACTGACGTAGTAAAGCAATAATCTAAAAATTTGGGGTTTTACAAAAACCGACTTTTGAAAAAACCGGTTTTCGAATCCCAGTATTCCAAAAATTTTTACCAAAAAGAAGAAACAAAATGTAATTAAAACAGTAAAAAAATATTTAAGTATACTTCTATTAACATTTTTCAATTTATTTAATATTTATAGATCCAGAGAAATATATCAAAATAAAATAAACTTTATGTTTTTTCTCATACGTTTTCTGATAAAATCAGTTTATGTATTAATATTTTAAAATGAAATAAAACTGATGTACGCTTCTTCTCATCTAAACACTTTTTAAGATACTGTGCCTTCGTCATATCTACGACAAGTATACTCAATACGTTGTGTTTTGTTTAAACAGTATTTGGTAAATCGGCCATTCCATCTATAAACAAAAATTAAGGAACCAAAAGAGTATTAGGTAAGGGTTGAAATTTCTACCGCTACCTGCGCAGCCCTTAACAAGGAACTAATCAAATATCTTTACAGAATTAAAGGAAAAATATAGTGTGACGTCACCCCCAAATTTGGCTAGTGTAAAAATACAACTTTTTTTGTTTTTTTTTCATACGTTTTCCGATAAAACTAGCTTATGCATTAACATTTTAAAATGAAATAAATTCATTTTATCATGTATAAATTTCTGTATTCTGTTGTTTGGGAACGTTTCAGTAGATGTTTACAATATATTATGTTTACATACAAGCCGTCACTAGGAACCGATACCTCCACCTCTACGCATAATATAATGAGTTTGTGGATTTTCATGGTAAACATTCGTCTGACTCATGAAGATTACTTTTACAGTAAACTTTTACTATAATATTGTACTCGAGGCGATTTCAAGCCAAAATGTTAACATTTTTAACTGAATAATTACTTAATTAATTTGTACATATTAATTCTAGTATCTAAAACCGGTTTTTTTAATTGAAAAACCAGTTTTTGAATTTTACAAATGTACAAAAAACCTGTTTCCAAGCCAGATTTTTTAAAAACTGACAAACCTTACTAAAAATGTCTATTTTTGAGATTAGCTGTTACATCAGATGCAGACTAAATTTTTAGATAGGAAAAACCATTTTTTTTCAAAAACCAACCCCTGACTAATCCTTTTGGCGCAGAGGTTTATTTAACAAATTCTTTAAAATAATTTATAGAACAGTGGCTTAATACCCATAGAAGGTTTATAATAAAAGAAATCCTTATATAGAAATAGTCAAATTTGAATGATACAATAAAAATAATAAACAACTGTGATAGGATAAGCACATTACTAATTAATTATTGGTACCTACCATTTCAAATACTATAGACCCTGAAGATGTTAGCCATTCCACAACTAATTCATATGCTTGATCGGGTCTAAAAACGGTCTGATACCGTGCATGACCCCATTCAACCCGATCACTTTTTCCAGCTACATCAGTCTCTAATCTCATTCGTTTATACATTGGTCCTAAAATTTTAATTAAGATTTAGGATATACCCTTGAATAAACTATGAAAAACTTTATCTATTCACCCAGAAGTAAATCGAGGGTATATAATAATAATAATAATAATAACACCACATGAAATTACAACCCCCTTTATCCCTGAAGGTCTGAAATGACTTTGTGTGGGAGAGGGCTATACATTTAGAGACAATGGACACACACCCAATATCCGAGTATACTACGATTAATCTCTCATACAGAAAAATCCCAGTTCCTCGACCGGGAATCGAACCCGGGACTCCGAGTTTTCGAAGCAAGTACGTTACCTCTAGACCACGGAGCCGTATAAAAAACATATGTATATATCTTCCAAATAATATAAAAATATTAACTTTCACTAAAACATCCATAATGCATACAACACATAACTAAACATCGGAAGATTTGGTATTCCTCAGAGACGGCCTTTATATTTATAATATTTTTCCATAGCAATTAAGTAAAAAAAATGATACAATAATTACAACATAAAATCTGATTATCATAATAAATCTGTAAATCACTCTTAAACTTTTTCTATTCGCTCGGTGCGTGACGGTAGCGCCACCAGAAGTATGAACTAAAGGACGCTATTTACTCAGTACACTTATGGGACTTAACAATAACAAGTTTTTTATTGTTAAAATAAAAAATATATAAAATGTGAAAAAAATCCTCAGTGACAAATAAAATCAGTTGCTGATTTATATTTCCTGGAGTACAACAAAAAAATGTAAGTATAATATATAAACAAATTATTTAAAACTGTGAAGAGGTTAAGTAAAGTCAATTTAAAGCATAACAGAGACCAAAAATTAATAAAAAACAACGAATAAAAATAAGGACATAACTAGATAACTATATCTTGAAGATATTGTAAAATGTTTATTTATTAACAATATACTGAAATATTTATTTGAATATTAATTTTTAATTTATTTTTATAAGAAAAAATGGACGTCATCATCAAAACTGGGTTTCAAGCAATAAGTCATCAAATTAAGTTTCAATCCGAGACTGAAATGAAAGGTATAAATATAGTTTAAAAAAACTAAAAAACACGCTTTTAAAGCACATCAAACTAAAAAGTGAAAAATAATTATTAATATAAACTGAAAACAATAATGAACGAAAAATACTAGTATTATTGTGAAAAAGGCGTGGGTTGCTCGATATACGAAAAATATGACACAAAGCGCCCCACGCTTTTTTCACAATAATACTAGTATTTTTTCGTTCATTATTGTTTTCAGTTTATATTAATAATTATTTTTCACTTTTTAGTTTGATGTGCTTTAAAAGCGTGTTTTTTTAAACTATATTTATTTTTAACTTTTTTAGTTTGATGTGCTATGAAAGCGTGTTTTTTAGTTGTTTTAAACTATATTTATATTGCTTATTGATGCTGATATTATAACATATTACGATCCAACAGATATTTCTGAAAAAAAAAATATTTTTATTTCAGCCGTGGGGTTCGAACTCACGCCGGCGGAGGAGTCTGTCGTTTCGCGTCGACTGCCTTAACCCACTCGACCACCGAGCTAATTAACAATTACGGAATCTACTTACATATTAAGCCTTTGCTTTCACGTAGGGATACGTGAGGAAAGGATTGGCGATCCTGATCAGGATAATGATATAAACTTATCAAATTATTGTATTGTTACCGGTTCTTCGTAAGTGTACAAAGTTTCAATTAAATCTGTCCGTTTAAAGTGGGTCAAAATCGAGTCCAAAGAGTCGGTTACAAACAAACAAACAAGCAAGCAAGCAAACATACAGGTGAAGCTAATAAAAGCGTGTTAAAAAAATTAGCTGATGCAGAGCATGTACGTGATGTTGAAGAACATCGAAAAAATAACCAGTTATTTGATTAAATGCATCATGTGGCTTAGGAACCCACGGTGATCCATCAACACTACAAAATAAATTAAATACTGTAAATAAATATTTTAGAATCTAACGCACGCGAAAAATTACAAATATAAAAAGTATTAAATTTTTTTTTGTTTATCAACTTCTATAAATATTAAAAATTAAATAATTCAATTCTTCTATTATTAATTTAAATAAAATATTAGCGTGAACACTAAATTACCAAATTTATCCATTTGTCTTAAAATATTATTCTCTGTTATTATTATTACTGAAAGTAAGGTTATGGCACTACTCACTTGCACCTTCTTACTGCAACTATCCACTTTTGTCTTTGAATTATTTTAAATTTCGAAGTTGAAAATTTATAAAACTTGCATTCACTTTTTCTACTGGTATTTTTGCAATCAACAACACAGCAACTACGGTTACTCATTTTATTCAAATATTATTAAATACAATAAATTTAAACTATTCACGTGTATTTATCCGATAGAATTTTAAAAACAGCGTCCTTTATTGTCTACATCAACCGCTGCGGACGCTGGTGTCGATTTGGCTCTCCCTACCATGACTTCGGCTCCCAGCGAATTGATGGTAACCAAAAAGAAAAAACACATCTCATTTTACATATAATTCATATATTTAGCAGATAAAATTATTGGCAAAACTGTTTTATTTGTATGAAATCTCACTAAATAAAAAACTAAACTAAATTCATATTTCTGACAAAATGTGTGCTACATTTGTTTGGTCTCTGTCTCCTATTAAATCTTCAAATTATTCAAAATGACATAAAAATTTTCGTTTTTGGTTATCATTAAACTTGTTCTGTTTAAGAGCAATTTCCACATTTACATTGGCCACCCGATTAAAACACTACCTTAAGTTACATACCATAGGTAAACAACCCCCTGTATTCCTAAAGTAATCTTGTGTGGGAGGGTGCTACACATTGGGAGACAACGGACACACATCCAATATTCAATCATGCTGGTATTCATTTCTGCACGTGTCCTTACCGTTACACCAGAAAGTAAGTGTTTACAGTATATAATTTTTTACCCATACATTTATATATAGGGTGTCTCACGTTATTAGCAGAATTTCAACAGTCATTAGAATGCATCATTTTAAAAAATAATAATAAATGCTCCTATAAATATGAGCAGTAGAACGTTTCGTCTCTGAGACATGAAAATTTGAATTTCAAAATAAAATAATGTTTCCTTTAATTACACCGCTTGTGGTGGAAGACTTATGTGAGAGCAAATAATTCCATATTTAAAGTTATCGTCTCTTTATTTCCAAGATAGAGAGATAGCTATGAATCTTTTTATCAAATGATTCTCATTTCCAACATTTACTTTTCTTTATTACCAACTCGTTTCGTTATTATTTATTGTATTTTTTTTTTTTTCAGTTAAAAAATTAGTACAATTTTGATTGAATTTTTGGACCATTCAATTATTTATAAGTATCATACAATGTAAAATCATGATTTGATTATAATCAGCATTTTCGTTTCTTCTTGAAAATGCTGCGTCCTATCAAATTTTGACATAAAAGCCTTTTCCAGATGACATTGAATGCTCTTTCATATTTATTCAAAATATATGCAAAATTCAGCAATACTTTCTTTGATAAAATGATTCATAGATACTCCTCTGTCTTCACCACTGGAAACAACAGAAAATAATTTTCAGTGTTAAATTAATTGCTTTTAAGTCTGAATGAATTAACTGTGAGCTGTTATTTTGTACTTATAGAAAAAATATTTTTTTATTTCAAAAACAAAGCATTCAACCCATATTTATAGGAACTTATATTCTGAAAATAAGTACTGTCCTGGTTTTATCCAAAGCTGGACGTCCTTCCGTTGACTCCGAACCTCACAGGAGAAGCGCCAGCAAATTTTTATTATATATATATACGTTATATTTCCTACAATACTAAATAAAATTCTTTTCTACTCTATTCCATATAAAATATTATAAAAACATAGGTTGAAAGACATTCGCCAATAACCTATGATTTTTTTTCCAATAAAAAACGTTTACTACATTTTCTATAAAATAATCTTTACCATCTAAATCACAATCAGAATATTCCGCGTCTATATCTTCACAAAGAAAATGGGGAACTCCATGTTCCCTGTCTGAGACACTATTAGGAACTTGTAGAGCCAATGGTGAAGTAATTAATCCCCAATTTAGAGGTGGTTTTACTTGACCTCCATGAACTCATTTTCAAATCCTTGAATATCACCACCTGGTTGGAATGCATCTTTATCATCTGAACAAAAATAATCTACAATAATGGTTCGCCCCAACATAACACAACTTACCTTTGTCAGTGCAAACAATGTAGAATAGATAAAAACCGTATATGAAAGGCCTCTTTAAATCACCAGAAGCATGCCGAATTAACTGTTCTTTATGTAATGCTTGCATAACCTAAAATATGGATTTTATAAATGTAATAATAGACTGACAAAACCTCCCTGAAAATGATTCGAGCCCAAAGACGCGCAAATTTTCAACAATTAAGTGAGTTTGAAAGTGGTTGAATTGAAGAGTTACAAGAAACCGGTATTTCTTCTCAGGAAATTGTGAATAGGGTTGCCCAAAATGCATGCGAGGTTGGAATCATTAGATTTTGTATGTACTATTTATCTGTTCTCCGAATATTAAAAAAGATGCACTTACAGCATCCATAAAATGAGTCACGAAGCTGAATGTATTTTTTTTAGGAACAGCAATATACCATTCAAGAGGTCTTTTAATTACAATTTTTTTTTAATTATAAAAATGTCCAATTGTAACATTTTTGATTTATAAGTTATATTTTCTAAATAAATTATCCTAAACCTTGATTCCAGTTACAGATGACTTTATTGTATAATTTTAGAGAATAACCTTATCACTCACTACACTACAAAAAAGTCATGTATTGGTGTGTTTTAAGTGTTTTTAACAAATAATAATGTCACATCATATTTCATCAATTTACATACACATAATGGATATAATTGTAAATAATTTTAACTTCAATTTATTCAATTTAATTTTATATTACAATTCAACACAATTCCTATTATAATAACATATTATCACAATATTGATAATACAATAAATTTAATACTAAAAATAAAATTTATATAGGCACACCTATATTGTATAATTTAGTTTGAAAGAAAGTTGCTTTTCTTTTTGAATTCTTGAACCTTATTTTTATATATATTTTTATGGTATATGTTTTCTTAGGCTTTTGATTCTTATATTGCAACAGAATTGAAAAATAAAATTGTTTATTTATTTCTAATACCTATATGTTTCGGTGATTGTTTTTCACCATTTTCAGTGTTAGGACTTAAATGCAAAATAGTCCAAAATGTGCACTTTATTTCTAACAATAATACTATTTAACTTGTGAGTATGGCAAGCACATTAGTTTTTTACCATATTTTACATCATGTTGTTTTTGTGTTGACAAATAAGTTTGAGCCATAATGAAGCTTTATCTATACAAACGTACAGTTTAAATTTAATTAATTATTTAATAAATTCTTTAAAAAAAAAAAAATTTAAGGAGTCATAATTATTAAGTATGAATAATCTACACTTTTTATTATATACTTTTAGATTTATTTATTTGTTTAATGTCAGAGGATAACAGATTGTAAAATTTGGGAGCTAATTGAAGGATCTTAGGCTAATATTCTTATTAATGGTAGGTATTTGTAAGTGTTTTTCAAATTTACCTCAAGTGTCATAGTGATGGGACATTATTTTTCTAAATTTAATATTTTATGTACAGGGTGATTTTGTGAGAATTCCCACCCCTCTAATTTTGTTATTTTTATTATTATGGAAAAAATGATGTTATGGCTTACCAAATATTTAGTTGTGACTTTTACATTGCACGATAATCAAAAATATATTATGTATATGCAACAAGGTTAATTTTTTATTTAAAACATAAGGAGAGTTGAAGCTATACTACTGGTATATCAACTTATAAAACCGTAAAATATGAACAATCCCTTTACTACTCCTGCGTTAAGATCTATAAAATAGTATTCCAAAACATGTAAGATTTTTGCAAAAACTGTTCACGATTTCAAAATAGAATTAAAAGATTTCATAAAGATGCAGATTCGCTAGACGAGTTCCGCAAATTTAGTCCTTACATTATTTATTTTAGTAAAAATGTGAAATTTTTCTTCTACAGATTAAAATTGTCGGAAACAGAACAATAGATTAAAACAAAAATGCCACCTTGTTTCGTTTAATATAACTCAACTTCTTCAGGGCTCAATAGCCAATTAATGATGATAAAAATTACTATACATATATAATATATGTATACATAGACACCACAACAGATTAAAAACTTTAAGTGGTGTTCATGGCCAGCGACCGACTTTTTAAAACATTTTATTTGACTTATGGAAATCGGTTGGGTTTTCAATGCCGACCTACAAATTTAGTAGAAAAATTTTCTGTTTTGGAAATTTCATGTTAACATCATTAATTGACTATTGAGCTGTGAAGAAGGTAACGAAACATGGGCAAGGTAGCGTTTAATTTGTAAATGATTTATTTTAGTGTTCATTAATATAAAACAAATACATTTTTTTGCCGCGATTTTTTTTTTTTTTTTTTTGTAGTGGCGGGTCTCATTCTCATCAGCATCTGATTCTTTTTAGTAAGCTGCATAAATGGCCTTTATTTTAAAATAAATTAATTCCATATTATTCTTTTTTGTAAATTAATTACATATTTTGTACTGCAATTGTTTATGCATGTGGAAAATAACCATTTTTTTTTCGGATTCTCAACAACCAATGGCCCCATTTCACATGAGAGTCACGCCAGCATATTTTATCATCAATTTATAAATAAATTATAAATTAAACAATAAACTAGTATTGATACAGAATGTTGCTTAATTAAAAATCCTACCTGAACACCTTTTTCAATAGTTGAAATACCTTCCATGTGCGTCATTAGCCAGTTAATAGAATCAGAAGTAACAAATGTTAAATTTGGCAAATTCTGTTGTACATTGATAAATGACAAACCATTTGTTGCATGTTTCATTGCTTCTAGTATCTCTAGCCCTGTGGCCGTAGGTTTTAGCAACGTGATGTTAGAAATAGCACTAAAATTAACATAAATTTACGGTTTTGTAAAAATTCTTTTAACAGTAATACTTTTCATCTGTTGATGGTTCATGACTTTCACGCAATTCACACGTGGAATCTTGAGAGCCTTGAGATGGTCGGCCTCTATCCATAACTTTGGAACCCGACCTAAATTTAAAATGTTTAAAATTCACAGTAAGGCATATAATTTTTTTTTAATACAGGGCGAGTTATAACTTATTTTATTAAATTTAACGGATGGTAGATCCCTTAATGGTAAGTTCATATAAAAACAATAAAAAATCTATGTTATAGTTTCTGAGAAAAATAATAAATAAAATCACTCCAACATTTTGAGATCCTATTAACTGACCTATCTCAAGGGAGTAGAAATTAAGACAGGTTCGGTGACTATTGATCTTGTTTTTTTACAATAATTAGTTCAGGACTTTTTGCCACTTGCCTCCCATGGCATTTTTATAACATAATCCCTTCAAACGCGCGGAACATTGATCTCCAGGAAAATGAAAGTCGGCACCGTTTGAAATGCCGCACAAACGGTGCCGACGTAATTCATTATTACATCCACTAACAGAGCCGACCTAAAGTGAATTTATGGATTTTTTTTTCCTGTTAATAAATAAATTTTTGTAAAATTCGGTGCACTTTGTCGCCGTGAACCTACTGCTCCTTACGCTTTTTTTGTAATTTTTTTTATGACGAATTAGGGAAGGGATGGAGTTAATACTGCAGGAGCTTTTTGCTAAACATTCAGTTACGTTATTGTTAGTGATTGAAAAGGTTACTATTTATTCATTTAATTTTCGAGAATGTACGTAGAAATTTGATAAGAAGGGCTCAACTGTGTGTGCAGGTTGGTGGTGACAATTTTGAACACTTATATTGTAGTATGGCTCCTCTTGTGACTACCTAATAAATTAAAAAAATTGTCAAGTGTTAATAAATTATGAAACTAATTAAATTAAAATAAGTTTTGTAAATTGATAGTGAAAATAATTGCTATTATGAAACTGAGTCCTGAATACGCCTCTGTCTCCATATTCGTACGTGGTCGAATATCAAAGCCGCCGAATAGCCGCTTACACGCTTTTTTGTGAAGTTTTTTTTAATGATTTATCATTTGAACTAAAAAACTGGAGTAAGATAACTTTGTCGGTGATTTTCTAATGTTTTTTGTATGGTTGCAATTTACAATGAACTTAGATAAACAAAGCATGTTGTTCGTGTCATAAGTGGGTCGGATGAACAATGCAGCGGTCGACAAATGTTTAACAGTATTTTAGGTAAGGTAGGTCAGTTTTTTAACTTTCTTTTTTATTTATTTTTTTTCGCAATTCGTGTTACTAATATCAACAGGAACCCCCTCCTAAAGTTACACAGATAAGTTGGCGTTCACCCTGTATATTGTATATTTGTAAAATAACAGATTAATAAAATTTACAAGGCAAACAATTTACTAAATGCCAAAATGTAATTTATTACATCTAGAAATTCATTTTACTATGACATGAAAAAAATAACATGGTATTCTTTACAGATTAAATAAATAAAACTTGTTTATAATCTATTATCTCTAATTAATTTACCACCACCTTCACAACAAAAATAATAATAATAATAAATCTACAATTAACTCAGGAAAACTAATCTATAGATTAATATAAAATACTGCACGATATGCAACACCACGTTTTATTTTTTAAAAATTAATTACTTTGTATGATATAATTTTAAAACTTATCGAAAGCAAATATCACAGAGTATCTTTACATAATGCATCTACAAGACAAGTATTAAAAAATACTGAAGTAAAAATTTATAACTTAGAAATTATGGTCAGATCCCATAATAGGAATTAACGTCTAATATAAATCAAATGTAAGAAATTAGTAGTAGAAAATTAATATTAAATTACCTAAGTGAGGGTGCAACATACCGCTCACTCGAGCGTGCCGAAGTACTCTGAAAGCAAGCGTCACTAATATTAACAAACAAAAAATTTGCAAAACAAATTATTACATAGTTAACGAAAAATAAACTGAAACGCTGCACAAGTACATTTGTGTTAATATCTACACATGCCCTTATTCCGCACTCCAAGCTGAAAAATAAAATGTTGATCAAACCTTGGACGGGGACGGTCGGAAAGTCTGTTGCTACCTAATCTCTCTCGAAAGGGTGAATTAGATCCAATATTCTGAAAATGTTCAATTCAAAAATATTAAGATTATCAAAGATGCTGAAAATGGAGAAGTAACATAATTCATATTGTCATATAGTGAAGAGTTGGGTTATTGTAAAAGTAAGTTTACTATCTCTATTAGACTGCACGTGGAGATATTATAACTAATTATCAAATAATTAAATAAATTCAGTTTTAATAAAACAAAATTTGTTGTCATAGAAATGTTTGTTAATTTTAGTAATAATTAAAGTACACGAGTAAATAGTACATTCCAGGTCTGCACCGGCTCGGTGGAGTAGTTTGCTAGAGCACGCGATGACAAGTGTGCAGATAATCTCTTCATCGTCTTGCGAGTTCGAATCCTGCCACCGGCACTGGTAATGTCTGTGCGAATGTTTGTGTGCCCGCATTTTTTCGTAATTGTAACCCTCGCCAGTACAGCTTCTACTTTTGATTCTCGGGTTGTCTAATTTCTGTGGTGTCTTATGTTTATGATTATGTACATATGGTACATACATAGATATACAATATGGTGAAAAGTAGATGTTTTTGCAGAAGCATAATTTTAACCCTTTCAGTTTTTGGTTTTGTCAGTTTATATACATATTTAACATCTATTCGAGTTTTTAAAGATTTTTTTAACTTTTTTTGTTTTTCGACCAAAGGGATAGAGACTTTTGCACAGCATAGTAGGCTGCCAAAGTCGACGTTTTTTTCATTTATTTCTTCGATATCGTCATAACTCGTGAAGGGATGTACTTCACGAGTTATGAGTTCTCGGTTTTGTCCGTTTATATTTATATATATATATATTTAAAATCTATTCGATTTTTTAAAGAATTTCTTTCAAAACTTTTATTTTTCGTCCAAACGAACTGAGACTTTTGCGAAGAATAGTAGGCTGCCAAAGTCGACAGTCTATTCGATCTTTTAAAGAATTTTTTTGTATTTGTATATGTATTTTGTACAACAGGCATCAAAAGTTAACTCCTGAACATCTAGAACAGATGCTGCTAATTTATTGGAACTCTAGAAATACCTAGTATGCAGTGTTGTGTGTTCAGTGAAATATTTATTGCTCCTGTTATTTTGGATACTACAAAATCACCAATAAAAAGTAATATATTATTATCATTTATCATATTTTTATATGTATATGTCAGCGTAGTGTCTTGGATCAGCCCCTGGTTTTTACGTAATGTACTATTTACTCACGGGCCTTGGCAATAATAATATAAACATATAACATATTTTTTGTCAAATGCAATACTTTTATGAAATATAAGAACAGTGAATAAAACAATAAATTCCTATTCATTTTCTAATATTCAGTATTTCCAACGTCTCACAGTTAAACACAACCTATAATATGGTACAAGTTCAGTTTTTTTTTTAATTATAATATATATAATTCTTACATGGGGACTTAGGTTGCATGTATTAATAAATATGTTTGAATTCGTTAGCTCTAATAAAAATTTGACTTTAAAATATGATTTTTAAAACAATGTTACAGAAAAATGATATATCGTTCATATTTCGAGAGGAATCGCCGTTTTCGCGAATTTTCGGGAATTTATCCGAATAATGCCTCACTACTGCCTTACCATTTTTAAAACATTCACCCCGTTTTAAAAGCATTAAGTTCGTTAAATTGGTTTCCATTCTTTAAAATGTTTAAACATTAAGTTGATAATTGCTATTATATTCCCCTTGACAGATAATAATTTGAATGATTTTTGCAGGAACAGGAAATCCTATCAAAATATGACAGGTTAATTTTTCTGTAATAATGATTGAGGAATCATATTTAAAAGCCAAATTTTTATTGAGTTAACGAATCCAAAAATATTTAATAATACACGCAACCTAAGTCCTATGTGTACTGCCCCTACCCACTTTCTTGAAAAGTAAATGTATGACATCGTTTAGATCCGTAAGTTTGATATACGTATTTGTTACGGTTTCTGAGTTACAGCACAAACACTATTTTTTTCCTCCATCTTTGAAAGGGTGTAATTCCTTTAATATCTATTATTGACCAAACATTTATAAGAGTTTTCATTTTATATTGTGTCCACCTTACTGTAAGAGTTTGGCTACATAATTTTGGAACACCTTATACAAAACAATAAATAAAAACAAATTTTCTCTGATGATTGTTTTTATTCATACAACTTTTGTTATACTATAGAGAATGTCCTTTGTGAAGAAAATTGTTAAAATTAATAACGCTAAACATTTCAATTATGATATTGTACTGATTTTGATATGATTTTAATAACTCCATAATTTTAAATAAATTTGGATAATGGTATACAGTAAATAAATAAATGGAGTTACCACCTTCAATCTTCATATTACCAGTAAATAAACACAGTTTACTACATAATCATATTTAATATCTACAACCGGAATTGAACTTGTAGCCCACTTTCTTTATGTATTATGTATAAGTATCCAAGATGGCTGCTAATGAAGAGTTGGATGATGAGAGCTCCAACAATCAAAGTGAAAATGAGTGCAAATTTAAGTGTTGCCCAAACAAAAAGTGTTCAGTTAAGGCGTGCATTAATTGCAATGAAATATATCATCAGAGTTGTGCATTACGCCTTAGATTTTCAATCCTTGAAAGAAATAAGGTAAACTGCTGCCAAACAAGTAACCATAATCGAATACAATTAGAAGTACAACTGAAAGCTGAGAGTGAGAAAAATTACTTACCACAACAATTAGTAAGTGAAACGCAAGATAAAAACAGTTTATTAAAGGATCAAATTAAACTACTAACAGAAAAAAATTACTTCACTAGAATGCAATCGAAGGCAAGAAGCTCAAAAAATGATTAATAAAAATTCTGATAAAAACATTCACACAGAAAAACAGATGGTGTCAAAAAATCTGAACAAAAAGAATCAAGTAAAAAAAACTGGGCGGATATAGCAGCTGCTCCTGTTCCAATTATAATAAAAAGTGTGGAAAATAAAAGTAATGCAAACACGGACATTCTGCCAAATTCAAATAATTCAAATTACTTTAAATAGTGAAAATCGTGAATCTACCAATTATAGGGAAGATTGGAAAGTGCAACAGAATAGAAGTAAAAGGTCCCAATCATCCAGGAAAATATGCACAGGTAACAAAAATCCCAGCAATGCTCTGAAAAAATTGCAAGTTGTGCAAAGGAAAAGTTGGATTTTGTTGTCAGGTTTCAGTAATGACACAACAACTCATGATATACTTGATGTATTGCCGAAGAAAACTACAATTGAGAAAGGTTAAATCTCAAATATCTACCACCTGATATAGCAGCATTTAAAATTGGAGTACCTCAGAGACTAGAAAAATGTTTTAAATCGGTTAGCTTCTGGCCAGAAGATGTCCTAGTCGATACTTATCGATTTCCCAGGAAAAGAACTGAGGACAACCCAAGCACAAATTTTCAATCACTCCATGAGGAAGCGATGAACAAATAAACCTATACCTTCTAAAAAATGTAGTTTTAATATCCTCAATGGAAATAGCTATAATGGCCTATCATGCTCTCTTCAATTCAATTATTAGTTATGGATTTCTGATATGGGGTTACTCATGTCACTCTGCAAGGATTTTTAATATGCAAAGAAAAGCAGTCAGAATTTTACTCAGCTTAAACTATAGAGAAAATGTAAAAATTCACTTTACAGATCTTGGCTTCTTAACGGTCCCGAGCTTATACATCTTTCATTGTTTACTGTATGTCAAAAATAACATTTTCATAAATATGCAAATGTCTTTAATATCCATGATCATAATACTCGTAATAATTCAAATTTATTTATTGAATTTCTTAGGTTAAATAAATCAAGGCACGCTACAGACTACTATGGGCCGTATTTCTATAATGAATTACCCATTCAAATTAGAATTTTACCTGTAAATCAGTTTAAAGCAAAAATTAAAAAATTCCTTATTTCTAAAGCATTCTACAGCTTAGATGAATTTCAAAATTATGACCCGTGAATTTTCTCTGTTGTTTAATCATATACAATGTTTGTGCTATTGTGTCTATTATTTGTCCTTATACATAATACAGTGCATGTTTTACCTATCATTGTATATCTTCTTATTTTGACTTATGTAATGATTTTGTATCAAAAGCATCAATAAATTCTACTTCTACTTCTACTTTATGTACATCTTTTTTGTTCTGTTATAATTAATTACTGGTGATTTTAATTTTTTCTATGAGACCTTTATTCTTGTGGATGCAAACATATTTAATATTAAATTCTACGGCTGGTATTTAAAACATATGACGGTTTTTAAAGTTGGTCAAAAAGTAATCAGATTTGTATTGTTTGTTGTATACCTGTTGTGTAATAATAAATGTTCCTGTGAATTATGGATAATACTGTAATTTTTTTTTAAATCTTTCCACATTTTATTATACCAAAACTACACAATCACTGAGAATATTTTGTTTTTACTCAGTACTGTATCTTTTACAGCCCAAGTTAAAATTAAAATCCTTGGAAAAAAACAAGAAATATGCATTTTGGAATTTTGAATTAGTATCATAATTACAGAAAATAATGACAGGCTGGCTGTACATGCCTAATTTAGGAAACAATTATCCAATAGGGTACTTATTCTTATTACTGATGAAAGAGATCCTCGAAGATATATATTTAACAATCAAATAGGTTAAGTTTTTTAATTGTTGTTGGATCCAGTAGATGTTTCTGTCTCTGTTTATGCCTGCAGTGTGAAAAGAAAGTGGCTATTGATGAATTCATGATTAATTGCGTATAAATAAATACGTGTCAATAATGACAATCTTAGTTTTGTAAGGGCCGTTATACACAGCACTATTACAAAATCCTTTTAATTTCCCACATATTTTTAAACGCATTTTGTAATTTTAGGAAGGATTTGACATTTTGGAAAGATTCAGAGTAGGTGTAATGTAATAGAACAGGAGATAATTTCAAAGTGCATAGAATATTCTTAAAGCAAATTAAAAAATAATACAACTGAAAATATACTTAAATATGAGTTAAAATAAAATGTGGCAGAGGAGCAAATACATAGCAAAATTGTTTACAAGCATTAACTTTGAGTCTGTTTTAAATTGCACTACTCTAATTTTGAAAATTTAAAATATACTATCAAATCTACGAACAGTAAGTATTCTACAGGATATTTACATCTAAGCAATAAAAAGTTAGTTATTAAGAATTAAGTATATCTACTATGGAAATATGCAGTTATTTACATTCGGTTTAAATTTTGAATGAGATACTTTCCTGAAATGTCAGTCAAGATTTAATACTTTATCTCACTTCAAGAACAATAATTTAGGAAAAAAAGAAAAATTAACTTGCAAATTTAAGATAAACAAAGTAAAAACTCGTGAAAGAAGATAAAATTTGTTTTTGAATACTAAAAAGCCCTTGCCAAAAATCACAATATTTAAAAATTGTTCAATTTCTGATAAAATGTACCTGAGAAAAATTGCTCATACTGTTACGTCTAGGTTGGGCCAATGGTGGAAGACTTAATATACTCAGTGACATCTACAACATGCAAAAAAAAAGTAAAAGCTGCTATAGCATGCAAAATAAGAGAAAGTTAATAATAAATAATTAGTGCCAACTGAAAAATAAATCAAAAAGCAAAATGTAACAACAATAAACAAACCCTCGGCTTCTTGGGTATACTAGATCGTTTTATTTTATTAACAGCCGTTTCTATGAATTTAATTAATCCATCCACCATCTGCTGATGTTCAGTATTTGTTGGAAGCATGTAAATGTCACAATGCTTATTGCCATCGATGATTTTTTTCGTTGCGGAATTATTTAAAGGAAGCAAATATACTCGGAATCTAAAACAAATTTTACAACCCACTCCAGACACAATATATGTGTTCAGTATAGATTCTATACCAATTGCGGCCATCTGCAAAGACTTCCCCGACTGACTATGACGATATGATTGTAACAAAGGGATTTAAAACAAAGGCAGAGAGAGAACATACTTTTCTCATCTTAATAAATATAAAATGATGTTTTAAGTTAGTTTATCTACAAGCACATCAAAGTTGGTTCCCAGCAAGGACAGTATGCTAGTCTTTGTCATAATCTATCTGTTATTTCTGTATCTTCAAAGATACACAGTGTAGAAAATGTCCGCAATCAGTATAAGAAATTTTCTCGAATATTATTATGGCAAAAATTACCTATACTAGTCAACTATTATTTCACTAATATAAAAAAAATCGCAAAAATCCATTGACATTTTTAGGAATTTAGATCAAAATATGTATGCATCATTAAACAAAATGATTCTTAAAGGGCATAAAAAATAATTAAAATTAATATTTTGTTAAACCATACATATTTCACAATAAATCTTATGTAACAGTTTGGATTGATATTGACAATTTCAATAGACAATAGACCTTTTCCAGATAATATCACAATTTGAACAAATATCACTGTCACTGTCACTTATGTTGTCACTCTATATAAAAAATGCTAATTGTGACTTCAATACAATAAAGTTTTAGGGATATCATTTTAAAGATATTTTGTTTGAATGTGGGACTAATGCGATCAAAATTAATGGCCGTCAGGGCCAGAAACTATTACAACTACTTCTGCTAAGTGAATGCAATATATTGGATTAAACAATAGTATTCATACTAGTAGTATTAGAAGCAAAAAGGTCCACAAGTCATGGGCGGTGCTATGTAAGTGAGACTTGTTTATTTTAGCAAAGAATAACATTTGATTTTAGTCTATTGTTATGCCACGTGTTGTATACAATGTAATTTATTCCTCTCTGTTGTATTGTTGATAGTTTTATTTGTTGTATTTTATTCTTGATATTAATTTAATAATAAAGTATGTCAGACCTGCCAAGGATAAAAAACAGCCATACTCCGACAAAGTAAATAAATTTATCAGTGAATTCCCAATTCCAATTCCAATTTAATCAGCTTTATTTCCTATTTTATATACATTTCTAATTAACGCTACTTTTTATTTTATTTATTTCATATATAAATATATAAAAACAAACAAACAATATGATAGTTTACAGAGAACATATGGGCGATTGTATGTACACAGGAAAAATTCCAAAAAACTTGCTCAAAATAATGATTTTTTTATTTTGAAAATAAAAATTGACCTTACGTCCGCCGTGGGGTTTGGAGTAGGGAAGGCATGTCTATGCATTGTAAGGCGTGAATTCCAGGATTTATTCTACAATGGTGCTATAATAGTTTGCAAGGTGTGCGAGACAGACCTGATGTGTTGGGACAAACGTGATTGTAAATGTCACGTAAATTCTGTGCAACATAAAACTAAAAGAAAATGGTGTGCATTCAATAACACAGTTTATGTTCGATTTACTTGTAATGCTAATTGCCTGTGATGTTCCGCTGCACATACTCGATAAACAACCATTTCAGGATTTCTGGAATAAATACAATCCCAAGGTGACATTACCAAGTCGCACAACGTTGCGTAACTATGTACCAACTGTAAGCAAAGACATTAGTTGCGTTCTTTCTAACTGAGATCTCAGTTGATCTAAGTAGTTTTACGGTTACGGAGGCTATATCAAATAAAATTATGCTTTTATTTATGCAGTGTAACCGTAAAACTACTTAGATTAGCTGAGATCTCAGATAGAAATAACGCACCTCTTGTAAATAAGATCAAATGTGTACTATACATGATGCTGCAAAGTTTTTACAGATCTTTTCCAGTTTGTGATAACCAAGCTAGTTAAGTGGGTAAGTTGTGCATACACTGTTATAAATTGTAACAGTTTATTGCTTTTATTACTAGTTAATTTCTTTTATTACACTTATTATGATGCGTACGCCTATGTCCTGCGGCGCATTTTTGCCAACTCTAATTATTAGGCACCTTTTAGTCATTTTATGTAGTTGAAACTCTTCTAACATTATAACATTACCACAATCACAAGCAAACTATTTTTTTATGCATAGACTTCAGCACTTTGTTTACCAATTTAGTCTCCAATTCAGCTGTCCATGGACATAAATGGAAAAGGTCTCTGTCCTGATAATGAGGCCCCCCTCAAAACTACGATAAGTATAATTAATTTTGAATAAATATTGTACAATTACTTTTACCTCATTTGTAAATAAAATTTTATATATAGAAGCCTTTTAAAAAAATCTTGTAGGGATTTTATATGCTTGTACTTTTGGAACAATAATTTATTCCAATACAACCGTAATAATAATAATAATAATAATAATATTTATACTTACCGCCAATATTTAAGAGCATCAACTAATACAAATTCAGTATCACCACCAGTACAAACATAATGATCCAAATAATTCCAATTAAAATGTTCAAGTTTTTCAGTTGTAAATGAAGCAAACGATTCCTCATATGTGTCATGCCATGGCGCATAAAATCTGTAGCGATACTGATAATTGAACCCCGGGTATGGATGCCTTAAAATAAAAATGGAATAATTCAATAGCCTTTTATAGTTAGAGGTGTTGATAGATCACTAGTCAAAGTCAAAAATCAATATTGTTATTTGCTTCCAAAACTTCCAAACTGTATACACTTGATCCATGTGAAACAGAAAGAAACTCTTCAAACAAATCAGATATTCAATAATGATAATACAAGATAGATTTATTGGGGTTCAAAAATAATAATAATAATATTCAATAAATTTTCATATTTTTTCTTGGTTGGTTTATTTTAAAGAAACAAGAGTTTAAATACAACCCAATAAATTCATCACTTTAAACTCATGCGGTATTTTAGCAATCAAAGTACACGGTGACTTTTTTATTAATAACAGTAACTATTTACTTAGGTACTACAAACAAATCTTTTCTGTTGTGTGCCTGATTTTGGTTACTGTTATCATTAACAACTTATTTTACTCAGTGTAAAAAAGATTAAGTATATAACTAATTTATCAGAAGAAAATAGAATTCATTGATACAGTTACTTTCTAAGCTGAATATGAATGTTAATTAGGAGAAAGAATCAATACCTGGGTCTATATCTTGTAACAGAGATAGTATTCCCTGAAAGAGAAATTTTATGAAACAGTCTTCCAATTGACAAATAATAACTTTCATTATTTTCTACTGGACTTTTTCTTAACACAGTTCCTCTCATTTTGGGATTTGGTACGGCCATTCCATTATTGAAATCAGCATTGATATCTGCCATCAAAATCAACTGGAATCCTTGTGCTAAACGCTGTGAAATTAATTCCTTAAACACTTCCCCTGTTGTTAGTGGCTTTTTGTAAGTGGCACGTTGTTGGGCAAAATCAGCATTTACACTGTCAGGTAATAAACTGTACAGAGACACCACATAATCAATATTAAGTGCTCTTTTATCAGGAAAATAATCCGTGGTTATAGGAAGACAGGCCGGAATCGTCAGAGATTTCCAATCCACTCCTATTGTTGGAATGAATTAACATTATTTTTTTTTTTAATAATGAGGACATGCAAAGAAAAATTTTCAGGTTGAATATTCTTCAATACGAAAAACATAACAAATTCAAAATATAAAAAGTAATTTGCATTTTACATTTTAATATATTATATATTATTTAGTTATTTAGAATTTAGATTAAAATAATATATTACTAAAATATCAATAGAGGGTTAAATGATTAATGATTAGGGTTTGTTTCATTAATATCATATCAATTATTAATCTAAACTGGCATGAATGTGACATTCTATGTGACCCAGTAATAACAACAATAATCAGATTAATAATAAACTACAAGAAAGTATTAAAGATGTTGATGAAATATGTCTCTATAATAAATTCTATGCCATTACTAAGTAGTGCATACAGCTTTTCAAAAAAGCTTATTTCCCATCCGAAGAAACACAAATCACTAAAGGTGAACTTGCAATCAATTTTTTATCTTTGGCAATAATATTGAGAAAACAACTTTTTGATCACACTTGCATCCATGTTATGTACAGGGTGATCATTTTAAGCGCCTCACTGGATTTCATTGCATTATTTTTCACCTCGAAAACAAATTCTGAAACATCTATTTTTTTTCTGAGGAATCCAAATTCAAAAAGAAAAAACAATTGAACGTTTAATAAAAAAGTTATGGCCGAAGAACTGAAAAATACAAAAATTAACACCTTATATATTAATGCTGAAATGAACATGTGCTAATCCACCGATTATAAATGCATATCACATTCATATTTTTCACTTCCAGTTTAACCGGAAATTACTTCAACTTTTTTATTTAAAGAAATAAATACACCCTGTATATTCAGCTCAATTTAAAGAAAATTTCTTTCTGAATTCAGCAATGTACCGTGTTTTCGTTTCCAGACTACATAGGGAAACAGCTTCGTTGGAACTTGTACACTCGGAGTAGAGGCACAGCCACAGAACAGGTAAAGAGCACGGCATAAAGAACACAGAGGGAGAGCATAGACTGCATCGCTGTGGCAAATTCCAGTCACAATTTGTGTCTAGCGGAATGCACGAGTTTAACCAAACTCTTCCCTATGTAGTGTTTTGAAATGTAAGCACAGTATAATAGACTAATATTAACTTTCATACTTAATTAGATATTGAGAATTAAACTTGAATTAACAAAAACTTATCTTTTAAAACAAGATCATGTATGAAAACAAATAAAAACAAATGTTATTTATTTATTTCAGAAATTAAAGTAATTCCAAGAATTTTATTTACAACTAATGTTTGAAAACATTACCATTTTGCTGTAAACAGTGGCAAAGGCATTTGATCAAATTCTCTGCATCTGCTTAAAATAATGGGATTGTTAATTATATTTCTTGTTGATTTTTAATTTGATCCAACACCTTTGCCCCTATTTGTACAAAACAGTAATGTTTTCGAACATTTGTTGTGAATAAAATATACAGAATTATTAAAATTTTTACAATAAATAAATTCTTTAACAGTTATTTATGCACCAAGGGCATAAAGAGGCGTTTATTGCCCGCGGCGTGAAAAGGCCATAAACGCTGCTTGTGCCCCAGGTGCATACAATGCAATTTTATCTATGACCAGTCTTAATTAATACATAATAGATAAATATATGTCGGCTATCTTGCAAATTCTCCATAAGAATTATCAATATATAAAATTTTTATATTCCATAAAAATAACGGTCATGACACTGACAGGTAGGACTTTGTTTTTGAATTTATATTAAAATAAATGCAAGTATCAAGTAAGTAAAAGTGGCCATATTATAATTTTATATCTAGAATTGTCTTACATTCCTTTTGACGAAGTGTTTTGTGTTTTTTAATTGAACTGAAAATTGGAAGAGGATACAAAATTTATTTTCCTGTACCACACCAGAAATTACCGACAGAGGCTGGGACGTTGGTACATGTTGGCTCAGAATTCAAAAATGTTGTATGTATATGTTGAAAAATAGAAAGGCCTAAGCGGGCTGTAAACTGATACTTTAAGCCCTTAAACCAAGTATATAAAATGACCGTACGTAAATGTTATTACTTGTTTTCATAGATGACTTTGTTTTTAAAGACATATTGGTAATGAAAGATAATAACATATTATATATTGCTGAGTGGCTATTGATGGAATATCACGTCCATTTCCGTATTAATATACAGAATGTAAATTTTTGTAATTTTCAGTTTTTCGGCCATAACTTTTTTATCTCAGGTTCAATTGTCTTTTTATTTTCGAATTCGGAATAATCGGAAAAAAATACGTAAGTATAGTTTTGTAAATTTTTTACTAGGTAAAAATCAAGCAATGAAATCGAGTTGAAATGATTACCCTGTGCCTAATAAGTTATATACAGAACTAAACAGTCAGTTTCATTAACTTTAACTACTCAGTTTCACTCGTTTTTAAATTCGAATAAGATTTATAACTTTTTGGATATCTTATATAAAAGAAAAACTTTCATAATACATATTAGCTATTTGAAAGCAAGAATGATATAAATGTGACGTTGGTATCTTATTATTTTTGTTGTTCTTTTTAATATATACTCTTTGTGTTAGCAATAAATAAAAACATTTATACACTTTTTCATTTATGTATACATAACATTTCGAGAAAAACTGATGTCAAGCAGTAATTATAAAAAAATTATTCCTCCAGTTTTATAATTTAATGTAAAATCTATTACAAATAAATGTTCCTTGTATTGAATTTAAAATTATTCTTGTTTTTAAATAACACTTAAAAACAATTAATAGAAATGTTATCACAAACATGTTAATTATAATAAAAAAATGGAAAAAAGTTCAGAAAATTACTTATTCAATCTGAAAATTCTTTAAAAAAATATATATAAAGCTAAAGCTAACAATCACCAGGATTAGTAAGATTAGTACAGTTAATAATCAATTTTTAAAAAATGCGTAAAATATCACGCATATTTTACACATTCTTTAAGCCACTACTAATATAGAAAGCAACTTATAACAGTAGAAGAAAATAAGTTGGAATAAATATCTAAAAAAATGCATTCAGGTCGATAATCAATTAAAATAAAATTTTGATGAGTTTTTAAGACTATTAAAAATGCTGGATGCATTTTATCTAGGACAAAACAACAAGTAACAATAATTTCTACACAAATTACTAAATAACACTGAATCACAATATCAAGATGAAAACCAAACATAAATATTTCAACGGTATACCCAAAAAGCAAGTACTCAACATTTCTACTGTGAACTGAAAAATTCTCTGTAAAACATATCTAGAATAAAAAAGGTACAATATAATAATTATCCAAACCTATCAGGACATCATTGACTGCACATCCAAGGATCCAGCCAAGGCCATGGAACAGAAATGGGTATATTCAACGAAGCCACTCCTAGACGTGGGGACGTGCCCCTCGTCGCATTACACAAAAATATACGATTTATAAAACACAACAATGAGACAACTCAGTAAGCTTTAAATGGATATTAAATGTTTTTAACAACATATTCAATATGCTTAACTTTACACATAATTTCAAAATAATAACTGTTTTTAAAAATTTACCTACTTGAGAGATAAACAAAAGAAATGGAAACGCAAAGTGTCCAGATGCGAATTCTCACAGTTCCCTCTATTTAATTTTGCATTGTCTTTTCGACGGTAGTCATAGGGAGAGTACACAAGATTTTTAACAGTTTGACACTTTCAGATAAAGTATTGCACAAATTATTGTTAATAAAAAGCTGTAACAAAGCAACTGCACCTTCACTATTGGAAAAATCTTCTCGGCTATATAATACTTCTAATTCAGTTTTAAGTTTCAAATGATTTATGACTGGATACTCCGTTTTAACTAATTTAAACATATCTTGAGGAAAGCTTTTTTCATAATCTTTAAATCGATCTGCATGAAATAACTGAGACACTGCTAAATGATTACTGAAGCCAAACCTGTTTTTGATCTCAGATGTAATTATATCACAAACTTCTAATGAAATTCTCCTTTTTGATTCTTCCGTTTTACATCTCTAGGTAGACTACACAATTTTACTATTAAAAACGCCAATACACTTATTTACTGTTATGACATCGATATTACATTTTTGTAATCGATTGAACAATATATCACAATGAGGCATAACTAAATGGAAAAAATTTAACCAGTAAAGAAAATGTTCATTTTGTAAGTAGTTTTTTAAACCAATTGCTTGGTTTAGAGTGTTGTTTTCTGATTCATTATCAATGATTTTTTCTAAACAATCTAATAATTCTGTTCGATAGGTATAAACAGTCTCTATGCACTTTGTATTAAAATTCCATCGCGTTGGAGCCGCTTTAGGTAATGTCACCTTAACAACATTATCTAACACGGCTGTTCTTTTTGGCGATTTTCCAAAGAATGAAGAAAAGCTATGTAAATTAGCAAAAAAAATTTTTATGCTTTTATCCTTTGATGCTTTTTGTAAAATTAAATTTAGTTGATGAGCGTAACAATGAATAAAATTTGCCGCAGGTAAACTTTTTTAATTAAAAATACCTATTAACTTCTTTTTTCTTATCAAGAGATGTTTGCTTTATCGTCATATTAGGTTTTGTACGGCCACCACCTTTGAATTTCACTCGGTCTTCATAACCCAACTTATGTCCATCTTTCAGTTTTAATATATTTTGTACAACACTCATATTTAATAGTAAACACCAAAAACACCGTTTTACTTAATTTCACGACAAGTAGAGATTTACTAATAGAATGTTCACAAATAAAAACATTAAAAACAACGCGACAGAATTTACCGACCAACGCGTACCTAGTCAGCATTAAGACTTCTGACTGGCGACTGCTCTACTAAACTTCGTGCGTTACCGTTACCGTGTCAGGGTCGTCAGGGACATTGTCCCCGCCAGTGTTTTCTGTCTCTTTTGCTTTCTGACGATTCGCGCATAAGTCTATTTCACTTTAATTCGTTGTAAATTCAGTCCGACGCTAGCTTTGAGGACACGTTGTGGATTGACCCAAGATTTTTAAATTCTATAAATGAATAATGTAATGATCTAGATATTTGAATAGTATTGTGCATAGAATGAACTAGAAACTTTAATATATTTTTTAAGAATATTAAAAATATATATATTATATATTTTTAAACTCAGAAAATGAATAGCTCTATTTTTTTATTTGTATGTGGGAGGTCATTGACCAAATGACTCTATTGAAGAAGCGCCAGTGCCCTGTATTTAGGTTGTATTTGGACGAATTGAAAAATTCTTTATTTTCAAATTGTAGTACACAACGAGATCTACTTTCCTGAACGATTTTTTTTTATGTTATATATCCACTTTACCTTTTCATCTAGGGTGATAATTTTCTCCCGTAAGAATTTGTTCATATTTTTTTCATTTTATGTTGAACTCAATTAACAACTTATTTTCAAATCTAAAGGATTATATTATGCTTTCCTCTTCACTGTCCTCACATGTAATGATTTCTGGGCTTTCCTTGTGTAATTCTTGTTTTTTTACAACAAATGTTCCTTGCTGAGTGGCCTTTATGAAAAGCCACTCCACAATTCACACATTTTACCTTTTTAATTATTTTCTTTTCACAATATTTAGAGATCTTGTAACTGTATGTCTGGTTCGTCAGACATATTGAATATATTCGTATAAACTATTTCTATAATTCAAATGTAAAAATAAATAAATTTTTTTAAGAGCATTTGTCCCCAATTTTTGACACTATACGTACAGATTTTCACAACCCGCTAATTTCCCCCAGTCCTTCCCGGGGCCGGCTTTGTACAGTTCCTATGTATTTAACATGGGTATTTCATTTTAAATCAAGGCCTGAATACACGGGTTCGCTTGGGAAGCATATGTATCTCGCGGTCCAGTGGGACTTTTGGAGTGTGGGTGAAATTCTACCCTACCAGGGCTCAACGTGGTAATATTTCAGAGTATCTACTATTTGCTCAATGTATTGACTTGTGTACACTACTTGTAATAGCGTCAATAAATTTACCTTACTTTACACTTTATGGCCATAACATGTCTCAGCAAAATACAACCCTTTCATTCAGTTACATTCCAAATGGTGTTTTTTTGTTAGCTATAGTTTGTTTATGTATATATATATATAAGAAAACAAATAAATAATGGAAATTATTGACATTGCAACAATTTTATTTATATTTATAAAATGAAGTCATGTTTATGAACATGTAATTATCAATGAATCACGAATGAATTGGTGAGTTTCGATGAGTGCAAAACCACAATGACTGTCGATGTTTATTCCTTGTTTCAAATTAGTGCATCCAAACAAAATTAATTATCAATAACTTTTACAGTTTTACAATAAGAAAATAAGCTGGAAGTTATAGTTCTCCACAGACATAGTCAAAGATCCTTCATAATTGCTCAGCTAAATTTTCACTGGATAAAAAATTATTTAGGTGATTTCCATTTGCTTAACAAAGTACAAAAATAATTCTGTAAGGTGATTCAACTGTATTACCGATTATTACCATGGTATAACTAGTTAAAACCAATTTAGTTTTTCTGAATTAAGGGTTGTGAATCTAGAGTAGTAGATTTGGTTTTCTACAGTACAAAACATTTTCTACATGTAAAAAACCAAAAGTGGGCAAAACCAAATTTATTACTTAATAAAATAATAATAATCATCATCTTTATTTTGAGTACTATATATAATACACACACATATATAAATTTATTTAGCCTGTTTTTATTAGTCAAAAAAATAGAAGTTTAAACAAAAAACTTAAAACTGCTTTCAAAATATAAGTCTTGTGTGGTTTCTTGGTCGAATGGTAAGGACACTTGCCTCTCACCCATTAATTTAAGGCCTGTTTTGTAGAATGTGGAAATGTTGATTAAATTTATTAAATGGTAAATGGCAGGAATTCCGGGTTTGATCCCCGGTCGAGGTGCTAGGATTTTATATAAATCAGAAATTAAGCCTAGCATACTCGGACATTGGATGTGTGTCCATTGTCTCTAAAATGTGTAGCCCTCTCCCACACAAGGAACCTTGAGGTACCTTCAGGGATACAGGGGGGTTGTATTACCAGTGGTGTGGTGTTTATAATTTAAAAAAATAATGTAATAGTTAAAAATAGAAAGCTATGTCGTAAACTGCCTAATAAGTTATGTTTAGAAAAGTTTTCCTCATGTAATGTATTAGGTAATTTACTAGAAATAAGCTATCATTACAACTGGTTGGAATACAGCTCTAACTGGGTGAAATGGAACTAATTTAAAATATACTTAGCGCAAGTGTCTAACAACAACTTGAAAAAAACTGCAAAATGTTTAGGTAAGAGATGCCAATTGCTTCATAAATACTAATGAGCTTATCTCTTGGTAGTGGAAATAGGTCTACGTCAAATAGATCAATAAAAAAAAATTAAAACCCCACAAAAAAAACAAACCAGTGTTTAAATATGTTTTTAAAAATTAAAGTTATAAATGTTTTATCTCTCTTGTAGTCAAAAAAAAAATTGGATTACATCCAAATATAATCAAAAGAAAATGATTTAAGAAACACCTGGAAATATTTTAGTAATTCAGCAAAAATGTAACAATAAATGAAACTTTTTGATATGTATAAACAAAGTTAAGCATATATATACGCATATTATGGTATAAATTATAAGTATTCCTTTTAAATTATTATTGGGCTGCTTAACACTTAAAATTTTTCAAAGCACGATAAATGATAGCCAATATAATTAGATGAAATAATTAAACAGCCAAAAAATTTTTTAATAATAGAATCTAATATTACTGCTCAACAGTAAGTCAGTAAATGTAGTTATCACCATCTAATAAATAAAATCTTACCGGTAGTTAAAGCAGGCGTCCATTCCTGTTCACCGGTAGCACCCCAAAGAAGAGTTAGACTTTTTGTTGAATTTTTTGGAGGGACTGTGACATTGTGACCAGTGTTGTGTGCATTTGGACGTTTTTTACAATCTGAATAAAAATTATAATACTGTCTACACTTTATTATGGAACTGACCGCAATATACATACAGTGTGGCCCAGATTTAAAGTGACATAGAATAATGAGAGATACAGCACAGTTAGTGTGCTGAGTTCAAAACACCCTCAAACATACCCTTGAATGTTAATTGTTTTTGAGATACAGAGCGTTTTTTAGTTTTTAACTAAAACTGTAGTCGGCCATATTTTTGGAACAGCTTTAAATATTTGAATAAAATTTGGTGCAAATATTATACTCTTTTAGTTCAATCAAAATCATAATTAATTTGGGAAAAATTCCAAGACCGGATTCAATTTTTTATGTTTCTCTCAGTGCCGATAACATCACCCTGTGTGTAATTTTTGGTAAATATTAGTCAACATTTGAAAAGTCAATGGATCAGTGTATAAAATATTGTCAAAATATTTGATGACATATTTAATTTTAAAAATATTGATTGACCAAATTTTAAATTCTATAAATTAGGAAATCAACTAACATTACTATTGTAATATTATTAATTTTACTTAAATACCATACATTAATTAAGTATCCTCAGTTTTTTGAAAAAGAAATACTCTTTTATCGAAAAATTAATGAATCGTGCAGGGCTGAACTGGTTTAAAATTCCATGATTAAGTATATTTTATTTAAATTTGTTATTCACATTATGTAAATCATTTTTGAAATTCGATAATAAGAGACTAAAAAAGTTAATTATAATAAGAAGAGCTTGTTACCTGTTATTTTTTGTTTGCTTGTTTCTAAGCTTTTTTTAAGTTTAAAATTCCCATTCAAAATATAGCACATTCCATTTATTTCATGGAAAAAAATGTCAAGCACAACTAAAATTAGTTATTAAACACCTATAGAAAACAATATTAAAATAATAAAGACAAAATAAAGTCAAAATGGAACTTATTAAAAGTAACAACTTACAACACTTACAACTAAAAAAAACAAATTAACAGAACGATGCAATTAATTAAAATTACAATAAATTTTCAAAATAACCACCCTCAGCATTAAACCATTTTTGAGAATGCTTTAAAAGATTTTTCACTGATCCATCAATCATTTCCGGGTTATTTTTATGTTATCACATTCGTTAATTTTTTTTTTCTAGTAAATGTTCTAGTGTGTCGAATTTTCTATTGTACGTCTCTGACATGAGTTGGCCCTATAAAAAAAACAGTCCAGAGGTGTAAGGCCAGGAGACCTCGGTGTCCAGTTGACCAGAATTCTTCGACCCATTAATAATAATAATAATAATAATAATAACTTTATTACTACTTTGCTACATCAAGAATACAAGATTTACAACACTAATAATGGAAAAAACAAAGTACTTAACTAAATACACACATAACTTAATGTTTACTATTTTTACAATTACAATATAATATGGTCATGGACAACACAAAAATATGAAATCTGTATAATATATTTTATATTGTCCATTTTTCTTTTACATGGACTGTACACTTTGTTTTAAATATATTTGAATTTTGACTATTTTTAACCTCCTTGGTAGGTAATATAACTCAATCCCTTGATAAATAATTGGTTTTCACCAAAGTGTGTTTGTTCTGTATTAAAAATTTTGTTGACCTCTAGTTTCATGATTATGTATGTCACTCACAAAAGTACTGTTCAAAAATGTTTAGGTACATTTTCGACTTAAAAAACACATAATAGACTGTCTTACAGACAATATATTTGCACAGTCCAACATAGTTTTAACTCTTGTATAAATATTACAATTCAATTGTTCTTAGTCTATTTTGTTTAGTTTGGAGGTCGTATTTGGTTAAGATGAATGTGGGGCACAAATTGGATGTATTATAGTATTATATATTATTCGTTTGTCCATATGCCAGAAATTTACTAATCCTAGATAGGTAATTAACTTTTTTGGAAATTTTTTTGTTTATATACTCAGCATGTTTACAAAATATAGTTTTGGTCAATACCCCTAGATATTTAAATTCATTAACATTTTCAATTGCATGATTATTAATTTTGATATTACAGTTCTCTCGTTATTTAAATTATGTTTAGTGCCTAGTACATACTTTGGTTTTTCTACATTTAACATTAAATTATTCTCCCCTAGCCATTTAACTTATTTTTTAACTCGGATTAAGCTTTCACATATCCATTACCAACATTACAAGGATTAGCACATTTGTATATCACAGTTTGTTACACATTTACAATATCGTTTATGTACAATATGAACAAACAGGGCCCAAGACCCCCCTCGGCACACCATAATCCGGCTGCTTGATTTGCACTTCCGTATTTCACAACCTGATATCTTCCCAAGATATGAGCAAAACCACTCCCACACTGAACCTTTTATTCCCATTTTCTCCAATTTCATCAATAATAAAATCTGTCTATAGTTTCGAATGCCCTCTTAAAGTCTAAGAATATTCACCAACATATTGTTTATTACTTAAGGCTTCCTTCCAATTCACTAAACTACTGTATAGCCGTTTCACAAGAATTTAATTTTCTAAAACCACCTTTTTGTTAATATCGCTATCGGTTATGAACTCTAGTAACTGATCTTTTACAATTAATTCTAATAATTTCTCATTGTGGCAGCATGTTTAATGGTCGATGTTCATTACATAATTTGTATTGGTCTTCTTTTCCACTGGGACAATTGTTGATTTCTTCCAATTTTGTGGCACTGCACCCGTTTCAAGTGAACAATTTATTACATCCATTATTCTATTTCCAATAGACTCAAATATAATTTTAATTTTTTGTTGTGATTCCGTCTATATCACTGTTCTTATTAGGCATCATATAACATATTTACGTAATGCGACAATTCTTCTTTTTTAAACTGTGTCCATGTTGTTTCTGTTTGTTTAATATTCCCAACTGCAAAGTCATAATTATTGTCTTTATAATATTTCGAGTTATTTGTATACTTCAATATATTGAAGGCTTCGCATATATTTTCTTCACCCCTAATTATATTTTGCCACATTTAACCTCATTTTGCAAGTAGCTATTTTACCACTTGTAAGTTCTTTCAATGTTTTCCACATTCTAATAGCATCACCACTACAATCATCTATTTTCTCTTTGTAATATTTAATTTTGTGCTGTCGGATCAATCTGTTGTGATAATGCCGAGTCAGATGATCTCTGACCGGTACAGAAAAATGGAGTCCAGCACCATCAAGATAAAACCACATGCTCCTAGAATGTATGCCTTGTTATAAATCTGGCAAAACGCCTAAGAAAATTTAAATAAACTTCTACCCATCCTCGCGGTCCTATTATGTGGTTAAGATAATACTTTTGTGTAAAAAGAGTGTAGACGTTTTCTAAATTGCCATATACTAAATCATACAACATTTTCAAAGGTACTCCAATTTAACAATGAACATAGAAAAGTTTGTATTAATGTATTTGAAAAATGATGTAACTAATATGATTAACAAATTTAAATAAAATGTACTTAATCATGAAATTTTAAGTGAGTCCAGCACTGCACGAACCATTAATTTTTCAATAAATGTGTTTCTTGTCCAAAAAACTGAGGATGCTTAATTAGTGTAGGGTATTTAAGTAAATTTAATAAAATACTAACGTTAGTTAGTTGATTACTAATTTATAGAATTTAAAATTTGGTCTATCGATATTATTGAAAATTTATTGGAGAATAACCTTAAACGTGCCATCAAATATTACGACATTATTTTATACACTGATCCAATGACTTTTTAAACGTTTACTAACATTTCCAAAAAAATGATTCACAGGGTGAGGTTATCGGCACTGATTGCAACATTATAATTTATTGGAATTCTAGCAATTACGAGTACTAGTGTGCAGTGTTGTGTGTTCAGTAAAATATTGGAAAATCAGCCTCTAGTTTTTATGTCATGTCCTATTTACTCACGGACCTTAGTAATAAGGTACATTCCTTTGCTGTCTTACATTAATAGGTAGACTGGTTGTTATAAAACTAATTTTATTTAATACTTTTTAGTGTTTTTTTACGATTCTTTTTCTTTTATTTTGTTACTTTACCCTTTATTAGTAACCTTATTTCTCTTCTTCGCAAGGGGTTTCTGACATATTTAACAATTTGAATAGGTTGAGAAATTGAATTAGGAGATAATTTGTTTGTATGTAACCAAAATTTCTAACCTACCTTCAAACATCTAAATTCGATCTTAGTCAACCGTAAAACCTCCCTATATATTATATCTCATAAAAATAGGAGTAAGTTTAATGAATGGTGTCAACTGAACTCCTTTTATATTCTAACCTGTCTTATTCTATTGGTTAGGTTACAGAATTTTACCTCTATTTCTTACCTCAGAGGCAAAAAATGTTATTTAGAATTTTTCCCTTTGCTTTTAGGGAAAAATCTATGAATACTCCAAACCTCAACGAAGTGGATATAGCGTTCTATACTGACTATACTCTATTTCAAACACCTATGGCAGAATTTGGCCAGTTATGAATTTACAATTTGATTTTAAGCAGGTACCTACAGAGCCTTCATAAATGATTGTAAACAACGTTATCAATTGGTACCTTTTAACTTGTGATTTTGTGTTTTTCATATTACGGCAGTACCCGATGAGGATTTTTGCTCATACGTATGTGTCTAATGAATAGTTTTCAACCATCTTTTGCTGACGGGACAACTCGACAAGGCTGTAAAGGTACCTAATTGGTCACGTGGTGTACGATTATTTATGAAGACCCGTTACATACCTATGTATAATGTTTATAAGTGTGCCAAATCTCGATTAACTAGCTCTTGGAAGTGGATACAGAGACGACTGAAGAAATTTCTAGCGTCACTAGTAACATCTGAATAAAAAATCTCCACAGTTTTTTAAACAATTCTACAGATATTTCTTACTATATAATATACCAACAAGATACATACATTCTTGTAAAGCAGCAGTTGCGCTAACTGATTTTGACAAATGGCAGCCACCAGTAGCAGAAATTTGCCAATCTATATTATCAGTATCTAAATTCGGTGTATCTGGCTGTGTGGGAATGGCTTGGTAGTGATGCTGTTGAATTAAAACACCAGTGGGACCCTTTGGAAATATGTGAGTCCATCTTCTTCTGTTTGAAGTTAATTTAATTGTAACATGAGAAGGATCAAAGGGATTTATTAAAGCTCTTGATTCAAATGGCGGTGAACCCTCTGAACCAACCACCATTCTTGGTGGTGGTGATACTTCCTTTTCTACTGAAATGATTCAATTGTCAATAAATCACAAAAACACACTTTAGAAAAAGACAATCATGGTGTAATTACAAATTATTTACCATCAGCATGAGGAGACACAATTGGACTGCAAGTAGCAGGTGGTATTGCAATTGGTTCTGATCTCGCATTTGAGTCTACTCTGTGTGGAATATCTGGATCAGACATTTTCCTTCTTTGCCCTTTAGTGAAATCTTGAGAATCTAATAAACTACCTGAACTTCTCTTATATCGAGGTGGCATTTTATGATGCATGGAACTAAAATTATTCAAAATATTATTCTCATGCTTGATGCATGCGAGAGGTTTCAATGATACCAAAAATGTTGTGATATTATAACACCTTCTGATGGCTACTACATTGGCCACCTCAGACCCTTACCACTCTCAATTCCAATATAACTATTCAATAACCTATTTTTAGTATTTCTATTCATTCAAAAGATAGCTGAATAAAAATAATATAACTCTAATAGATGTACGACTGAGAAAAGTCGCAAATTTTGCAATGTTAAACTTTTTAGCATTAATCCAATGATTACTTTGCTGTTTAAATAATATATCTGGTTAAATTAACACTTTCCTGATGTTAAAATAAATTCAGATACAAAAACATTAACGATAACCATATTATTCGTTTACTTTAATTTTTATTTGGGGGCCAACCATAAAAAAAATAATTCTAGTATGTTATTATTATTAGTGTTATTACTCGATACAAAATTAGTGAACATTTTTTAAATGAAATACTTCTAGATTGTACTAACATTTTTAGTCGACACTATTTTATTGTTAATTTAATATCAGTGTGGTTTCACCGGACCTAATCGCAAAAAACTGTTGTGTGTTTGTATTGTAACAAGGTATTTTTTTCTCAGTGTATAAATAGGCTACTGCTTGCACTTGGATCTACACAAATTTTGTAGAACAAATTATAAAATTTTAAATAATCTGACATTTTATTTGCTTCATTTTTTCAAACTTAATACAATATCAATAATAAATATATACATGCATACCCGCCTACTTGTCGGGTATTGAGAAAAAAATAATGTCTCCAAAAGAAATTAGTACCTAAAATTAGTGGAAAATTTGATTAGGTGTGAAAGTTAATAATTACAGTTCCAGTGGGAAACTTCCCACTGGTGACAATATTTTCATGTTTACTGAATCATTTTATTTAGAAATAACAAAAAGTGCAGATATCGTAAATATAAATGCAATGGCACCAGTCATTAAAAAAGTGAGCAGTTAGTGGCGTCTTTTCATGTTAATAAAGGAACCTCATTTTTCTCATATTATCATCATTGGAACGTTATGAAATTTACACAGTAAGTAGTTGAAGATATAAATAATACATAGGAAAAAAAAAATGAAATACAGTGTTTTTACATCCTTCCACCATTTTTTGCAATTATCTCATAAACGGTTGGCTGACAAGTGGTCACTTTCCATATGCACATACACAAATATAGTTTCTTATATTTTATAATATTCTCACCTGAATGCGCTAGTATAAAAGTTTTATGTAGATAATAAATAAATTATGACACCTCAAATGATACAAATATTTTAATTATTGGCAAGGACTTAAATACCATCAAGAATACTGCTGAATTAATATATTTGAATGTTATCCAAGCTTAATTTAAATAAAAATAAAACTAATATGTTATTATTCACTTTATGAAGAAACTTAGACAGTTCTTTTATTAATGTAAATGACTACATTAAGTTGTGTGAATCGGTGAAAAAATTAGGCATAACATTTGATAGTCACCTGCAATGGGGAAGTCATATAGACACTCTGTGTAAGAAATTATGCAGTAGCTGCTACGGTTCATGTCCACACATTGTAGCCGTGATGTTTTCTTGAATTTTTATTATGCTAATTTCCATTATCATCTGAAATTTGGCATATCTAATTGGGATAACAGCACACACATTAATCGAGTGTTCATTATGAAAAAAATATGCTATTCGAATTGGAAGTTTATATATTTGTATACAAGAATCAGCATATATTTCTTGCCAACCGAATTAACCATAACCACAATACCAGATCTATGGGGAATAACTACCATAGCAAAAATTACATCGAACATCTCTATACCAGAAAAGTTTTCATTACAATAGCTGTAAATTTTTTAATTCCCTATCTGACGACATTAAATACTCAAAAAATGTATATGTCTTTAAATCTAAATTAAAGAAAATTCTGCAGGACAAAAATTGTTATGCTATCGACGACTTTTTTTTATGAATGTTTTACGTTAATTGTGACTTATGTAAATCATTTTCTATATTATACATTTTTTTTTTTAGTATTTAATCTATTTTTACATTACAAAATATATCTATGTTCTTCTGTATTTGTATCACAGTTTATTTTTTTACACCAATAAATAAAAAAAAACATTTTATCACAGAAACTATTGAAACAACTTAGTTACAGTCAATCTATCAATTTAAGATGTTAAATTAAATATGACAAATGTTTATATTTTGAATTATGTAATTAAAATATTTTTTAAATAATGTGTTAACCGGCCCTCTGAACAGTTCAGAATGATTGACAGACGTTATATAGGTTTTCGTTTCTTATATTGTAACTGGAGCGAATCATTTCCTAAATGTAAAAGTTTTTATTTTTGGTGTCAATATATTTTTAATCTCAATATTTTTTTGCTTCTAATACTATGAATACTGTTACTTAATCTAATGCCATCTAGATTGAGTAGTTTCTGCAATAAAATGTATTTGAAGTGTCACGTTTAATTTATTGTCAGATAAGAATGACAGTATAAAATATAAAAACTATAAGTATTTATTACTGTTATCATATTAAGTTTGAACGGATTTGTAATACCCAATAATTATTTTATTATTTTTTCTAGAAACACAGAAATTATAAATTTTGACATATTTATTTTGTCAAAATATTTTACAATGTTGTTTTTACAAATCAAAAATAGAATAAAATTTTTTTACTCACCTAATTTCGGCAGTGTGATGTGCCGGAGGGCATCTGAAATATTTTAGCATCATATGCATCATAATCAAAAAAGGAATTGTGAATGTACTCATCTTCTGGCAGGAGCTTAGATCTGGGGGAATCTTTTTTTATCTCCCCATCAGGCAGCGGAGGTGGTAATTTTATTCTTGGAATGAAATTGGAATATGCTATTTTTTTATTTGTGGAATAGAAGGACAGATTTATCCAATGCGGCATTGAATAATCATCAGGTACATTTAAGTGGGTGTCTTTATTATGAAACTGAAAGTAAATTTTAGAGCTCCTTTTGTGTTTCTGTACAAGTTAAGAGTAAATATAACTATTAATTGAAAATTCATAAATTAAATATTAGGACAAAAACTGACAAGCATTTTGAGGAAGAATTTATTGTTAAATATTAGATACCTACATATTAACTAAATAACTCTGATTGTTTTATGGAAATAATTTTGTTTAAGTGAATAAACACAAAATACATAAACAAATTTTAAAGCAAATATTTTTCCTAAAACTATTTTCTTATTAAATTTTAAATCACTAATGGTATGGTTATAAATATCTTACTAAAGTGACGGGTTATGATGGATTGTAAAACCCCCAAAAGTAGTATTTATTGTCACCCAATCTTAGAATATATGAACTAAATTATTATTTTATCTGCTACATTAAAAAAAAAGTTAAGAACTACCTTTAGTAATGGTACAGCATGCAGTGGTTGTTCACCGACACAAACCAAATCGCTACCAACACCATTGTCTATTATTCTTTGTTTAGTTATGTTAGTAAGCTCTCTGTCCACTTCAAAAACTCCTACTCCAGGAGTTACCACAACACTTAATTGCCCTGTACGATCAAAACTACGATCCAAATAATGTTTCTCGAATACTACAAAAAAAGGATGTTGAAAATTCTTTTATTATATAAGTTATGATTAGTATTACCATTTAGGGACATATTGAGAACTTCTAAAAAATTTCCCTGCGCAGCAGTACTATTAGTCGCAGCAGGAATAGTTTGATCCGGCCTTGAATGATATTCAAGAACTACTTTCAAATAATTTTGAAAAATACGTCGCAATTGTACTAAAATACCGCTCCAGTCATCGTATCTTTCATTTTGTACTGCAACTCTGTAAAATAGTGGTTGTTCTAAAATGTTCAATTTGTAAACTATTTTAATTACTAGAATTTCTCCTTGAAAAAGTAATACTGACTGTTTGTTGTTTAATGATATATACAAATTTAATAATTCATATCCGGCAGTGCAAAAGTAGCCAAACCATTAAAATACTTTGGATAATTAGAAGGAAAAAAATATATATAATAAAGAAGGAAAAAAATAAATTGAGGCCTCTAAAATTTAGCAAAAAGAAATAACCAAAATGCTAAAGGGGGAAGTCTGGATTATTTAGGAGAAATATTTTCCTAGTACCCTTCAAATTAAATATTAAAATTGAGACTTCTATTTTTGCAACCCACCCACCTATAATAATCTTCATAATATCTTCCTTTATAATCCTTCTGCAAGCATTCTCTCATATGTTGAGGAAATTCTTCTAAACTACTAGCTTCGTAAAATGTTCTAGAAAAAAGAACTATAGTGACTTCATGGTTGCTTCCATTCTTCTTCCATTTCATAAATAAATCAGAGAGGAACCCATTCACGGCTTTCTCAAAATATAAATCACCATATATATCGAAATCCCACATTTCTGAAGACATTTGCAAGAATATGTAGACCATTGCAGTGGACGATCGAAAAACAACTTTTGTGTCATCAGTTATTACTCCACAGGCTACTCGATCTCCTTGGGCCCACATTTCATATACTTGACATCGTACAGCTCCACCACAAAATTCTAACTTTTTATTCATATAAACACATGTATTGACCTACAACAAAATTACCTGTATCCTGAAATACACTAAAATTATTTTTTATTCTGAGAAATATATACCGGTTTCTGTAGATTCAACTACTGAAATAAATTTACATATAGGCAAGTTATATTTAATTTCCACTGATGAACTTCCAGTTAGCAAAATAAAATAGTATGACACACATAATCAAGGAAACAGCCCGAATTTTCAAGTGGAAAAATTTTTAATTCAGTTCATAACAATTTATTTAACAATTAAAATAACAATGTATGTAGCCCTGCCAGGACCCAATAAAACTGATATAAACCAACAAGGATTTCTAAAATAAAGAAACATGTCCAGTAGTCAGTCCTGCTACCTCATTAGTGTTTGGACTTTTATGTTGATTTCGAATATCGCTCTTAACTTTAATTAGTGATGTGATGTGTAGTTGCCCGGTCATGTTCCGATTGCCGACATCATGACGGAAGAAGTGAAACCGGTCATTTTTAAAAATAAAAATAAAAGTGTCATTGAATTATCATAATTTGCTCATCAAAAGTGTAGAATACTGTTAAATGAGGCTTACGTTAAGGAAATTTGCAAATTAGTTTTTTTGACATTTTACTCTTCATGCCCATCTTCTAAACTGAGCTCACCCAAATATTTCTTCATCACAGATGTTCTCGTTGCACGCTAGTTTTGTTACGAATTTATCTAATGTAACACTTTTTGGAGTTGCGCTTTCTTTGGGAATGAATAATTGTTTCACACTTTTGGGATATTTCTGGCAATTTTTTACTATGCATTTTGTCAGGCAAGTGGCATGCAGTGCCGGCTGATGAAATTTAGGTTATGTCATATCTTAATATTGGACCATGGGACCCAAACATTACTTTAAGGCGTGATTATCAAAACTAAATGAAGTTTTACAGGAAAAAAAATTGCGATTGAAATTTGCGAAAAAGTTGAAAAAATTATGTGCCTCACTATTATTTTTTTAAACAATTTGTAAAATAGTTGCAAAACTTTTTTCTTTCAGAAATGGGAGGAAAATATATCGACATTTCAAATTTCATAAAAAAAAAAACAACAATTTTTTTATGCCTTAAAGTATCGCTTGAGTTCCATGCTTCAATACTAAGATATAACCTTCACCAGCCACCACTGGTAGCATGGCTTTGATACCGCATTTCACAGAACCTGACTGTGAATATTTTTTTTGACCGATAGTTTTTTTTTTTAAGAAATCTTAAATGAGGGTTTCTTTGCCAACTTTTGGCATTTTTTTAAACAAAAATAAAATGGAAAAGTCTACTGGTCTTTCTTATTACTGAGGACTTATTTCAATTTCTTTGTCCAAAAACAGGTGATTGACAGTTACACATCAATTGTCAAGTGTCATAGTTAAAATTTCAAAGGAAATGGCAAGACATTTAAAATTTTGGACAACTTGGACAAATTGACCGTGTCCGTGACCACCTTGGACACGTTGCTGTTTGACCAGTCAACTTAATCGTGACCTGACAGGTAAATGACCAGTCATTGACCACTCATGGTGACCGGCACTGAGTGGCTGCCAACACTACTTTTAATGCAATGATATTTCTACATTGGAGTTGGCCCAAAACATCTGACAGATTTTACTATATTCTAAAAACCGAGAACATTACACGTTCATGGACATGATTTACAAATTTTGTTTGGAGTAAAATTTGTTTTCTTTTTAGTTATTTATAACTTAATAAATTCTTTTCCAATATTTAAAATTCTGAAATATAATTAGATTCTCTCGTATCTACTATTCATAAACAAAAGGATTTATATAATACAAACATGTTCTCCACTATTTATGTTCAACTTTACAAGTTAATTTTTTTCACACCACATGATGTACGAGATTTATTAAGGTTATGTTCAACACCCAAAATCTTTAAACTATACACAATGGTTACCTATAAAATTCTTAAATAGTAATATAACTAAAACCAATCTAATAAAAAATTCACTGCCAACTCTAATGCAAAAATATTATGAATACATAATGTGGTACTATTATATTATACCTATGTCTAGTTTATTTTATACTGTTGTTTAACAAATTTACAATTATTTGAATATTTTCATTACCAAACTGTTTTTTAACCTCCACATTTCTGATCTTCCCATATATTGATCCTTAAATGTCAATTCAATAGAGTCTAACGCTACATCAGGAGGATTTACTAGACGTATTGTCACATTTTTATATGTTTGTAAACCAAAGGCTGTGGCTATGCTCTGCTCAACACTTACAGTTTCTCTAGTTTGTAATAAGTCATTAGCAAATGATTTTATTTGCAACAGTAATCTAGGAAATTCTTCCTCGAATTCCGCTTTATTTTTATTCCTTTGATGTTCTTCTTCCGGCGGGGCATGATAAATTTCCACAATATCATTTTTTTTAGCTTCTGGATAATCTTTTTGGTTTATGATTAGATCCTCCTCTATAAAATAAATTTAAGATATAAATTTGACCTATAATACCCGAATAAAAACTACAATAAATAAAGCAAATAGGTATAGATAGCTACATAGAAATAATATTAGTTAATTAAGTTTTCAATTAAATCAATATTTTAAAAATACGTTCCCTATGATTTGTGTTTTGATACTTTTAATAAATTTAAATAATACATACCACTGAAAGTCTTTTGATGAACAATTAGACGAAACGATTTCATTTTGATGACTAAATCTATTTATAAAATCTATAATTTTATAGTATATTGGACTTTGCTTTACACAAATATTTATTTACATTTTGATTATCAGTTATCTCCATAATAAATACAAATTTATAAACGCCCTGAAATTTTTTCAGTCGTTATAAATTATACAAAGAATATTATATCTCAATTTTTTTAAACATTTATATGTTTTTATTCTATTTTAAAAAGTCAATAACACATTATTTTAAAAATTATTTTGAGACACGTCAAACAGCAGGTCAAATCAAATTTCCATTTGGTTGTCTACATATAACTGTTATTATCTATAATGTCACAAAAATAATTCATTTATATGCAAACAGGATTCATAAACACTAACTACCTTACTATAATATATTAATTCTGACATTTTTAGACAACCTCTTTTTTATTTTTAAATTGTGTTACAAATCTCAAAATATTAAAGCTCCATTAAACAGTGACATATTTATTATAATACGTCACTGATTTAAATTTGAAAAAATGGTATTCGGATAATTAGGAATTATGTGAAAATTCTTGACAAAAATGACGTTTTCGTCTTTTTGATAAAACAGATTTCTACCCCAGCCCAGCACATCATCTGTTAATTTTATAAAATGTAGTAAACAAGTGTCAAAGTAATTAACACAAATTAAGTTGAGTTATTGTAATTTATAAATTTTTAAGATCAAATTTGTTTGAGAACGTTATGGAGTATACTGCTAACAATTTAGAAAAAGCTGTAACCCTTTTTTACAGAACTGAAGCACACCAGCAAGCCGAAGCACATCAGTGGTTAACAGAAGCTCAGAACTCACCCCAAGCATGGAGTTTTGTCTGGGAACTACTCGATCCTCATAGAGTAATAGTAGGAATCACTTACTTATAGTTTAATATTAAATATGTAATTCCAGAGTTCTGAAGTACAGTTTTTAGCTGCTACTACCTTACACACAAAATTAATGAAACACTGGAATGAAGTCCCAGAAGATCATTATGAAATATTAAAAAAACGAATTTTAGAATCTATTGTAAATTATGCAATGGGTCCAAAAATTGTGCTTAATCGTTTGTGTATAACGGTAGGATATTTTTATTAATAATAAAAACTGTTTGATTTCTATTTTGTTTTAGTTGTCGGCTTATATTATTCATACAGTACCGATTCACTGGCCAAAGGCCTTTGAAGAACTTGTTTCGAGCTTTCAGCCACATCATTTGCCGAATGTTGAACCGGAAAGAGTTATTTGGATACTTTTAGAGATATTAACTGTGATACCTGAAGAAGTAAGATTATGCTTAAGTTAGATCTAGGTGGTTTAACATATTGATTACATTTTTAAATGTTGCAATTGGTATCATTTCTGATTCTGAATAATTTTATTTATTTAACAAGCAAATACAAAGAATTTTTAAACAGTACAAGGATAAATTTTTTTTTTTTTTTGCTTATTTTATGCACCTAAGTGACTTGCACGTGTATGTGCTTAATAACTTAATATCTAATTGTAGGTATGCTATTAGCATAAGTTATTACTACTAATAAAGTGGAAAAATTAATGAGTGAAAAAAAAGAGTGAAATATGTTGAAAATAAAGTTTATATTCATATTATATAAAGAGAAACAAAAAACTAGTAATAACGTAAACGATATAAATGTTTATTTATTTGTTTATTTAATCACTTAAGCTGTTGTAAAACAGATGTGAATGTCATGAAAGATAAGATAATAAATTTCATATATAGGAAATAAAGGTAGTATAAAAAGCAGTATAAGACAGCAATAAGATATAGGACAAAAAACTACAGATTAGAATTGATTGAGTAAATACATTTTTGAATTAAAAAGTTTTTAAGACGATTTCAATTAAAGTTATTGATATTGTTAATTGCATGTGGCAGGTTATTATAAAAGCTAATATCAGAGTAATGCCTAATGAGGTGACTTTTAAAAAAAGTCGTATAGTGATGTGGCAAGGCCACTGTAGGTTATCATGGCGAGTATTGTAGTAGTTGGCGTAGGTTTTGGATAGGTTGATGTTATGTTTAACATAATTTAACACCGTGAAAAAATGGGCACTATTAAAATTACATGATTTCTATAAGTTTTTACAAGAGGTTGTAAAATTAAGATTAAAAATCAATATTTTGGCAAACAAAACCCATCGTAAATTATTGGCTCTCCCCCCACATGAAAATGATAATATTATAAGAAATATAATAATAATACACATTTAATAACGCAGTGTGGTTTATAGAATTTTTCAGCTTGCCAGCTTGCGGATGAAGTAATGCACTTCATCGATTTGAATGTTCTAACTTGGTTTTGAATCTATTGAAACCCCTAAATATTTGACACTGGTTACAGGGTATGATAATACCATTGAAATTTAGCATGATTTTGTCTGTAAAAAGTAAACACACACAGTTTTATCAACATTTAAAATTAGATTATTGGTTGTATTTGCCAGTGTTTTTGAAATTCTGAAATGTGTTAAACTTGTAAAAGATACATCCCAGGAAATATCGCCGGTGCCTTTATTATGCACCATCAGCAGAGATAAAATTTAAACACCTAATAAATTCATGATAATTAATATTTATGTAATCTGTTTTACAAGTCTAATATTCCTTAGCAATAAATCATAAAATTTTTAGTTGAATTCTGGCCTATTATAGTTAGTTACTGAAAATGCAATATACTTAATTTGTTCAGCAACTTGTCGACATTATTTATACAAAATTTTTTTATTAGAAATTCATCGAAATTTTATTATGAAATATGTGTTCTGTAATGTGGAAGACATATTTATGGTTCACTAATTCGCTTTAGTTTTTACAATCGCAAATATGTATACACTAATCAAAACTTTCTGCCAGTATGATCATTTGAATGCAGATAGATTATGTTTTTCATTTTTACTCCAAACTGAAAGGGTCTCGTGACTGATGCAGCTGTTCAGTAGAGCATCTGTCTGATGTCACATATTCAATTTGGAGTAAAAACGATAAACAAAAAAGTAACATAACCTATAATGAATAGTTATCAATGAGTTGTCAGGAATTAATAAAACAAATTTATTAGTTTGCTGAGCTAATTTTATAAAACATGTTGGTTCTGTAATGTAGAAAATATATTAAATGTGTGCTGGTTCTAGTTTCTAATATTCCACAAGTAACGGTATTTAAACCATGCTTGCTGTCAGTTTACTAATTGGCATACTAGGTTACGTTTATTGTTTGTACTCAAAACTGGAAACAACCGGGTCAAGTACTGATGCAAGTGCCCTATTGGACAATTCATATTGTGTGCATACAATTGCTGTGTTCTTTTTAACGAATGTACCGCTCAGAGGTGCTCAAGGGCCTCTAATTGACCGTTTCTTTCACAAAACCTTTAGTACAGCTCTGTGGTGCACCAAGTAGGCCTGGGCAAAAAATCAGTATATCGATTCGAATCGGAATGTTGATTCGAATCGAAACATCAATTCCAATCAGGATATCGAATCGATTCAGCTTATAGATTTGAATCGAATCGGCATATCGAATTGAATCAACCTATCAAATCAAATCGGTACATCGAAATTAACGTCGAGTTTAAATAATTTGTGTAGTAAAACTTCTTCGATGCATCCTTTACATAATAATATATTTTTAAAATTTGTGCTTTATGAAGATGTATAATTCCTACCTATTATTTTTTGTTCATTTTAAATAGCAGTAACAGTAATGGAATGCTCTGTATTTATTGACTTTGGTTTTTACGATAATTGCTGTGTTAAGGCACCAAAAATGTTTACTATTCTATTAAGTAGGTAATGAGTAGGGCAAGCATTCTTAGTTCAGAATCATAGGTGTTGTATGCCACCATGTGGTAACACTGATAACAGAGTCAAAATTTAGGTGGCATTATCGCTGTTCACTGTTCAGTAAAGTAACAGTTTACAAGGAAGTAAATAAGAAACTACAACAAGTTATAATATTATGAAACCCGGCATGATTTTTTATTTTTGTATTTACGTCTCTCACTATTTATCTGTCTGTGGAACTAACAACTGAAAGAAACACCGAATTGCAAATGCACTGCATTTCAACTCCACTACCCCATCCTTTCGACAACGATGAATACCAATCAAAAATTAAATTATCAATATAAATACCTAACCTATCTATTTGTTATGATTGGAATCTTAACATCGAATCGATTCCAATTATAAACGAATCGATTAATCGATTTGAATCGATATTTTTTCCTAATCGAAAATCGATTCAGTATTTCCCGATTCACATAGGCCTAGCACCAAGCCCATTTATGAATAATATTAATAATAATAAAAGTATTTTATTGGTTTCACCAAAAGGCCATCAACCGAGGTCCTTCAGCCTGTTACAACTGTTTAAAATAATTTACATACCATATCATTTCATTACAGTATAAATATCTGTATAAAAAAAAAACTGATAGATTAGGTTCATTGTATATTATTCAATGCGGTGATGTGTTCCCATAGGATTAGCTCTGGAAATTTTCTTCTGCTAGGTAATTCCTGTTCTCTTGTTTTGTAAAGGGGTTGTATTATTTCTATGTTATTTATCTCCTCAGCAAATTTTGTGGTTAGGGATTGTAATCTTTGGTTGATTGGTGTTATTTGCGTATTCTCATATAGAAGGTTGTTGGGAGGGTTATGGAGAGAATTTCTGGGGTGTCTGATTTTGGTAATGGATCGCAATGTTGATGTTTCTGCTATGTCTAGGCTTTTTATGACTGGTCTTCTTGTATTGAGGTATATTGGGTGGCTATATTCTAATAATGGGCGGCAGATTGTACTATAAATATGGGCAGCAGTTTTTTTGTTGATTCCTTGATATTTATATGTTAGGCTGCGGAAGTGTCTGCTTCTTGCAATGCACTTCTTAATTAGTTTGACATGTTTGTTAAAATTAAGCTTATTGTCTATTGTGACTCCAAGATATTTTACTGCCGGTTGACAATATATTGTGCTATTGTCAACAGTTATTGTTGGAGTGTTTGGCGATATATTATGGTTAAACACGATGTATTGAAATTTTAGGGGATTTTGTTTCATTCGCCATTTGTTGAACCACGTTAATGTTCTGTTCATCAGTTGCTGAAGTGCCTTTGCTGTCTTGTAGATATTCTTGTTATGGCTTACGAGTGCGGTATCATCGGCATATTGGAGAATATACAAATTCAGGTTTAAATATTCTGGTTCTGAATTAAAGTTATGTATATCATAACAAAATATATTGTAGAGCAAGGGCGAGAGTGGAGAGCCTTGTGGAACACCTTGATGGATTGTAATGTTTTGTGATAAATGGTCATTAATTTTAACTTGGACAGTTCTTCCACATAAGTAGTCTTTGAGGAGAAAAAGCAGATATCTGGGGAAGTTGGTTACCATAAGTTTGTATAATATGCCACGATGCCAGACACTGTCAAAAGCTTTATGAATATCAAGAAAAATGGCAGCACTACATTGACCACTAAGTTTTGCTGTCTGTATATTAGATGCGATGATTGTTAAGGGGTGTACAGTGGAGCACTTTTCTCGGAAGCCGAACTGATACCTTGGGATAAAATGTCCTACTTTGTTCTGTAATATCGCTTTGATGATTTTTTTCAAAGTTCCTTCCCATAACAGAAAGTAACGTAATGGGACGATAGTTGATAACATTTGTGTGGTCGGTGTTAGGCTTGGGAATAGTGATTAAAATTCCATGTTGGAGGAAAATAACAGTGATTGAGACAATATTCATATGTTCTTTTAATGTATAAGTGTATTTCATACTTGAGTTTTCTTATTATGTTTTTCATGATATTATCGTATCCCGGTGCTGTGCTTTTACCTTTATAGAGTATTTCAAATAGGTTTCTTCATCTATCACTTTTGTGTCTGGCACTGGGTGTTCAGTAAAATATGTTTCGTACCAGTTGTTGACATCTTCATACTGAGCATCATCAAATTGAGGATTGTTGTTTTCCATGTAGGTTTCATTATAATGTTCTGCAAATAATTGTACTTTTTCTGGGTCAGCGTTATATGTATTGTTATTTTTCTCCAGGATAGGTAGTTTCTGGTGTGGTTTGTATTGAGTAAGTTTTCAAGAGGTTTATCAAGTTATGTTAGAAGCTCCTGAAAATAATAAATATAAATTTGTTGAGTGTGGCAGACTATTTAAGATCAAAAACAAGTTTGTATTTAAAGTTTTATTCAAGTTCTGGCAAAATAAATATTACATAATTTTCATTCAGATCAAAACTGTACCTCTCTTTTCTTTTAAAAATAGTCATTCTGTGCTCGATCAGAAGATTCTGATGAGCTGGTTGCTTTGTCTAAGAAAGCCTTAAAAGTACAGAATTAATAATTAAGCACTAACCATTGTCTAATAATATTACTTCAAGAACCAAATTGTGACTTGCTTTTGTCATTTTCAAATACAGTAACAATGCTTTTAACCACAAAACTTTTCACCGATCACAACTGGCAAACATAAGCTTCGTTTTTACTTATTTCTTTCAGGAGTAAAACCGATTGACACAATTTTCAAGCTCCAGTGTTTCAAACATTTTGAAATGAACACAATAATTGTATGTGAAAATATTTAAGCTACACACATTGGTCTTAAAGCCTACCCTGACTTTTCCAACTTTATGAATGCTGCTATTATATTTTGTTTATTTTAGTTTCAAAGTACTACTTTAGCATTAAACCAAAGAAATAGAGTTCGAGCTGTTCTTAACGAAGTTTCTAAAGACATTTTGAGAGTGGTGGAAATGTGTTTAATGCCATTACCTTCTGCTGGGTGAGTGTCAATAAGATGAATTTTCTAATAAAATATCTTTTGTATGTAAATTTTTAGCTTTGATATTTCCAATTTAACAACATATTTAAATGCAGCACGCTGTGCTTCAGCATGGATTCAATTAGGTGGTTTAACTATAGAAGATTGTACATCTGTAATAAATTTTTTAATTGATTTAACATGCTTTGTGTATTGGTAAGTTATTTCTCTTTACGTTATCTTGAAAACAATAGTATATATTGTTTTATAGGTAGGCCTATAGTTAAGTGGCCCCCCCTTTCAGGTTAAGGTTGAATATTCTAATATGAACATTTGCCGTAAAGTTGTTCCTAAAGGAACTTTAGCCTCATAGTTAATTACTAATAAATTAGTAAATATGAAATGTCAAATGCCGAAAAATTTAATAAGGGCATTATTTTCTTAGCCAAACTAGAGATAAATATTTTGTCAATTAAAATACTTAGATTGATCGAAAATTAATTTTCATTTTTTTTTTTTTTTTTTCGTTTCATATTATTGTACTTTTAATGTGATGGAGCATTTCTCACATTAAAAGTTATATGAAAAAAGGTGCTCTTACTAATTTGAACAGGAACCATTATTTCCAAATTACATTAAATATTACAATGAATCCCTACCCCACCTGAAGCTACCCTTCAGAATTAATTATTTTAATAAACATTAGTCAATATTTGTATGTCTATTAGATTAATTTGTGGGGCTTCGTGATCGAGTGGTAAGAATGCTTGTCTCTCGCCCTGGAGTCCCGGGGTCATTCCCCAGTTGAAGACTAGGATTTTTTCTAAAACCAGAAATTAATCCTAGAATACTCATTGGGTGTGTGTCCATTATCTCTAAATGTGTAACTCTCCTACACAAGATACCTTGAGGTACCTTCAGGGATACAGGGGGTTGTGTGGTGTTTAATTTAATTTAAACAAGTTATTACAATTTAATTTTTTTCAGTTCATGTCGTGAGGCAATGTATTATTCAACTTATTTTTTTTGTTGTATAACCCTTTGAAGAAAAGTTTTTATTTTCCGTATATGCAGTGTGTTTCATAAGGAAATGTACATACGTTAACTGTTGATGTGGTCACCTAGGTGGTTCCAAATGGTTAAGGAGCCTAATTAACAACCGTCGTTACCAAGATGCCTAGTGTTTTGTCGATTTTGCCAAATTTTTTCTTAAGCCACAGAATACGAATCACCATATAAAAATTTGATAATCAGTAGATATGTTTTACATACTTTACCGAATCAATTAACGTATTAACCAAAGTGGAAGTACAGGTCCAGCTTTATAAAAAAATATCAATTCCCTATATTCCAAAAACAACACTGTATAATAAAATTTTGAAAATCTGCTTAGATATTTGAAAACAGCGAAAAAAAAACTAAATGCCATACTTTCTACATTTCCGCATTTAATTCTATAAGTTTTAATTTTTAACACAAATTCAATTTCATAGGAAATTTCATGAGGTAAAATTTAAAAGAATAATATTATTGTCAATTTAACAAGATTATTCACCTTTAAGTAATTAAAACGCTAAAACACGTTGCTTTAGTGTCATAAAAATATTTCAAACAGAAATTACAGGTCTAGCCATAAACCAAAATACTATTTTTCTTAATCAACATTTCAAACACCCTGTATAACGTAATTTTAAAAACAGTGTTAAATATTCGTTTAATGCAATGACTTCAGAATTTTTTCTGAAGTCATTGGTTTAATGAGAAAGTAAGCATCGAGTATGAATAAATAATTAGATTTACTTTACATTTCACCTAAGCCCATGTATCAATGAATTACATAAATTAAGTGTAGGCAATGAAAATGGAAGTGGCTCAGTTGTTCAGTATTTTTAGGTAAGGCTTGAGATCAATGGGTCTAGGGTTCGAATCCTGGCTAGGGTATGGACGTAGTGGCATTTTTAAATTACCGAGACGGTAGCACATTTGGCTAGAATGTTGTTGTGTGGCAGAACATGGCTAATTACTGTCTATCTCTCCTGAGTTCGAGTCTCAGCTGCGGTAACTGGCAAATGTCGGAGGGAATGGTTGTGGTTGAGTGGTGGAAATGGTGGAATAGCAATGTGCTAAACTCCGCCAGGACATTAATATAAATAAGATGTTAAAAAACAAATAAATAAATAAATGAAACCATGGCTTTAGCCAATACGTATACACAATAAAGGTATTTATTCAAATTTCCCATTTATTAAGCATATGTTTAATATAATTTTTAAAATTACTTTGTGCTGGGTGTTTGAAATGATGATTTAAAAAAATAATATTTTGGTTTAAGCTCATACCTGTAATTTCTTTTTTAAATACTTTATAACACAAATTTGTGAAAAAAAATCAAACTTGTAGAATTAAATGCGAAATGTAAAAAGTATACTATTTAGTTTGTTTTTTTCTGCTGTTTTCAAATATTTATACAAATTTTCAAACTTTTTTTTTTATACAGTTTGTTGTTTTTGGGATATACGAAATTGATACTTATGTATTTCCATTTCGGTTAATATGTTAATCGATTTGGTAAATTGAGTTAAACATACCTATTGAATGTCAAATTTGTATACAGAATGATTCGTATACGAAAAGAATAGGCAAAGCCGATAAAACATCCTATATCTTGGTAATGAAGATTGTTAAGACCCATTAACCATAGGTTATTTGGAACCACATAGGTGCCCCACATTTACAGATAACGTATGTACATTCCTCGATGAAACACCTTGTATATTGAAAGAATATATTTTTTACATATATATATATATATATATTTTTTTTATATATACAGGGTGAGTCTTAAGTGCGTAGTTATATTTAAACCACGGATTCTTAACATCTGTAGAAACCCACTGACACATTTTTTTCCTCTTAATTCCCACGTAAAATTGAGTTGTCGACTTTCAAAAAAATAAGATGAAATTGTTTTGGAACTGCTGATTACTAGAAACATTCCTCATTTTATCTGAAATAGTGCATTGACGTTTAGCAGTGTTGCCGCATTTCATATACAATTTAAATAATTACCTACTTATGCGATTAAGTGCTCCATTTGAAATAATTTTTAAACATTTTAAAATACCTTTTAATATAAGAAATGTACAAGTTGCCTTTTTTTTTGCATCAATTAAACTTTCAAGTGTTTCGTAAACTAAAACCAAATTTTCCGATAAACAGTAAACACAAAATGCTACTGACAATTTTAATTTCGTTTTTTTCAAAGTTTATAAAAGAATTATTATTTTTTAACAAGTAGTAGTTACTTACCCTGCGATTATAATAATTTGAAGTAATCCTGTAATTTATTAATAAATAAATCGTTTTCTAAGTCATATGTTCGGCTGGTTCATTGACCTGATATGTAGGTCAATGGGCGAGTTACACTAACCTATCTTTTAGGTACATTACATTACCAACCAATTTATGATTCAAATTACAGACATCAAGCATATTCCTATAAATTAAGATGGAAAATCTAGTTCAAATCAGTAACTAAAAGTCACTAAATAAAAACAACTACGTAACTTTATTTGTAAACAAAATCCAAGCTTTGACGAGAACTATTCTAATAACAAAAAACACTTTTAGGTACTGTTAAAATATCGCAAAACTGAAATAAAAACAAGCACAAAGAGAACAACACGCACTTAAATCGAAACTAAACTTATTCTCGATTTACCAAACACTTAATGTCAGTGACGCTAAAGACGTTTACGTAAATTCACTCTGAACGATTTCCAATTATTATTTTCTCTATTGCTATAAGAATAACAAAGACAGCGAGAGTGAGTTGGCCTCTCCAGGTATATTTTCGTAAACCGCCATGACCGATAAAGAAACAATAATTTGCTTGTTTACATATCAACATAGATTTATGAAAGGGGGAGATAGAACATAATTCACGGCGCACGCTGCCAATTCTCCCACTGCTGGCACCCACCAATCACAGGCAGTGTGTCGGTATCTTCGACAGTTCGATAGCATCCATATTGTATTTCGATGTTCGTTGTGGAAGTGAGGTTTTGATTCAGTGACTATTTTTGTGACTATATAACGTGAAAAATGCCCAGGTGCGTTATAAAAAGTTGTTTTTACCACAAAACTGCAAACTGTGTGAGGGATAAATCATCTATTCATTTATTTCGGTAAGTTACATAATAAACATGTTTGTTTTGGAGGCCATATTCGATTGTTTAAGGAGACACAGAGCCGTATTTCCCATTTCCATGAGATTTGCAAAGATAATTATTAATTATTGCAATAATGTGGATTAATCAAAGGGGATGAATATATTTAATGTTGGCAGTAGCACGTTTTATACGATTTTACATAATAGGTACTTTAAGATTGTATTATTTTTAGTGTTCCAAAGGATAGAGAGAAGAGAGGCTTGGAGAGTATCTTTAAATTTGGAAAAAGAAGATATGTTTGTGAATTCCAATGTATGCCACTTACATTTTACCCAGGAGTCTTATGATTTTGAGAAGTCACCTTTTTCACTCCATTTAAAACACCTATTTTTGACATTACGGTAAGTAGATTCGAAAGAAATATATATTAGTTTATTCAGATCACTAAAATAGCTATTATTAAAAATACAGTACCTACCTACTTAAATTATTAAACAAAAAGTTAATAGTGTCCAAAAAATTACCTTTTCCGAAGTTCTCAAATATTTACTTACATAAAATTTTATAAAAATTAGAAACGTATTTAAAATTTTGTGCCTAAATTATTTTTACAATAATGTATTTATTCATAACTTTTGTTTATTTACTGTTTCCATATGAGCAGAAAAATTATTTTATAAATACCTATTAAATTTATTCGAGAATATAATTAAAAAATTGGTGTGTATTATTTAGGTATACTATTATTTTCAAATATATTTTTTCGAGGATTTATTTTTGTGATTTTCTTACAAAAAAAACAAATCAATATAGAAAATGTAAAATTTTCCAAGGGCCTTTAATTTTTTTTAAATTCAGGTGAATGATGTTCAATAAAGCAGAAGGATAGTTCAATTAGAAATTTTACATTCGCAATATTCATTTATTTTTTCTGATTGCAAATTATGAAAATTGAGAAAAATCCATAAAACTTAATATTTTTCGATAACTCCTAAAATGAAGTCTACAGGGGGCTCGACAGGGGTAGTGTCAATATATGAAGAAAAACCCCGTAGATAAAATATCAAAAGGATTTAAACAATATAAACAATAACACATAGGTATAATACATCTTATTTTTTATAGGATACTAGTAAAAGCTTGACCGAAACTACAGCTGTTTCATCTCAACCATCGACGAGTGCTGCTATATCTTTGTTAAATGAACCACGGCCATCAACAAGTACTGGATTTTATCAGGACATAGAAAGGACAGAATTGCCACAAAGGTCATTTACTAGTTTGGGTTTTGTGGAAAATAAAACACCCCCAAGTTCTCCTATTCGAGGGCATTCTAAAGTAAGTTAACTAAGTAAAATTTATTATTGATTACTATTACTAAGTATTTTAACTTATTGAAAAATAAAGTATACTTATTTAAAAAACATTAAATAAGTTGTTCAAATTGTTCAGTCAGCATTGCCAGGGCCTTTATTATTTAATATTGGCATTCAGTAAGTAATAGAAGTATGTTAAATTAAAAAAAAAAAAAAAATAAACATCTTACGTAAAGTAAGTCTTCATTCAATCTATAATCAAAAATCAATAATAGTGCCAATATTGTTTATTAATTATGTAAATTTTTTTAAGGTTGAAACACCCGAAAAACGAAAACTGAAGTCTCAGTTGACTAAAGCTCGTAAAAAATTAAGAGGCTTAGAACAAGTCTTCGCCATTTTAAGAAAAGAGTTGCTAGGCTTGCTGAGGTGATTAAATCACTCAGTGGCAAAGTCACCGATGAAACATTAGAAACTTTGTGTAAGATACGACCTAATGAAGAATTTTTGCAGACAGATGTACCATAAACATAAGTATGGCGAACAGCTTAAAGCCTTTTTATTAACTCTTCATTATTATTCTGTTAAGGCATACAATTTTGTTCGTAATACTTTTAATTCGGCTCTTCCTCACCCAGACTATATTGTGGTGGTACAAAAATATAAATGGCGAGGCCGGATTTACAGCAGAAGTTTTCGACCTATTAAAAATCAAAGGACAGAATACAGATTATAAACTTATTTGCAGCTTAACTGTAGACGTAATGACAATTCGTCAGCATGTGGAGTGGTATGGAACGAAGTATTACGGATTTGTAGATTTTGGAGTAGAAACTGAAACTGACCGTCATCCTGTAGCCAAGGATGCACTCGTGTTCATGCTAGTTTGCATTAATGAGTCATGGAAGCTTCTTCTTGGATATTTTTTAATAGATAGTTTAACCGGTCAACAAAAAAAAATTTAGTGCTACAGTGTCTAAAGTTAGTCAATGAAACGGGGCTACTGTTGGTTTCGATATGTTTTGATGGAGCTACGAACAATGTTACGTTGGCTAAACGGTGTAATTTTGATCCCAAAAATATACAATCTACATTTGTTGATCCCAGTTGTGGCAGAAGAATTGCAGTCTTTTTTTACCCCTGTCATATGATTAAATTGTTAAGAAATTTGTTAGGAGATAAAAAAAAATATTATTGATGATAACGGTGATATTATTCAGTGGGAATATTTAGTAAAATTAATGAAATTGCAAGATGAAGAGGGTCTTCATTTAGCTAATAAATTGAGAAAATAACATATATTCTTTAAAAACAAAAAAATGAAAGTTAAATTAGCCACCCAACTATTTAATACTTCTGTAGCACATGCTTTGGAGTTTTTAAACGAAACTTTAAAATTAGAGCAGTTTAAAGATTGTGAAGCTACAGTAAAATTTATTAGATGTATCAATAACTTATTTGACATCTTGAATTCCAGAAATATGTATCGGTATGGTTACAAACAGCCTGTTAACAAACAATATTTTGAGGGTTTTAATAAATTTTTGTCAGAAACAGCAGACTATTTAAAATCTTTGGAATCAGCGATTGGCAAACCTGTTTGAGAGAGTGTAAGAAAAATGGGGGTAATAGGATTGTTGTTTTGTATCGAAAGTATAACATTTCTCAATAACAATATTATTGAAGAAAATCAATTATTGTTGTATATTCCTACTTACAAAATTAGCCAGGATCATGTTAAAACTTATTTAAAAACCTAAATAAACTTTGTTTTTTTAATTATATTGATACATAGGTTTATAGAGTACTATCTATTATTTAAAATACACAATGCATAGGTTAGCTAATATAAAAATTGTTGTTTTTTTTCCAATAAAATCACTTTATTTTCAATACTAATTTTTTTATTTGAATTATATTTTAGAATCCAAAATAAAAAATGTATATGGTTTTAATAAAAATATTTAAATAGTCTGGATGTTCTTTATTGTGTTATTTAAAGAAATATACCCAAAAAGAACTACAAAAAAAAGCATCTTATATTTGAGACACAAAAGATTACATCTAGTTAAATAAAAAAATAAATATAAAGCTAAAACTTTCTTAAATACCTTATTTTTTAGTTCTTGCAAAGAAATTAGGAGTTAAAATGTTTTGTTTCTTGTTGTACCTCTACAATATAATGATATTAATATATTATTATGTTGTATACATAAAACCGTTTTATGGCATTGTAATGACAAAAAATACCCAGAAGAATACTATAAATTAAAATAATGCTGAAAACTAAAACAAAACTGTTACTGATGCTAACCTCTAAATTGTATCAGTTGTAATTGTAGTTCGTGTTTACAAGTGCAGTGATAATTCAGTGGCGGCTGGTGGATTTAGGCTAAACCATATCTCAATATTGGAGCATGGAATCCAAACATTATTTTAAGGCACGGCTACCAGTACTGAATGAAAAAAGTTTTGAAAAAAAAAATTAAATAAAAATTGAGAAAAGGTTACAAAAATACTCTGCCGATCCAGATAACTTCTAGACCATTAGTAAAATATTTGCAAACTATTTTTTTTTCCTAATCAGAAGGAAAATTTATCACTCCGGTTTTTTGGTTTTCGAAAATTGTGATTTTTTGTAGTTATGACATTTTAAAATTTAAATTCTTCATTGTGTAAATTTCAGATTGTCATAACTTTACAAAAAATCAAAATTTTCGAAAAAAAAAAAAAAACGGGGTGATAAATTTTCCTTCTGATTACTAAAAAAAATAGTTTCCAAATATTTTACTAATGGTCTAGAAATCATCTGGATCGGCAGCGCATTTTTGTAACTTTTTTTCTATTTTTTTTTCAATTTTTTTTTGCAAAACTTCTTCGTTCAGTAACTGGTAGTCGTGCCTTAAAATATTACTTGGGTTCCATGCTCCAATACTGAGATATGATATAACCTAAATCCACCAACCGCCACTGTAACAATTAATGTTTCATCTGTGGGAAGATTGCAACGAGTAAAGTTGTGACATTGTAAGTGTGATATTTTTATTAGTGATTAGTGTTATTCTCGGAAACTGTAATATTATTTAATAGTTATTAGTGTGTGTTTTAGTCCTGTTATTGATTATTATTAGTGATTTATTTTTGCTGTGTACCAGGGTATGTGGATTATTTATAGAAGAGATTATTTTATTTCAATTAGGTACGTGCAGAATGCCAATTTTTTATTATCTATTTCAGTAAGTATTAGAATTTTTTATAGTTTAATTTATTTATTAAGGAGTTTAAGTTTTTGTTTTCAGAATTTATTGTTAATTTTACTAACATAGCCTCACCCAAACTAACACCCCAACCACTTCCTGGCAGGTAAAGCTCATACCTCCACGTGGTACTTACTGGGCAACAATAATAATTTCTTATTTAAAATTTTTTTTGTTGGCTAAACTGGGCAAAAAATAATTCTATTGTGGATGGATTATAGCAATTAATAATTTAAGTTAGTAATCATAATTCATTATTGCAAAAGTATTATATGATCTTAATACGGTCCTGTCCCACCAGACTTGGACGTTTGATTGATTCATGGAACCAATCAGTTTCTCTCAAAAGTGAGACAGACAACTTATAACCTCGCATTATACGAATTGCGAGCAAGGAACTTGTTAGACGACAGAGAATATACTCGCCTAGCACGCGGGTTCGAATCACACTTATTTTTTTTTTTTTAAATAAGTATTTTTTAGTTCGTTAGTAAGATTTATATGACGATTACATTTTTTTCCTTGCCCTTTATTATAGTTTGTTTATTTTTACTACATTTTTTTCCTTGCCATTTATTATAGTTTGTTTATTTTCACGGACATCGTCGGGTATGTAGTCCTAAGTCTGCGTTATTTCAATACTCGCAACTGATGTTTCTGTGCCATCCACGTGTTAAGTAAACCAATCTACCTTTCCGTTCTTTAAAGTATATGCTTCTTTATAAAATGATTATTTTCAATTTTGTTTCATTTTTAGTAAAGTGAAACCAAATTACCAGATGTGTACTAATTTAAAATAGATTTGTGCGGAACGCCGACAGTGGCAACACTGCCTTGAGTTACGTAATTTCTATGAACGGTGTTTCCACAGATATCCAGTGACCATCAAAATGTCGGTTGCCGGAGGACGAAAAAATTATCAGAAACTCAAAAATTTTTTTTGTTTAAAAAAAATTTTTTAACAGTGCCAATCAATTGTACTCGACGAAATATATTGAGGGTTAAAATATAACTACGCATTTAAAACTCACCCTGTATAATAAAATACATATTTAGATAATACAGATTTTAAAAAGTGACATAACTACGGGAAATGTACGCATCGCGCAGGCTGTATAAATCGCAGAGTAAAAGAGTGGACTAACTGCGGGAACCGTACGAGTCCCCACAAGCTTCCCAGAGCCGCATCCTGTGCGCTGTGCGACTCGCTAGTCTATGCGGTCTATGGTATTAGAATTGAGTGACGAGTCAAAGGGTTAACACTCCTCAAATTAAGGCATTTCATTGTGGAATACTTGTATGGTAAAAAGTAATTTCTTAATTTAAGTGATATTTTTTTAAACGATTACTATCATACAAAATGTTGCTAATATGTTCTAACCAATAGTCATCTTAAAAGGAACTAAATAATTTGTTTGTTAATTTTTTCAGTTTAATACATAGTTTATTTGATGTAAATGAAACTTCTCCAAACTCAAAATAGAATACGATTAAATCAATATTTATGATAAACTATTCAAATATTTCATTTATACAGTGAGAATTGTTTCAAGTCGATCAGGTGTTAAAAGGAAAGCAAATAATGACATGTATGGATTATGCCCTTTCCACCTGTAATAAAAACCGTCATCAATACTCCACATAAGAAATCTACATGTATATCATTTGCTGTCCTTTAATGCCTGTTGAAATTGATTTAGCGCTCGCTGTATATACATACATGAATTAAACAAAAAAAAGTGATATAATTATTTTAATATATAATTCCCATTTTATTGAAGAAGCATTTGTTGAATGTAAAATTTTTTTTTTCCAGCAACACAAACCCTTTTTGTTTTAAGGCAATATTTTTTTTGACTACTTTATTTTAACCAAATAACATTTATTTCAAGGCCAATACTGTACAATTGAAATTGCAAAAGATTTTCTTATCGACTATGGCTTCTTGGTCGAGTGGTAAGGACACTTGCGTCTCACCCTGGAGTCCCGGATTCGATCCCCGGTCAAGGAGCTAGGATTTTTTCTAAACCAGAAATTAAGCCGTAGCATACTCGGATATTGGGTGTGTCCATTGTCTCTAAATCAATAGCCCTGTGGTGTTTAATTAAGAATTAACCAATCACAGTACAATAACAATACCCTATTTCAGCATTTCTCAATACAAATCAACAGTCACACTGTCACGCCACCCCCGTGTTGTTATTTTCAGTTAGTTCTATTATTATTTCCAGTCAGTTCTAGATAAGTATGGAATTTCTCAAGTATCTGCCATTTTTATGTAATTTTATTTTGTTTTTAAAAAAAAGAAACCAAAGGCGTTTTGTAGTAAGCGCAATAGGCACAATTTTCTTGCTTATCTTGCGTGGTAAATCCATGATTTTCCATTTCGATGAAAATTATATCAACTTTTATTTTATATCATATCATATTAATATTATCAATCATGCAAAACTATGCTAGTCGTGTCAAGAATTCAAGTAAAACAATCAAGACTTGCCTCACTGTCCATGAGGGACCATGGTGCACCTCGCCAGAGCTCTAGTCTAGGATACATTTATATTTTGTTGGCCCTTACTAGGTAAGATGTGACTAATTATTGTGGACGGGTATACCTGGCGGTTGGAGGTCATTCCAGGGACAAATATAACGACATACTATAGTTAACGTTTTACGCATAGTATTCACCCGTTTCAGACTTCCAAAGTTTATAGTGTCTGATAACGGCCTGCAGTGATTTTGAACAATATTGTGCAGATAAAGGGATAACACATGTCAGAGTGACCCCTTACTATCTCAAGTCAAATGGACTTGCATAACTCGCCTTGTGCACATTTAAAGATAGAATGTCTGTGAGTGATCAGTCGTCTGTGGATGTGATAGACAGGCTGTATCAGTTCTTGTTTTCATACCGAAATATGGTATAACGTTCAACAGAGAGAGCCCCTAGTCAGCTGATGTTTGGCAGACATTCGAGGTCCTACTTTGATCACCTCAAACCTATCTCTCGTGTAACATTGACAAAGCAGCAATGAACCAAAAAAGAATACATAATCGATGAGCAAAAGAAAATAGTTTTGATAATGACCAGCTAGTTTGGATAAATAACTCATTAGGTAAAGGGTCAGTCCTGGGCCAAATCATTAAGCAAACCGTACCTTCGCCTTACATTGTCATGTGTATCAAAGCGTAAACGCCGACCAAATGCGGCCTCGCCATTCTAGGTCTGTCGACAATAGAATACCTGAGGCTCCCTTTCCCCCAATTACCATGGCAAAGGCCTCGCTGAAAGCACGTTTTTACCTTCTGAAGTTGATACCTACTTTTCAAAGGAAGATACACATCTTGATGTTCAAGATAACATCAAGACAACAGACAAAGAGAAAATATCAAACATCGTCCAATATCCTGATAGGAAAGGTGAGTCAGAACAACAAGGAAATCCACCCTGTTTCCGAAAAATGCCCGAACGTTTCTGAGAATATCATCTTTGGTTGAGTGAAGCGGAAATGTGGCGCAACTACTTACGTTTGGTGGCAACACCACACAGTGCCCAATAATAAGCTACCCGAAGCAAGTCTGTCTAGTGTGTGTGGTCGATGGTTGACAGGTAACAGCAAACATTGGGTTAAATGACATATTTTTGAACATGGTTTTCCGGAAGTGGGTTGGAACTTTTGATGTGAAGATAACACTGACGTAATTTTCCACGAAACAACAAAACACTATATATATTGCACTCGACGCGCATTTCGCCAACCAAGTTGGCATTATCTGGAGATGATTACATTAAATTAAATTAAACACCACAGGTAATACAACCCCCTGTATACCTGAAGGTACCTCAAGGTACCTTGTGTGGGAGATGACTACACATTTAGATACAATGGACACACACCCAATGTCCGAGTATGCTAGGATTAATTTCTGGTTTAGAAAAAATCCTAGCTCCTTGACCGGGGATTGACCCGGGACTCCAGGGTGAAAGGTAAGTGTTCTTGCTATTCGACCACAAAGCCACACATTTAAACTGTTAAAGATGAGATAGGATAAGTTTTAATAATAGATGATGGTTTATTTTCTGAGTCCGATGTTAGTATAGTTATGTGATAAACAACCATTTTTTTCGTAGGAATAAAAGTGACCCAGAATGTTTATCTGGTGAGGAAATGGAATTATCTGAAGTCACTGTGGAGGCATTGACAGCTGTTATACAACATCCTCATACACAAAAATACAAAAATCACGTTACAAAATGTGCAGCTCAAATTTTATATAAATTTGAGAAAATATTGGATGCAGAGCGAAACCTGCCAGAATTAAACAAAGTAAGTGTACTTAAACAAATTGAAATTTCTCCTTTGTATTCTTATGGTTCAAAATGATGTAAATGAATAATTACAGTGGTATTTATTTATATAGAAATGCGTAAAAAATTTATTTTTGGCACTTTTTGTGTGAGTCCATAGTTGATCAGTTAGGACGCTTGCCTCTCATCCTGGAGTCCCGGATTTGAATCCAGGACAAGAAACTGGTATTTTTTCGAAGCAGAAATTAACCAACATACTTGATTATTGGGTGTGTGTGTGTCTGTCGTCTTGAAATGTGTAGCTCCCTCGCGCATAAGGTTACTTTACAAGCAGTGGAAGCTGGTGGATTTAGCTTATACAATATCTCACTATATGAGCATGGAACCCCAGCAATATGAAGAAAAAAATTGAGAAAAAAGTTACAAAAATGCCCTCGTATGCCAGATTACTTACAAACTATTTTTTTTTTTTTTCGTATTCAGAAGGAAAATTTATCACCAGTTTTTTTTTTTGTTTTCGAAAATTTTGATTTTTTGCTGTTATGAAATTTCGAAATTTAAGTTTTTCATTGTGTAAATTTCAAAATGTCATAACTTGGTATTTTTCTGTAAATAGACACTGGTGTATTTATAGAAAAATGCCAGTCTTATTTATGACTGTATCTATAAATTGATAGATATGTGTAACACAGTAATTCAAATTTCACATAAACTGATTTTCAACTAAATTTTATAAAAGTAAAATTATTTTTTCCAGGATGTTGTGGCCAATTTGTATGGTTTAATAATAACAATAGCAGATACTCATTCGAAAATATTTATCAGTAATTTGAAAACTGAAAATCCTGAGGCGCAAAGGATTAGTTTTGATATGTTTAACTCAATTTTAAAATGTACAAATTTACCAGGTTTATATCCCGTTGATGAAGCTAGCAGTACACTTACTTTTGGTTTTTGGTACACGTTGCAGGTAAAAATTAATTGTTTTAAATTTGTTTGTACTAAATAGCTTATTTACAATTTTATATTATAGCAGAATGAATTTTATTTCATGAAAGAGTGCATATGGTTTTTTTTTACATAAATGCCATGATGACAGACATTTTATTTACCTTATTTTACCTTACTAATACCCATAATAAAACGTAGAGATTATTGGCGGCTGGTGTGAGGGACAAAGATGCATGCTTCCACTCAGACCCGATTCAAAACCAGTCCGGAACAAATCGATGAGGTATAGTGGATGAGTGAACCTGCTCGTATCACCATTTTTTGAATAGGATGTAAAACTGTCAATTCCATGTAACTGTGATGTGAGCAAGTTAAAGATCCCTACCCCACGACAAAGTGGGGGGTTCTTCCAAATTTCCAGTCATTGCTTATGCAAACACTGGTGAGCTTATCTACTGCCATCATGATAGGCTTTGGTAACGGAAATAAGACTACATTAAATAAATCACTAAAAAAAAATCCAGAAAACTGAAAGTTTCCGATAAATTACTTTTGAATATTATTGAAATTTTCCGAAATTTTTTTTAAATTTAAATTTAAAATAAATTCATACCGAGAGCTATTCAGAATTACTACATACATGGTAGATGAGGAATGTTTTTAAACTTTTCCAATTTTTTTGTATGCTTAATAATACAAATATGATGTTTCAAAATTGAGACCGTCATTGCAGACAACAATATTTGCCAGCAAATTAGGAAAATGTATTCAACATTCTTCTGTATAAAGGAGTGAAAGTTTATGGGGTCAAAGAATACATCCAAAGAAACGCTGGTGTTCGTAGCTGCGTTGGTTGTTTCCATTTTGGGTGTATGGCATAATATTTTTCTTAGGATTCTTCTGTATATTAATTTTGTGTATTAAAATTACTGTGACGTTTGATGCTGCCATGATGACAGTATTTTAACTATGCAAATTAAGGCATTTTCCACAATTTTAAAAGTAATTTTTTTTCCTAATATTTGACAGTTTTCTTTAAATCAATCCCTTTAATCTTGAAGTTATGTACCCTTCAGTACAAAGAAATATTTCCATTGAAAATCTCATGTAGACTTTATTTCTTTTGACGAAAATTCATTTGTAAATTACCGGAGAGAAATTACCATTTGCCCCTCTCTATTACAATGTAATTTTTCAGGATGATATAATATCTCTGGATACTCCAGAATGTGCACAACTAATTCTTATGATAAAACCATATTACAGAGATCTTGTGTGTGTTATGCTAAGAAAGTCCATGTTCCCCAGTATAGATGACAATAGCTGGTCACTAGATGATAAAGAAGTCTTTCGTTGCTATCGACAGGATATTGCCGACACATTTATATATTGCTATGTTGTACTTAACCTAGAAATGTTAGATATGTTAAACACAAAACTTACTGAATCTCTTCAGAAGAACGATACCAATGGAATTGCACAGCCAATACAGTGGAATGAGGTTGAAACAGTTTTACATGCTTTTGGTGCGATCGCTGAGAGCATTGAATATGAAAATTTATATTTACCAAAATTGATGGTTACCATAAAACATATTCCATTTAATGAATTGCATACAAAAGTTATGGCTACTGCATTAGAAACTGTAGGTAAGTAGTAAGTCATAGCATTGAAATGTTCTGCTTGAAATTATACGATTCACCATTAATAACAATGATAATAATAAAATATGGCATGAAATGAAAATATAATAAGTAACGCTAAAAATTTTTTTTCGCCAATCATTATTTTCTAACTTTTACAAAAAACTTATCACAGATAACATATATCTTTTTAAACAATTATTATTTTCTCGGCTATTTGCCAAAACGCCAAAACTTGGATTATAAATAAGGTAATACGCACGTTATGTTCAGTATGACTGATTCGATAATGTTATTTTTAATTCTAACTCTTTTCTGTTCAGTAAAACCAAAAATAAATAAAACAAAAGTACTCACCAGTTGAACAATCACCTCAAAACATTAAATCGTACAGACACGTGTTTCTGCATCTTTGCTTCGTCAGTATGGCCCTTTGAAAGCCTCGAAAGTAATTATGAATCTTAGTAAATCCTAATGTAAAAAATATTAATGGCTTCAGAGAACAGAATAATTGAAATTATATATTGGAAATTTCCCGTAGAGTTAGAATAATTTAAAACAAATTAAGTATCCTTTTGTTGCTAAAAGTTGTATTAAAATATGGAATAAAATGAAAATATAATAATGCTAAAATTTTTTTTCGCTAATTATTATTTTCTAACTTACAAAAAAACGAGTTAGAAAATAATAATTAGCAAAAAATGTTTAGCAGTATTATATTTTCATTTCATTCCATATTTTAATACAACTTTTACCAAGAAAAGGATACCTAAGTTGTTTTAAATTAATAATAACAACGTACTGATTTCTTTAACAAATATAAACTCGGGCAAAAGTTTAGTTCGATAAAAAGTCATTTCGTCTTACATATGTCGTAGATTTTTATTCATAGATGATGTTTCTCATCGACTGTATGACGAAGTAATAATTAAAAATATTTTGTTTACCCTCTTTCCTCATACTATATAGTCAAAAGGGGGTAAAAAATTATTTTCATGTTTATTTTACATGAAGTTTTAAAGAATGATTTTCTAGGTTCTTACTCCGAATGGTTCATGGATCATCCTGATATGCTGGAAAATGTTTTGCCTTTAATTTTATCTGCCTTGGGTAACCCGGAGGTTTCTACAAGTGCAACGATGGCACTAAAGGATATATCCCAGAATTGTCAGAAATATTTAGTACCTTTTGCTGATCACATTTTAATAGCTTCACAGGTACCTAATCCTAATAGATTTTCATAAATGGCGCTTTTAGCAGGAATTTTTTCTATGTATATTTTCTCAACAATACAAAATTGATATATTTCAGTCCTGCCTACAAAGTGGAATATTAAAATTAGCTGAATGTCGAAGGCTGATGTACAGTATAGGAAGAGTATTAAGTATATTACCAGTGAACAGAATAATGGGATATTTAAATATGATTCTGGCTCCATCATTTGATGACTTGCAAAAGCTTGCTCATGCAGTCCCTGTAAGTAACTTATCCATTTTTCAGTTAAACTGTGGGTTGACATGCCACTAATGTTAATATATCTTTTCAGTGGTGTCCCCACCATAATAATGGTGGGGATTACTCTTACAATGTACGAGCGGATAGCAATCAAAATTGCATAAAATATAAACATGGTGTATAGTTCGACCTTTCAGTGTATTACATATATGGTTTCAGTACGATTTTAGTGATCATTTTGTATTAAATTCTGATATGAAAATTCTAAAATGAGGAATGACTTTGAATAAAACAATTTGTTGTTTGTAAAACACGTCATATTTTACAAATTGTGCACACATTTAATCATTCCATAGTATAAATAGTACACGTGATTGATTTAAAAACTAATATGTTTGTGTGTAACCATTTCAGACTAATTTTAAAAATGCATTTGTAACAAGACTAAGCCCCCCTCGTATATATAGTTTATGTTATCCTGGTCACGGCACCAGTGTAACGACCCAACCCCCCTCACTTATACTGGTCACTACGGCACCAGTGTGACACCCCATCCCACCCTCATATATACTTTGATTTTATTAATTTGATTATACCTAATGAATTGGCCTTTTTCGTGATCGTCTAGTTTTAGTGGTAGGACCCCAAACTTGTTGTGTGATTGTAACCTTTCCGATTCATTTATAAAATTTGATATTTTTTTCGTTTACGAGATTTAATTTGGTCTAATTCGACTTATCAATTATTATGAACCTTAATCTGCACTGCATTGATATATGTTTTAAAGAATGATTAGCAAAAGTAAGATTTGACTTTATATTTATTATTACTAATTTGCTTAGATTTCACCTTTGTACCTAAAAATAGAAATAAGTCGAGGAAACTCAAATAACGTTTTTAACAGATTTATTTCTGTACGTAGACAACTGTCTACAAGAAATACATTTCACATTTACTTAGTTGAATCTGCAGTGTAACAAAACTTTGTTACACGCAGCGGAAACTTCCGCTTGTAATGTAAGTGGCATATATAAAACCTTACATATGGGTGCAAATGAAACTTGTCTTGGATGGAGTACCCGAACGTCTTCTACAGACAGAGGCAGATAACCATGCTTTTAGCTGACATACAGGCACAATGCCTCAGTACAACAGTACTCTAGACATAAATAACGCTGCAAATATTCGTTATGGACAACAGTCCAAATGTGTTAGGCTTGCCGAATGCACCCCGCCGTCAAGGTTTAAACCAAGGTGAAACGAACTACCTCGTAGTATTTTGTAAAGTTTTGGCAGGCGTCAATTGCATCCAGGGCAGGCGTACGTAGGCGTTGGCCATAAAGTATTAGATGACGTGCCGCTGGGGTGATTAACACCAGACTCTCTGTCGCGAGACAAAGTCCGGTGGTCAACACCCCAGTGATTAGAATGAAATAGCATGGCTTGACCTTACTAACAGCCGATCGCTCGAGCCCCTAATACAAGGAGTACTATTTTAAAAGGTTACATTGCAGATCCAACCGGAATCTATTTATTATTTACATAATCTGATTCACAAACCTGACCTAAAATGGAATACTGAAATATGAATGAAAGTTCCAAACAAAGATATCTGATCTTATTTTAGTTACTGTTGACTACTAATTATTTATGCAAGATGTGTGGAGATATAGCTTTATGAAAGCTTCTATCTGTTAATCATTTGGTACCACCGTGCAAAACCTATGAAAACTGCGAACCCCAATCATGTAGAGTCGTACTTTGATTAACGTTGTCATTTTATTCTTAACAAAAGAAGCTAGTTGGATTTAGTGACATTTTTAATACATTAATTATGTAAAATCAGTATGTAGCAAAATATTTCAATATGTACCGCCTGTACTATTAGTATCGTGAATGCCAATTAGGCCAAGATATTTAAAAGTTTTAATATGTACCTTAATGAATAAATTATTTATTTACTTTATTTATTTATCTTGGACTGGGCCGCTGCCATCTGACAAAATCAACTTTGTAGGTTATTACGTCACGGCCAATGGAATCGTTTGAAATTTGGTGGCCGTAACTGATCGTTTAAGGCCTATGGTTTTTTACTTTGATTTTTTTTTTTTTTTTAGCTAGTATAAGACATTATTAATATTATTAATATAGCAAGGCCAGTTTGATTTATTGATTTATTTCCAGTCACCTAGCGTAACGACTTCCCTAGTTACAAGACTGAAAATATTAGCTGCCTTGTTTAGTTCTCTTCATGTAGAGACACAGGAAAATATAGAACAGCCTATACTTGTCGTGATGCAAAACACAATGCCATTATATCGTATAATTGGTGAAAAATACTGTAGAAACCCTGAAGTTATGGAGGTATGTTTTTAAAATACATGGCAGTGTTTCTCTTTTTTACAAAAATGTTGGTAACAAATTAAGGATAAAATTTTTCAATATTTCAGGATCTGAGTATAGTTTTCAAATACGGTGTAACAACTTTAAAAGATGAATGTAAACCTCTGATAAATGATATCCTTCAGTTAATTGTTACAATTTACAGAGAATGCCCACAGTCCTACATTCTAATAGTTGCAAAGACTGTAAGTATATTGAGACCATACTCCTTTACCACCAAGTAGTAGCATGCAAAAATCGATTATGCATACACATTCACATATTTTATAATATACAGGGTGGGGCAATAGTGCGTCGGACCTCGATATCTCGAGTTCTACGATAGCTAGAAACTTTTTAAAAAATTGCAAGTAAACTAGATAAAAAAGTCTATAACTGGAAATTATTTTCGAACATACAGGGCGAGCCAAGACGAAATTACAGGACCAAGTGCCTTTTTTTTTTTAAATGGAATGCTATGTATATCAGTACATTTTTTGAAGCCTCTTTCTAGGCTCTATTCATTCCTATATTATTATTGGCTATCTCCCGACCACTTTGATGTAATGAATTTTTTTGTTGAAATAATGCCATCTGCAGATGGATATTAAAAAAATCACCACAGTCACAATTATGGGTTTTAAGAAAAACTTATGTGAATACCAGTTACGAGACATCTAATTAATGTTTTTGAATCATTTTCATTTCCTAAAAATGTACAGGGTGGCCAAAAATTAGTATTCAATTAAGAACTTTTTAAATTGAATTTTCTCAATTTTTTCAAATGGAACACTCTGTATATTTTTCAACGATGTGATGTAAAAATGAAAAACGAACATTTTTTGTAAGTACTTCCCTATGGCTAATTGCAACCATTTTCGTTTTATAAATAAATAAGTGTCAAATTCAAGAATAAACTTAAAAAAAAGAGGTTCCCTCAAATAATTCATTAGAAAAATTTACTTACCAAAATTTTACGACAGTTATAATTATGCTACAGTTTTTTGCAGTTTTCTTAGTGATAGACTCTATTATTAATGATTTTTTATGTTTTTTTAATATTATATTCTGGTTGTAGGTCTTAATCTTATTCGGTAGAGAAGAAGAATTTAGTGCAATCAACCAACAACTCCTACATGAAATCGTAAATGCAACATTACAAATGTGTGCACAATATAGTACCAATAATCAACTTTCAGAAAAAGCTGATGTTTTAGATGGCTTTTTTTTCCATGTTAGCAACCCTCGCTAAAAAAGTACCATTGTTAATTAATGCCAGTGGAATAGATACCGCTGCCCTTTTACAGTGTGGTATATTTTCATTTTATCTTTTGCTAAAATATCACTTATGTACTCTTTTTTAGCCATTTTATGCCTGGCATTACCAGAAACTCAAACTTTAAAATCAATTTCAATTTTTTTGGTACATTTCATATCTCAGAGTCGAGAAACTTCCCAAGCTGATGTTGTTCAAAGTTACGGTGAAAGTTTAGTTCTAAGGATTTTAATGAATTTAGGTAAAGACTACTTTAACACTAAATATTCAAATGAACATCGGTGGCAATATTTTTGACAAATTTACTGGCATAAATGAAGATAATTTACGAAAAAGCTGCTTTTTTTGCACGAGGCACTGACTAGATTATGGTCGGTATCAGAGTTACTTTTATGATGTATTCCTTTATGTATTATTATCATACTTAGGTATTTGACAAAATCGAATAATAAGTATAATAAGATTTTAGGATAAACAGTCCTAAATTTTAGATAATATGCAACAATTTTGTAGGTAGTACTGCTCCAAGGTCTTCAGTAGACATTTTTAGTGATATACTTCTTGCGTTAAATAAAAAATACTGTGATAATTTAAGTAGGTGGTTAAACTCACTTTTGGCCCAAGAAGGTTTTCCTTCGCCTAGGATTAGTACTCGACAAAAGGAAGCTTTTATAAAATCAGTTTTAAGGTAATTTAATATTATTTATTAAAAAACCGGAGTTAGTCACCTTTTGAACTAGAAATTTGAGGGATTTTTAAACTCATATCAATGCTAGGAGTAAGACGTTGTGTAGGTTTGGCCGATATTTTTTAATTTATTTATCATAAATGACTGAAAAAAAAGTTTATTAAGCATTGAAAAGAAAAACTTGTTTTATCAGAATCTGTTTCACAACACCCAGAACTCGTAGACATTCATATGTTTATGTGATCGAAAGGCAAGCCTACCTGCCTCACTCTCAAGTTCCAGTTTGATCCCCGCCTAGGAATGAATATTTTTTCAATGGCACAAATTAATAAGTATACTCGGATATTAGGTGGATGTGTGTGTGTCCATTATCTTCAAGTGTAACCCTCTCCTGACCAAGGTTACTATAAAAATTTATCACCTGTAATATTTAAAGTTTCAGATAGATGTAGACGAAAATTGTTAGAAGTAAAAGCCAAATGTAACATTCACCTCTTACATTTTTGCTTATTTATGATATTTACCACACATAGTGGAGAAGATAAAAAAAATTAAAACAATAAGAATGACCTAATTAGATAACACATTTGTGCTGGGTACAATTACTGTGCACTCTACTCATATAAGAAAGGCCATACCAGACACTTTTTAGTTGTGTTTGTGAATTAGGACCTATAAGCAATCTGTGTTCACACAAACCCGCCCTAACTCCGGTTTTTAAAACATACACTGCAGGGTTTGCCAAAAAATATACAATTTAAAATATTTTGTTTTTTTTATTACTACAAGTTGATGCATTGAATAAAACTCAAAAGGTGTTAAATGGATTTGTATCTGATGGTCGGTAAGAAGGGAAATTATTAAACTTGGAATTTGGTGAAACAGTAAAATACATATATTCATAACAATCAAGCATTTCAAAGACATGAGAATGAAATCAAATAAACAAATAAATAACACACCATGACAACGATAATCTAGTTTATCTCGTTATATTTAGTCCTTGGCCCCTATCTCGTTCAGTGGATTGGTGCAATATGATAACCCTATTATAGAGCATCTGTGTATGACATCATACATTTAGTTTGTAGTATAAGCAATAAACAGAAAAGAAACAACCTATAAAGAACGGTTGTTTCAGTTAATACTAATTTTTCAGAAGTTTGCAAATTTTATTATAAAACATATTGGTTCTGTAATATGGAAGATTCAAGAATACACTGATTTCAGTTTTTTGTGTACCGCAAATATACTGTTTGACAATTGACATGCAAGTAGGTTATGTTTATTATTACAAAACTCCAAACTGATGTCGTATCCTGACATTGAGGAGTGTAAGAGTCTACGATATTTTGTATGTTGCAAGTAGCGTAGACCAGCATTATACAGAGCAGTATAAATAAATGAAAAAAAAAAAAAAGTAAAACCATCTATTAACACTGTTTAAAGCAAAAAAAAAAATGAAAATCGCATTAACAACAGGCTCATTTAGGGAAATATCATTTTTCATATTTTCCTCAATTTTTGTAAACTATTACATATATAAATGTCCTCAAATTTCAAGTCCATTGAATGAAAATTAAGGAAAATATTTGCATTTGGATAATCAAATGCATTGTCTGGCCTAGGATGCCAGTGATATCAGCAGATCCTATTAGTTAAGTTCGCCCGCAAAAAATACATGGGATTAATATATGGCGGACACATTTAAGGTGACCATGCTTCCATCTTCTTTAAGCTACAAATAATAATCTAAATTTATCTCTGTCCTATTTAAAATTCAAGAAAACTTGCATTAAAATGATCGTCACAACAATGTTTAGTCATTTCTGCCTAAAAGATCGACACCACATACAGGGTGTCTCACCAGGAACTGCATCAATCAATATAGGGAAAAGTACGCACCAGAAAATTATGAAAATTAGAGAGCTACTAACGGCAGTGTGGCCAATCCAACTAAAATAATCACAAGCATCTGGCACTTCCGGTTATACCGGAAGTCGATACCAACTTGCTTATTATAAACGGAACCTCCTATATATTTCAGGTTTTCGAAAAAGAGCATAAAATTCTGAGTCAAAAACGTGTAGGATACCATAGGGTAGGCATGTTTTTGATTCAGAATTTTATGCTCTTTTCGAAAACCCTAAAAAGCACTTCAGTGGTTTTGCTCATATTTGTCAGATAGGAAACGGAGGGTTTCCATTACAAAAGCAGGAATAGAGGTAAAATCTATCGAAGTGGGCATTTCTCAAGGGAGTATAATGGGTCCTTTATTGTTTACAATATATGTTAATGCTGCAAACAGAAAGTTCACTTACCATGTATGCAGACGATGCAAATTTTCAAATATACGCAGTAGATTTTCCACATTTATTAGATAACGCAAATCGTGTTCTAGATTCAGCAAAAGCAATTATTTCTCAAAAAACAAATTCATATTAAACACAGACAAAACAAATACTGTTTTATTTAAAACTAACCAAGCTAGTTTTAGCAAGTATAGAAGAAAGGATCACTTTCTGAGGACCTCGATTTTTGACTTGCTCAGATTCGTTTTCTGGTCTAGTGCATGCAGATGGTGGCAAAACATTTGAAACCTTTTAAGTTACACTAAATGCAACTTTTATCAAAAAAATTGTTTGCGACAATAAAAAAGATGTACATACTTTTTGGTAGATCCTGTTTAATCTTAAACGATTTAAAATAAATATATATTTTTAGAGAAAAAGCCAATAAGAGGAAACTTTATGAATCTGTATTAGAGTTTACATTAATTTGTCGCGGTATTTTAAAAACGGATACTAATTCGGCATAAATTAGGTAAGTTAAAGTTTTTAATTATTAGTATTAACTTTTTTAGTAAAATAAAAACGTAACACTGAAACTTATTTTATTGACATTTCCTTTGACAAAATAGATTATAATTAAAATAAAAGTATACACTTATATCGATTGATTTTCTTGTACACCATATTTTTCTAGTAATTCTTGTTTTCTTCTTTTCAAAAGTGCTTGCTCTATATCTTGTTGCGAGGGAACTGGGACATGAGCAACAAACCTTTGTTGTGATCCATCAGCTACTTGTTTAGCAGTGTCTTCTTCATCAGACTACAAAAAAAATAAAAATAAAAAATAAGTGGAAATTATGTAAACCGAAAAAAAAGTAATAATTTTAAATATGTTTTGAATTGTTATTTATTGTAATCAAGTAATAAAAAGCTCTAATACAGAAAATGTTTTGTTAAATTATTAAAAAAAAAAAAAAAAAGTGAATTAGAGATGTGTTGTTCGCAAAGCAATACATTCATAAATAATGATTTGGTACAATGAGTTATATCTTTGGTAAATAAAATGAATCACTTCTGATTTACTACTAATTATTTGTTAGTCGGCAACTGTAATTTAACCAATAGCTAAACTGTTGGGCAAGGAAGTTTTGAATGAATCACAGTTAACGAATATGTTTAAACCGTAAACCAAATGAAGCAAGTTATTAAAAATCGAACTTCCCATCTCTAATTTGAGTGCATAACATTACTAATTACCTCTTCAACAGCATATATATTTTCTTCCTCCTCCTGTTCAACATCTGAATCCTTATTCAATATTTGTTCTTTTTTCTCTTTCCATTCAATTACTGATTTTTGAATAGCTGCAAAAGTAATAGATGATAGTGATGTACAGGATGCACCAAATTCAATGATATTTGGGATTTTCAGGTATAAGGAGGTGATCCTACAGCAAAACCGATAGCACATGCTCATTTTTTCGAGTCCAATTCAATGATATACTCAGATTTCAGCTGTTTATTTGTTTTTGCATTATTCAATTTTTTTTCCATTTTCTGGTGATTTTAAAATTTTGTATATCATTTCAGAAGAAAGTTTTCAAAATATATTTTTTTTACAACCTATGCAATTTTTCATGGAGAAATTCAATGAGCCTTGAGAACCATCTTTTGTTATTAAGGTATAATCACAACTTAATTTTTTTTTTTAATAAAATGTTAATTCTTCCATAATTGGATTCTTTTTTTTTCCTTATAATTTTAATAATTCAGTATAAAATCATAAAATAGGTATAATCATGTAAATTAATTATATTTACATTTAGTCACATGTAGAGATGGCACTTGTTTATGGCAAGAAATATAAAAGAAAAATATAATAAGATATTAATTAATATGTTTACAGTAAAATACAATACACGGTTAATGCTTAGTAATAATAAAAAAAAAGATTCTGTACTATGAAAGCAAATTCCTAAACAGCAATGAAGATTATGATATCGGAACACATGTATTACACATAAGTACATAATTAAAAGAACGAACGGCATGTGGATGAATGATAAATAAAAACATATTAAGACAAAAACAGAGAAAAATTACTTATTTACATTTTTGAGGCTTTGTCTTTAATCTAAGACGGTAATGAATCATATGTGTATACTTCTTAGTAAATTATGCAACAACCATTTAATGATAGCTATTAAGACACGAATATGAATACGAGTGCCTTAATAGCCATTAAATTTGAGTTGCATACACTATTTTTTCTACAATCGATCATAATGAAAAATTACCACTTTATTTTTAAGATTTATTCTATTTATATCTTTATATCTGAAACCCCCAAATCCTATTGAATTGGTACTCCCTGTACACTAATTCATATCAATATCGCAGACGTTAAAATATTCCATATTGTAATTCTGTCGTATTCAAAGAACAATTTCACTATAAAAATATTTCTTCATACCCATTAAATTTTCATTCATTCACATACTTGAGTTATTTTAAAGCTATATGTGTTACAAATTAATGCATTCAATAGTCATATATGCATGGAGTAAAGTGAGTGTTTTAGTCCCGGCATGAATAGTGTTTCCCCAGCGCAGCAGCGGTGGCGGCTCCTACTACTACTACTACCACTACTACCACTACTACCAACCACTACCACCACTACTACTACACTTGTGGTTTGTTGTAAAAAGAAACGCCTTTTAGTTGTTCAGTTAAAAAAAAAATTGCCAAGTGGTATTTTTATTATTATTAACAATATCAGGGTTCCCACCAACCTGGAAAAGTCAGGGAATCCAAAAAGTGGTCATGGAGACCTGGAAAAGTCAGGGAATTCAAGAAATTTCAGTAAAATCCTGGAATTTCAGTCATCACATAAAATACTTTTTTCTGCTGTTCAAAAATTATCTATAATAAGATTTGAATTTTATATACTTTGGTAAAAAATTTCTAAATCGGCCCTGCAAGATATTTACATATATAAAAAATAGGTGTAAAAAATATATTAATAGGTGCAACATTGGTTTTGTGTTGACGGGTGCATTACATTCAACATTCACGATGGTGAGTAAATCTGTATTTTCGAATTTACTTGTTGTTACAGTTAACGAATATTTTAGCTCAAAATGGTAAAAAAGAACTTATTTTAAAGAGTCATGGGTCGACGTAAAAAACAAATTCCAGCTGGGCTGAAATAATATCGTCAGTTATTCATGATAATACAAAATTCCGGTAGAATAGGTAGAATTTTAACTCCAATATTTAAAATAAATTCTTATAAACAATATAACGATAAAAGTTACTATAACAGTCTCATATTTTTTCCATGCTGATCTGAAACAAATTTTGATAAGTAGGTACATCTCATCTACTTGTATACAGGTTTTATTAAAATGTGATAAATATTCATATTTTGGTCCTGGAAAATTAAGATTTTGGTCCTGGAAAGTCAGGGAATTCAAAATTCCAATGTTGGTGGGAACCCTGAATATAATTAAAGTATGTTCGCATAAGATAATACTTGCACAATAAATAGCAATGCTATAAATATAAACTCGACCGTGTCCGCGGTGAAGCAAGAGTCGCATGTGTTGCATCGCACATTCTCGTGACGCTGTCATCACTTCCTCTATTGAAATATTGATATTGTTTCTTTTTTTTCAGATATCTTGAACTTTTCGTTGTGATTCTACACACACTTATTCCACATATTGAAACCTAATTGTTTATAAATTATTACTAAATGTAAGATATACAGTGATGCCACAAAATATATTTTTTTTTGTATGAGAAACTGGCATTCGGGTGAATATTTTTAGGCATTGTGAAAATATACCTACAATTCACATCCCAAATTTTCATTTGAACATTTTAATAATTCACGAAGCTATACATAATTGGACATTAAAGTGTCCGGATATACAGTGTGTAAACTAAATGCAGCCAAATGTTAACAAAGACTGATTAAACAAGCGAGATGGGCATAACAGTAGTCGTGGGGTCACGATGTGGGAGTGTATCGTAGATGGCTGGTGGGGCACAGACTGCAGCGGTGAGTTCCTTAAACTCAACTCCCTCAGGGCCCCGCTTATTTCAAGAAATGTATGGTACGTGTATTCTTTTATTAAAGTTCACACATTCTCGAAAAATAATGGTTTATACGCGCGAAGAAAAATATCAAATTATGATATGGCATCACAATGGCATATCAGAATGTCGAATACAAATTTTTTTTTGCAAATATGTTTCCAAATAGTAGATCGACACCAACTAGAAGTACAAATCAAAATGCGTAATATTGTCGAGCATGGATGTCTCTCACTCATTAAAAATAGGGGGGAACAATAGCCAAGACAAATAAATTTTCTACCAATGACATCACCGTGGAGTTATTAGAAAATATTGATTGGCTAAAGCCAGATGAAGCACTTCTTATTAGAAAGAATCCCCACCAAGGCACAGCCTGTCCTTGCATTCGCTGGGCGTGTCTTATTCTATCTCATTTCATCTTAGTTCTCAGCTATCGCTCGTATTCATTTTCTAACTGATTGAAGAGTTCATTAGTCGTACTGTAGTGTAAATAATGATACATTTTTAATGTAATAATGTAATACTTAGCAAGATTAAAAAATGAAATGTTGGCACATGTACAGGATATTATTAACATGTCCAAGCAATAACCCCTAATTTTTTCAGCAGTTTCTCTAATTTACATTCAAAATGAGGGTTCTCGATACTTTTGAAAGTCATAGTAGCCATACTGCCTCAAATCTAAACTGGGGCAGACGGCAATATCTGAGAAAATGGTTGTGTGTCCACGTTTTGTTTATCAGTGTAACCCACTCCTGGGCGGCTTCTGCTTCAGAATTTGGGGGTGTCTAATTTATGTGTGTTTTGTTTTTTATTAAAAAAAAAAGGGTTTTAATCAATTTCATCCTTAATTGCATCTCTAGTTCATAAATTTATTTTAAAATTAGACAAATGCCCTATTAACATTTTTACCTGATTTTTCAGCCCTCAGTTCTAATGGTATAAGAATTCCATCATCATCATCCATATAACCGTAGTAGTCTGCGTCTATGTCCTTCATAAGTTCTGCTCTTGTTTTTCTTGGGGGAGGTGGAGGCTCCTGTTCAAATAATTCTCGTACACCTACAGTGTAAATACAATTTTCAGATTATACAGTGTGTCCGTAAAGTATGGAATAAATTCATTATTTCTTAAACCAAAAATATTTAGAAAAAAATCTTCAGACACGTCCATTACGCACTTTATCTAATTTTTTTGTTACGACGTCATCACTGTTTCCATTATGACTTCATCGATATATTTTTTAAATGGTACACCCTGTATATTTCTCCATTTTTGGAATCTGAATCAGCAGCTGATTCCAAAAATGTATCACACTTAGGATCTTAAATTGATAAGTTGAAAGATAGGAATATAAGAATTTATTATTAATTTTTCATGTTTTGTTTGAACAAATAATAGTCACTAGAACTGACGGTTAGTTAAAATAAAAACAATTTATAGTAAATGTTCGAACTGAACTCCTTGTTGTAGCTGACAGTACCCTAAACGATGGATAAAGTGTTGCTAAACAATTGTTTATAGTTTCCTGAGAAATGTTGTTTATTTCTGTTCTAATTATCTCTTTCAATTCAACCATGTTTTCCGGTTTGGTTTTATAAACTAAGTTTTTTATATAGACCCACAGAAAATAATTTAATGGATTGAGATCCGGTGAACATTCGATGGGTCCACGTCTACCAATCCATCTGTTCAGAAATATTTGGTCAATATACCTTCGAACGTCTGCAGCATAATGGGGAGGCGCACCATCCTGTTGGTACCACAGTCTTTCGTCTACATTTCCAGGATTAATTCTATTGGGAGATAAATTTAATAATGTTGGGATGAGATAGCCCATAAAAAAATTGGAGACATGCCGGCCCATTTACAGTTTCATTGAAAAAAACCCGCTGCCAATTACTTGGGGATCAGAACTTCCTCACCGTAGTAAAACTTGACATATGGTGGAGTTTATAATAAAAGTAATTTTTGACATTTCAAAAAAAGTCACATTTTGACGTTTCAAAAATTCACATTGGTGGAACGTCACTAAAATTTTGTTTAGACATAGAGACGGATTTTGCTCATCAACGAACTCAATCTCTTCCTTAACCTCTAGAATGTGTGTACCAAATTTGAAAGCTTTATCTCAAAAACTATAGCTGCTATCGCGAACCACACAGACAAACACACACACAGACAGAAAATTTTTTCCGTCTAAAATTTTGTGTATCGTCATAATTCGTCGAGATTCGTCCAGAAATGCAATAAAAATTTTCAAAAATTTTTTCACGAATACAAAATTTCCTGACTTGAGGGGTGAGGAAGTAATAGGGTCCAATGATTTTATTTCTTACATTTCCCGCCCACAAATTTACCTTTTGTGGATACAGTGTGTGCTGCTCCCGTATCCATCGAGGGTTTCCCTTACCCAGTATCTACAATTTTGACAATTCACTTCACCATTAAATTTAAAATTGCATTCATCGAAGAAAATAATATTTTTTTATCAGAAGTGGATCACCATTGCACATATTCATCATTGATTCACAAAATTGTATCCTCCGATCTGGATCATCATCACTTAGTTCTTGCACAAGCTGAATCTTGAGATGCCATTTTTCTAATTTTAATACTGTATGTACTGACGTTTTAGTAACATCATAATCGTGATTAACCTGGCGAACGCTTGTATGTGGATTTTCTTCAACAGCCAATAAAATATTTAATTTTGTATCCTCGTCAACACCTGGGCGACCTGTTTTGGGTAAATCTTCCACCCTACCAGTCTCTCGCATTTTTTTTAAATTTTACTCACTGTCGATTGAATTATGGGTCGTACTGGATATTTAGTATTAATAAAATTTCATACTTGTTGTGTTTGCATCCTACCATCATACCCAATTATCGTAAGAATTTCAATTTTCTGCTTTACAGATACTTTCATGTTATAAATTAAAATAAATCGACAATTATTGAGAAACCACTATTGGGATAAAGTATTAATTAATAAGTAATTCACTGTCAAAGACGATAATAAAACAAACAAAAACTAGCCTACTTCAAAAATTAATAAAAACCGTGTTTATTTTACTTTTTATTTTTTTTTTTTTTTAAATGGCCATATCTTCCAATTTTTCAATTTTAGACCCTAAGTGTTATACATATTTGGAATCAGCTGTTGAAGCAGAATCCAAAAATGGAGAAATATACAGGGTGTCCCATTAAAAAAATATATCGATGACGTCATAACGGAAAGTGATGACGTCAAAACAAAAATAAAGCATAAGGTACGCAAACGAAATTAAAAATCGACGTGTCCGAGGATTTTTATAAATGCCAATAATAATACATTATTTCTTTCCATAGTCTTTGTCAATAACACAAATTGACGCTCAAATAACTGTCAACGAAAGTTACAGACCCCTTGAATGGCTGGTGTCTCCCAAAAACATCCTTTTAACTATAAAACGTTTAATAACGATGAAACTATTATTACAGAATATGATTATCTGATTCCTCTGTTATTGTATGGCAAATCGTTTGTTAACGATATCATTGTGAGTTACAGAATAGACGTCTAAGAGATTGTGCTAAAATGTATGCACTACTAAACTGATTGCAGTTTTCTATTTGAATCAAACATGTGCAACTACAAATCATAGGTCAAATGTATCAGCATCACTGAATACAAGGCAGTATGTAGGTACATCATTTACAAAATAAAAAAAATAAACATCTATATAAGAATGTATTATTAATACACTGAACTGATTCCGGTGGCCCAATAAACATCGGATTGTTCCTTTTTTTTTTTTGCTTATATGTGGTTATATATGAGCAATGAACACAAATTTTACTGTTCAGTATTCCCTGTACTCTTGACAAAGGCCTAAAAAGCCGA
>JANEYF010004209.1:1022500-1061465 GCA_029963845.1 Rhamnusium bicolor
GGGATAACTTTACTCCTTCGAAACATTCGTGTGTTTGTAAGGAACATTTTAATCCTGACGATTATGCGTTACCAAAGAAGTCTACTGCAGAAAATTGTAAGTAATAATGATGCACAATCGTTGTTTTCATCATGCTCATGCTTGATATAACCTAACTTTAGTCACATAAGATACCTCTGATAGGTACAATAATTTTCCTACTAAGTAAATTACTACTTTCCCCTTCTGCCATTATTGTGTTAAACGTTTTTCAGCTAATTTTTATAAAAATTAATAAAGACTCGCGTTAAATAGCCATAGTAAACATTAACGTTCAGTGACATGGACCTTACCCTACACTAGCGCCCCTCGTCTTGAATTCAGGCACGGTAGCCCTCATTCCGTAAAATACAAACTGGTTTCTATTTTGAACTTGAGCACACAAAATTAACGAAATAAAACAATACAATTTTTTTTAGATGGTATAAATAACCAATATTAGTTTTTAAAACTGCATAACACACTTAAAACAACACGTTCTGTTAGTAGATCACATTGTTTATTATATCTTTTAGTCCACAAAGTCAACTCACGCAACCTATGCAACTCGTAATGATTTAGTGTGGCCAACCGTAAAATTTAACTAGGTATTGGTAGCGGATTGAGTTTTATTTATTATGGAATGTACACAGCTTTTCTAAAACCGATTTCGACTTGCACTAATGCAACACTTTATTGCACTAAATGTATCTCTATCTCTTATTAATAACATGAGAGGAACAAAGAGCGAGATACACTCAATAGGTGTGTTCTTTCTACCACCAATCTCAATTAATCTAAGTAGTTTTGTGTTACGGAGTCTATACATCAAATGAAATTATAATTTTATTGGTGTAGTGTAACAGTAAAACAACTTAAATTAGCTGACATTGGTAATATAAACATAACGCCCTAAGGTGCAGTCGAAAACGGTATAAGAAATAGTTATTGAAGAAATAATTAAAAAGTTTGTAGTAGATTTTGAAATTGGATTAGTACTAGTCAAGTTGAAGACAAAATGTCAGTTGTCATTATTAGTACACTACAGTAGCGGAATTACGAAAATTCGATACGAATACAATTACGAACCGTATTCAAACTCGATATGCGAGTTGGGCTTGAACCGTCAACGGAATTATGAATTCATCCAGTGATGACGATAGCTATGGTCGTATCAGTATACGACCATAGCTATCGTCGGCAAAGTTCGTGAAATTTTACTTATCTAAACAATAAAAATACTATCCTAGTAAGAAGTAAAGACCGATAACTTATAATTTGTTGTCCTTGCTTTCGACCATCATAAATTGTCGAATGTAAATAGTTATTTATTAACGACTTTGACGTAACAAATAACGAGAGACGCCTACAAAAATAGAAAAGGATGGAAGTAATCCGATAGCTCTCAGGCCAGAGAGAGACAACCCGAGACGTGCAAGTGGATAGAAAATTTTGTCCGATTTTAACATTTATTCGCTATCTCTATTTAATATAAGAATAGTCAAATATAGCTGTCCTAGTCCGATAAAATGGAAGGTGAAAGCAGAGGGTAGCACTTGCACTGCTGTCATTTCTGTTCTATCCCGCGCTCTTTCTGTGGTATTTATCTGTCAACTTGAGCTGACGTAAGACGTGTTTGTTATTTTGTCGTGATTTTGATTATTTCTCGTTGTATTTTGTGATATTTGTGTGTTAAAGACTATTTCTCTTCTTAAAGACTACCAATTTCATATAACTGGTAAATTATAAAATTATAAATAATTTTATCCGCTATATCTAACCTATATATTAATCAGAAAGGATAAACAGTATTAGAAAATGTGCTAACTGTATCCTTTACTTATTTCATTCCTCATAATAAACTTTGAAATTGGTTGTAGGTTATTTTTTATTTGTGATGGCCACAGAGTCACGAATTAGATTGTGTTATGTGTGTGGTTCTTGGGAGGACGATGTCGCAAAACTTCATTATTTTCCTTCAAGGTTGGAAAGGTAAATTAAGACCTGCACTAAATTAACAACACTTCTAACAGCACAATTTTTTATGTTTTACAGGTAAAAAATTTGGCAAGAGAATATGGGTATACATTACACTAAAGAACTCTTCAAAATTATAGGATATGCTCCCGTAATTGTACTGTTGAGAGTTATGTCGACCTAAGTAGTCATAGGTTGACCTGCAATGCAGTCCCCACACTGTTTCCATGTCGTCAGTTGGCAACATACCAAGTGCAAGCAGGTAATATGTGTTTTACAAAATGTTGGTGGTGAGGGGTCCTTAGATATCAATCCTAGTTGTTACTAATTAGCTTGGTAGAATTATCGCAGACTTTTTACTATTATTTAATTTATTCAAAATAAAGAAATATAGATTTGAACCAATAAACATGGTCGCTAATATCTATCTCATTTTACTTCAGATCTAGCCTCAAGCGAGGCCTCAACTTCAAAGAATATACCTTATGAGTTGGCGGAAGAATTTCCCTAGCATAGTGAAGGCAGCTAGTGAATTTTTGGAGGAGATTCCCAGCACTTCTGTATCAGATCAGAATGTCACCGTTCGAAAACGACCGGGGAATTATTAGAATTGGGATTCCTTGGTGGTGTAAGAGGCACAATGAGGCACAGAAGCAAAATAAAAAAGTTGCTCGTGAGGCAAAATGAATAAAAGACTCATAAAAAAATGGTGCTCGTGAGACAAAGAGAAAACTGAAGATTCTTTCGCATAATTAGAACCTTAATTTTTATAGAGCCATGTTGCGTGCCACACAATACACGATTTTTTTATCTAGCACTTAATAACATTTTAAGGTAGTCTCTGCAAGTCAAGCCTAATAAATATTTTAAATTTAATTATAATCATTAAATAATATTCTTTTTCTGCAACCTTCTAGAAATTTAACTGTGATCAATTTTTTAAGTGGAAAATACATATTTACATGTCTAGCCCGGCAAAGTGACATAAGGATTTGTAAAGTCTTTACCGGTTCCTTATGTCATTTTCTGTTGACAAAAAGTATCCGATAACAATTAAAAATGATTATTCCAGTCTCCCTTGAAAGTAAGTGTCTGATGTCTGTCAGTTGATTTTATATTTTATTAAAGTTAAAAAGTTTGAGACTAGCAGGAACCATTGCAGAAAAAACATTGTACACAACACATCCAGAAAGTGACTTTACTGGACTCGCCAGGGCTTTTGCAATGGAAATTGCCAGCTCGCCCTGTTAAGAATCACTTTCCGGTCTTGTTGCACAAATAACTATCATGCTTTCTCGATATTTTCTGTAATATATTGACAAAATGTCCTAAATTTGCTTTTTTGTATTTTTTCTGATTTTAATAAATTTTGTACAAAATATTATTACCTACCTACTTGTGTTTTGAGTGTTATGTTAATTATCCAATACAAAAACATATTTCTTTTAAATCTTATGTTAAGCGGTTCAATAAGGTTACAATTAACCTTTTGATTAGTTTAACGTAAAAATTAATTGACCTCTAATTTTGTATTCTAACTTTAAAATAGCTTTGTTTCTGCAGCAGTTGGTGATCGTTTGTGGATCATCAGAGATAGTCACTTGGTTAGTTTTTAACTTCCAGTGAATAGAAGTATTTAAAAACAACTAATCGACTACTTCTGGTCCACAAACGATCACCAACCGCTACAGAAATAAAGCTTATAAATAATATCAATAAAATAATAAAAGGGGGGTTTCGAATTTTCGCGGGCGTTTGCTTCTTGCGCCATCTACTTTCACCTTCCATTACAATCGACCAATTTAATACTGCGGATTAAATTTTAGCACGTACTTGCGCGTCTCGGGTTGTCTCTGCTCAGGCTATCGGCTGTTTACCTGCAAGTTCGAATCATCCTGAACCACGGATTTTATGTTCGTAACACGTAATTAGTCAACTCGGAAAAGATGGAAGGGATACGAGTATCGAAGTTTCATAATCTAGCTTGTTTAATTCTGTGACTACGACTTATAAGATTTCTATTTAATTATTTACATTTTTTATTTACTCTTCTGTTATTTCTATGGTCGTTATGACTGTGTAAATTTTGATGATGTGTTTTAACATTTATGTAAATAAATTAATGGAAAATACGGCACAGAGCAAAATGGCCCAAATAAACTTTTTATTTGACACTTTTTTATTGAGTAATAATAAAGTCCGCTAATAATGCCAAATAATAACTTTCACTTAACACAAGTTTTCTAGTACAAATAATAGTGGTATTATGATTTAAAAAAGTGTATTAATGGTTAAGATATGGTTATTAATGACAAATACATTTCTATTTACTCCATTTCATTAATTACTAATAACGGAGGTTGTGGGATAAATATTAATTGATTTCTAAAGCAAATAGTCAGTATCTAAGCGCAAATTACTAGTTTATTAGAATTCAAAACTCGTTTATATTCGTGTGGTTACGTCGCGACCGAAAAGCGTTTCCTACTATACTTGGTGTGGTACTAGGGACTCTAGGGAGTACGCGTCGGCCTCGACTCATTTGACTCCGATGTTCGGTGCAGTGCTGTGTTGTATGGTGTAGGTAGAATAAAAAACTTAGTTTATGTTTGTAGTCTTCTTGTGCTGTGCGCGATTAAATTATAAATACAGTGTATGCCTGTTTAAAAGTTAGATTAGATGTTATTAAATAATCTATTGAAATATTATCGCACTATTAATTTCTAAAGTATAGAAATTACAAAAATTGCGTTTACATGAACGCATACCGGCTGACCTAAAATTGTGTCTCATGTATTTGAGCAGCAATTTCCAGTTAGCGCATAGTCAACCGTCTCGTTCAGCGAATTGCTGTCGGTCAACCTCCCAACTGCTTCCAACGGTTGTGTTCCAACGAAGTAGAGGGGCTTCTCCTCTACTTCAGTGTTGTGTTCGCTAAACTCGTCCATTGGTTTTAATAAGTTATAACCGCACCATTTTCGTTGTGTGAACGTTGGGAGTTTGCATTTGTACACACAGAACAGGTTTGTACAGTTGGTATCGAAACACATGGCAAATGCATCATGGCGCCGTATACTGCGCAGCAACGCATACATATTGTAGAAATTTATTATGAAAACAGGCGATCAGTTACGATTACATTAAGAAAACTTCGACCACTTTTTGGACGCAATAATGTGCCGAGCGTGAAATTCGTGATCTAGTGCAAAAGTTTGAAACAAGTGGTATGCTTATTGACAAACCAAGGGTCCGGTATCAACGCAGAGGTCGTTCAGATGAAAATATTGCTCGCGTAGTGATAGTGTGCGTGAAGAACCAACCAAGTCAATTCGTCGCCGTTCGCAGCAATTGACTCTTTCATACGGTACTACTCAACGAATTTTGACAAAAAAATCTGCATTTAAAGGCGTATAAAATTCAATTGACACAAGAACTTAAAGAAACGGACCACCATAAACGCCGTACATTGGTGAACTGGGTTTTAGGAAACACAGAAGTTGATGCTGATTTTTTGAAAAAAAAATTTCAGTGTCAATTATTATAACAGGTTATTTATTTTCACTGGTTTATTATCATGATAAATAATTGTTAGTTTAGGTAATTTACTTTGTTAATTAATTAACATTCTTGTATGGAATTTGATTATTTTAGTTTCTTAAATTATTGCAAATAAAATTTAATTTTTTTCTTCAATCTTTTTTTGGTAGACAAAGAAGTCCCATATCCCTCATGTATCAGGTGTGTTACAAAATTTACATTTAAATAATACTGCTAACAAAATATTACATAATATAAATAATTATTATAAAAACGTTCGGTGATTTCTATTTAAGCAGCATGCGTGATTGACAAATTTTGGCAACATTGTAAAACCGTTCGCGAATGCGTGTTAAATGGATCGCCGTCGGTTATTAATGGCTTCTCTGAACGTGTCCAAGATCTGACCAAAGAACAACTTAAAATAGATTAGGATAGGACACCAAAAGAACGCGTTAATTGCTTGTGGCGCCAACTATCATTTTATACAATGCAGAATAGTGGGCGAAATTTGAAATATCGTAATGAAGTACTTGATTTTTTCATTTACGAATACATATATATGAGCCGGTTTAAAACATGCAAATATCCAACAGATCCATTATTATGTGGAAATGACTAATTAATTACCATCATACATTATTTGCATTTTATATATTGATCTCTGCTTAGAGGTTGCAAGTGCTGTAATATGAATTTAATGATTATCTTTATTACAAATTAATCTTATTTCGTCGTAAACCATGTGACTATTAAATCGATTCTGCTCGATCTCCCGATGTAATTCCCCATGCAATTCTGTAAACTGAATCGGAAAAAAAATGTTCTGTGGAATTCTGTCAATTCTGTCTCTGCCATCAATCATTTTGTCGTATTCTGTGATTTTTCTGTTTTGAGGTTATCAGAGTAAGAGGGAACGTGTAAAACATATTTTTACAGATTTACTTAATTTACTATATAGGTATAATAATAATAAAAATTTAAAAAGTAATGCCGGCAGCAGAAGAAGTGAAATCCAGTTGGGCAGATGAAGTCGAATTGGAAGGAGGTTCGCTACCTCCTTCAACAGAAATATATGAAAATGGATACAAGATTGTAACCGAATATAAATATAATGAGGACGATAAAAAAATAAAAATCGTGCGTACATACAAAATAGAAAAACGTATAGTTTCTAAGTCTATTGCCTTACGAAAAACCTGGAAGAAATTTGGAGAATGTGCAAATGATAAGCCTGGGCCGAATCCTGCTACAACAATAGTTGCTGAAGACGTTTATATGCAATATATTACTAGCAAAGAAGAAGATAACAAGCAAGAAGATGAAGGGCTTGATAAACTGAAAGGTAGTTGCTATGATATATTTTTATAGTTGCATTATGAACTTATCAATTTTAGCTTTGGGTGATAAGAATGTTGTTAAGTGTCGTACATGCAATGGAGACCATTGGACTTCCAAATGTCCTTGGAGAGATACAATGTTGGCTGGAGGAAAGGTTCCAGATGATAAGAAGGCACCAGCTGTTAGTGGTGGTGAGTAATTATTTAATAAGGAAGGAGTGATTATAGAACTTATTGGTAGGTTTATTAATCTTGTGATCTGCGAAACCAATCTGCGGTGGCGGCTTTATAATTGTAACAATTGAGAAACCAATTGCTGATATGTTCCTTATCAAAATTAGATAGCGAACCTATCAAATATTAAGTAGGTTTGACTTAATTTACTTACTTTAAATATTAAAAATTTTCGTTTTATTTGAAAAAAATTTGTGGAATCTACTTTTCATAGTTGCATCCCAATAACTTCTTTATTTTTAAACAATGATTTAAATTTTGTAAGTACTTAGGAACCCTTAAATAATAGGGTCGTTTACAGTAGATAAATTATGTGAAACTAAACAATTAATCCAAAATTTTTTTTATACAAGGTGTATTCGAAATGTGTTATTTTATGTATTATTTTATTTTATTTTATTATTTTTTATATATACATTCTTTGATTTCTTTACCGCCATCAAAGACAGCGACGTTTTTTATGTTGCAAATAAGCTTGAAATAAACTGTACATTTATATTCTATTTCGATTTAGTAATTTGTAATGACCTGCTACAAATGTACGCATTGTATGTAAAGTAGTCAAAACTTCTATTCTATTTTAATAGAAGCACTTTCAATTGATTTATCTTTTCTGAAACCACGTTGAGAAACTGTTAATATATTATACTTTTCTAGGTATGATATAACACGCATATAATACATTCAATAGTTTTTGATATGCCATTGATATCTGATGATAATTGTCAGTGCCATTTTCACAGCCATTTTTCAATACAGATAAATTACTTTCAAATATACAGAGCGAGCCAAGTGCCTTTTTTTTAAATGGAATGCTATGTATATCAGTACAATTTTTGAAACCTCTTTCTAGACTCTATTCATTCCTATATTATTATTGACTACCTCCCAACCACTTGGATGTAATGAATTTTTTTATTGAAACAATGCCATCTGCAGATGCATATTGAAAAAATCACCATGGGTTTTAAGAAAAACTTATGTGAATACTAGTTACGAGACATCTAATTAATGTTTCTGAATCATTTTTACTTCCTAAAACTGTACAGAGTTGCCAAAAATTATTTTTCAAATAAGAACTTTTTAAATTGAATTTTCTCAATTTTTTCAAATATTTTTCAACGATGTGATGTAGATATGAAAATTTTTTGTAAGTACTTCCCTATGGCTAACTGCAACCATTTTCATTTTATTGAGCAATAAGTACAAAATTCAAGAATAAACTTAAAAAAATAGAGGTTTCTTCAAATAATTCATTAGAAAAAAATTATAATAAGTGCTACACATGTTGCCCATTTTGATTGGCACACGTCTCTTTGCGCTTTTGAAATGAGACCATTTAGTGGGACCATTTCTTTCAATCCGTTGAAGTGTGTAAATAGTATTTAACTGCTCTCTTACCGTAATAGTTTTTTGTAAATTTTATTGCTGTTTTCGTTATTCGACAAGCAATAAAACCTCAGTTTAGTATAAATTGTCTTGTACAAACGAACATTTATCGCACTTATCGGTCGTCAGTTATCATTTGTATTAAATTTAAAATATTTCGAGTTTTACAAAATGAATTTTAATAGAGAGAAACTTGTACACATGACTTTTATTTTGGGCGAGTCAGACAGAAATTGTTTGCTTGCCAATAGAATTTATAAGCAAAGGTATCCTGAAAGGATTCCTGATGTTAGCAGCTTCCAAAACCTTCTCGATAGATTAGTGGAAACTGGAAATGTCAAATATATAAAAAAAAGTGAAAGAATAAAACGTGTTGTGAATGAAGAAAATGAGTTTTCTGTGGTACTGGCAACGATTGAGAATCCCCATATTAGTCGGAGAGAAGTGAGCTCATTAGTAGGAATAAGTAGATGGTCTGTTGGCCGAATCTTAAAAACAAATAAATTTCATGCATACCATATTTATGTGCACCAGGAACTATCTGAGGATGATTTTCAAAGACGTCTACAGTTTTGTAATTGGGCCAGAGATAAAATGCAAAATGTCACCTTCTTCAGTAATGTTTTATTCACTGATGAGGTAACTTTTCATAAAAATGGATTTGTTAATTGGGCCAGATATAAAATGCAAGATGTCGCCTTCTTCAGTAATGTTTTATTCTTTGATGAGGCAACTTTTTATAAAAATGGATTTGTTAATAGGCACAATTTCCATTATTATGCTCTGGAAAATCCTCACTTTTTTAGGCAAGTTGATAACCAGTACAGATGGTCTATAAACATTTGGGGAGGAATTATTGGAGAACATGTAACAGGGCCACATTTCTTTGATGGTACATTGACTATTTATCTTTATTTTCTGGAAAACTATCTGCCACAATTATTGGTGATTCTTCCTAAAAGGATTCGAAATAGGATGTGGTTTCAGCAAGATGGTGCTCCACCACATTATTTAAATGCAGTTAGAGACCACTTAAATAATACCTACCCACCTCAACGAATTGGAAAAAATGTACCTACTAAATAACCTGCTAGATCCTCAGATCTTAAAAAAAATGGACTTCTTTTTATGGAGATACGTGAAGGAAATTGTTTATAAAGACACACCAACAACAGTATAAAATATGAAGTAAAGGATAATAACTGCTTTTAGATCTATCACACCGGCAAATTTAAGAACAGTAGAAACCTCATTTCAAAAGCACATAGAGACATGTGTCAATCAAAGTGGGCAACATGTGGACCACTTATTATAATTTTTTCTAATGAATTATTTGAAGAAACCTCTATTTTTAAGTTTATTCTTGAATTTTGTACCTATTGCTCAATAAAACGAAAGTGGTTGCAATTAGCCATAGGGAAGTACTTACAAAAAAATGTTCATTTTTCATTTCTACGTCACATCGTGGAAAAATATACAGGGTGTTCCATTTGAAAAAATTGAGAAAATTCAATTTAAAAAGTTCTTAATTGAAAAATAATTTTTGGCCACTGTACATTTTTAGGAATTAAAAATGATTCGTAAAACATTAATTAGATGTCTCCTAACTAGTATCCACATAAGTTTTTCTTAACCTTCATAGGACTAGCCGGAGTCCGTTTATACCCTGTCACATATTATTTTGCCATATCTTTTTATATTCGAAATTTATGAACGATGCCGTCTCATCTAGCTTCAGATTACATATTTTATTTATAAATTATGACATGCAAATTAATATCTAAGAGATAGTTTACACTTAATCTTTAATTTTTTGTCCTAGGGTCTGCTTGGACCCCTGTTCGCCGTTTACGTTCAATAAAATTAATTGCAATAAATTCGGGGAATCCCAGAGTTTGAAAATGTTATCGATATAGTAGTATATCAAATATTGAGCATGGGGTCTATTTGGACCCCGGTCCGCCTTTCTCGTAAAATTTGATAGAACGTCCTATGAAGGTTAAAACCGATAATTGTGACTGGTGATTTTTTTCAATATGCATCTGCAGATGGCATTATTTCAACAAAAAAATTCATTACATCCAAGTGGTTGGGAGATAGTCAATAATAATATAGGAATGAATAGAGTCTAGAAAGAGGCTTCGAAAAATGTACTAACATACATAGCATTCCATTAAAAAAAAAGGCACTTGATCCTATAATTTCGTCTTGGCTCGCCCTGTACATTCGAAAATAATTTCCGGTTATAGACTTTTTTATCTAGTTTACTTGTATTTTTTTTTAAATTTCTAGCTATCGTGGAACTCGAGATATCTCGAAGTCCAACACACTATTGCCCCACCCTGTATATTTGAATAAATGCCAAAACAGTAGTTACCTTCAATCGTTCAGAACCAAAATGTTATTACATTAGTTTTTGTGAGATGTATTGTTTGCCAGATTTTCACCTAAATTCATTATACATATTATTGGATGTTGCAATTTCAATATCACATACATTTATTATTGGTTTCTTGATGCAAGGAAAACATGTATTTCTAAAGTTATCACTAGAGACCACGTTTAAGTTAACTAGAGAATATTAGGAATAAAATACAATATTAGGTTCTTGTGAGAGGGCCCACTGGGTTTAAGGCACCACACATCACTGACCAAGGGGGGGAAAAGAGCATTTTAGTTTTTGATCAAAATATTGTCAATTTTTAATAAACATGTTAACATTATGCAAAACGTGTAGAATAAATAATTTTTATGTATTTGAACTAGTAGTCCAATAGTCGGTTTAATTTATTTTTTTTTTATTAGCTGCACCAGGTGGTGATACTGGTAAACCAGGAGGTTCCAAATATGTCCCCCCTAGCATGAGAGATGGAGGAGTAAAAAGAACAGATGGTCCCAATATGACAAGGCGGGATGACAGTTACTCAGCTATTCGCATTGCTAATCTCAGTGATTCTACCACTGAAACTGACCTAGAAGATCTTGTAAAACCATTCGGACCCATTCAGAAACTTTACTTAGCAAAAGATAAGCAGACTGGACTCTGCAAAGGTTTTGCATATATTCATTTCAAATTTAGAAATGATGCTGCCAAAGCTATTTCTATTCTTAATGGTTATGGTTATGATCATCTTATTCTTAGTGTTGATTGGTCTAAACCTTTGACAAGTTCTAATCAGTAAAATATTTATACGTGATATTCCATTATGTATAATATTTAGTGGATATATCCACATTGGTAACAATTTTTTGTTAATTAAATAATCACCTTTTTTTTGATTTTTTTTTTCTCAAAGTTGCTTATATATTTATTTTATATGACTAATTACCATGTGACTACAACACTTAAAAATACTTGAACAAAATCTTGTAAACATGAGCTCAGCAAAATATCAATACTTCGAATAGTTTCAAGGAATTTTTAATATCAAAGTGTTGATACCTGAAGGACTGTATGAGAAATAGCAAAATAAATACCAATCACTAATATCACTTGCAGAAAGAGAACAACTTTTTAATTACAGATTATTATCTATCAACACATGGGAAAAGGCTATTTCTTGCATCCACAACAAAAAAAATTCTAATCTCACAGAGAGAGAACAATCGTCCATTCCAGAATCTTCAAGAGGCATGTATACTATAAATATACAGGGTGGCCATTATCTATCTCCTTACGCGAGTAACTTTTTTTATTTGCAGAGTACAGAATCGGTTAAATAGGCAAAATTGTAAGAGCAATTGATTACTGTATTGAAAATTGTGGTATGTCTTCAGGTTGCTGAATTATACTGAAAAAACTGAAAATGGTCGATTTTTGTAATATTAAATAACCTCAAAACCGTTAACCTTAGGAAATCCGTGAAAATTGTTATCAATAGATATTTGTACGTAGAATTCATTAAACCTATTGGCAGTTCCATTGCTCACATGATTTCCGAGGTACAACATAAAGTTGCTCTTTTTAACACGCTTTTATTAGCTTCACCTGTATGTTTGTGAGCTTGTTTGTAACCGACTCTTTGGACTCGATTTTGACCCACTTTAAAAGGACAGATTTAATTGAAACTTTGTACACTTATGAAGAACCGGTAACAATACAATAATTTGATAAGTTTATATCATTATCCTGATCAGGATCGCCAGAATTAAATAATTTCCTTTCCTCACGTATCCTCCTCTGCGTGAGAGCAAGAGGCTTAATACTGTAAGTATATTCTGTGATTGTCAGTTTGGTCGTTGGCCGAGCGGGCTAAGGCACAAGTCTTAGTCGACGCGAAACGACGGACTCATCGGGCGTGAGTTCAAATCCCATGGCTGAAAAAAAAATATATTTTTTTTTTCAGAAGTATCTGATGGATCGTAATATGTTATAATATCAGCATCAATAAGCAATATAAATATAGTTTAAAAAAAACTAAAAAACACGCTTTCATAGCACATCAAACTAAAAAGTGAAAAATAAATATAGTTTAAAAAAACTAAAAAACACGCTTTTAAAGCACATCAAACTAAAAAAGTGAAAAATAATTATTAATATAAACTGAAAACAATAATGAACGAAAAATACTAGTATTATTGTGAAAAAAGCGTGGGGCGCTTTGTGCCATATTTTTCGTATATCGAGCAACCCACGCTTTTTTCACAATAATACTAGTATTTTTCGTTCATTATTGTTTTCAGTTTATATTAATAATTATTTTTCACTTTTTAGTTTGATGTGCTTTAAAAGCGTGTTTTTTAGTTTTTTTAAACTATATTTATTTAAATGGAAACCATGGTTGGCTATGGACTCATAAAAAGCTTTTTTCCTGATTTCAAAGATAATAAACATTTGTTTATGCCTATCTTATTTTATTACTCTTATTACAATATTGTTTGTGTGTGAAAGTAAATGGCGGCCACTTGGAACATTGGTTTAAACATAATTACTTTTTTCTATAATTATAACACAAGTTCCAGTTAATAAATCATTTATTTTCTAAGCCTACTTTGTTTAGTTTGGGATTTATTTAAAAAATAGATTACTTCATCATTTCCAACGTAACAAAAAAAAAAAAATACGTATAAATTTTTTGAATCTGTTTGTTTAGTGTAGTTATTTAGTAGGTGTAACAAATGTCGAGGCAGACTGTGTCTTCAGAAACAGTGATACGTTGTTATAAGTGTGCGACGTTATAACTCTATGATCATAGTTTGGCATTTTGGTGGCACAAAGAGAAGCAGTATCGCTAGTGTGGGAGAGACGAACCAAACCGCTTTACATTGAAGGGGCGGAGTTTAGACCATTGTGCATCCAAGTTCAAGTGCTAAGCTAAGATAGTTTATTTGTAGACTGTCATACATGTAAATCCGATGTGACAAAATATGCGTCATCAAAAAAACATCAAACATTGATTGGCGGCAGCGAAACAGGGAGGAACTGTTATGTAAAGAAGTTTACAAGGTAAATACTGTTTATAGCACTGTTTGCTCCTGTTATTTACCTCATGACATCCAAATTGACTTTTCAACCATTTTGAGATTTCAGATATTTTATATTTTCTTTTATATTGTCAAAAAATTGACCAAGCTAAACAAGCATGGTATCGTCCATGTATAGTTTTATTTCACCTTTTAGGTGCAAATTATACACTGAATTGACAAAGACTAATAATAGTATTGGTCCCAAAATAGATCCCTGTGGGACTGCGCCATCTATATATTTTTCAGAGCTACCTATTTTGCACTATTTTCTGATAATTTGTAGGAGAACCTAACCTAAAAAATTTCACTATTATAACTTTAAGTACCTGTTGCATTATAGTCTTCTGGCTTGAAATGGACATGCATTGCCAAAGTTAATACTTTTCCCATCAATTATGCTTTCCCCCATACTTATCTTCTATCTATTTTCTCCACAATACCATTGGTGATATAAACAAACCCCGCGTCTTTTTTTTTGGAAAATAATGAAAATAGATTCCTATCCACATTTTTCCTTGAGTGACAATTCTACATACAACAATTCATATTATGCATTGTTTTCTTCAACATATTGTGGAATAAACGTTGATGGAATATAAAAAAAAAAACGGTAATAAAACCCCGACAAAGAAACTATACAAATATGATCAAACGAATGTAAACAAAAACGACTCGTTTCGTCAAAGTGCGATTTTTAGCCACCAGGGGGCGATGTGAAGGCTTAAATTCTCAATTGTCAATCGCCACATATTTTCTAATATGGAAATGATCAGGGAACCAGGTATGGAAATTCTTCCGAATAGCAATGAGCTTTTTCCACAATATATAGCAACTGACCATATCAAAGGCCTTTCGCAGGTCAAGATCAATCTTTTTGCCTTTGTACATATTTACCTGAATATCAGATAATTAAATCAATCGTAACTGATACTGTATCACTTGGCTCTTGAAAACCATATTAATACTTGTAATATTTAAACCATATTAATACTTGTAATATACAGGGTGGGGCAATAGTGCGTCGGACCTCGATATCTCGAGTTCTACGATAGCTAGAAATTTTTTTAAAAAATTGCAAGTAAACTAGATAAAAAAAGTCTATAACTGGAAATTATTTTCGAACATACAGGGCGAGCCAAGACGAAATTACAGGACCAAGTGCCTTTTTTTTTAAATGGAATGCTATGTATATCAGTACATTTTTTGAAGCCTCTTTCTAGGCTCTGTTCATTCCTATATTATTATTGGCTATCTCCCAACCACTTTGATGTAATGAATTTTTTTTGTTGAAATAATGCCATCTGCAGATGGATATTTAAAAAATCACCACAGTCACAATTATGGGTTTTAAGAAAAACTTATGTGAATACCAGTTACGAGACATCTAATTAATGTTTTTGAATCATTTTCATTTCCTAAAAATGTACAGGGTGGCCAAAAATTAGTATTCAATTAAGAACTTTTTAAATTAAATTTTCTCAATTTTTTCAAATGGAACACCCTGTATATTTTTCAACGATGTGATGTAAAAATGAAAAACGAACATTTTTTTGTAAGTACTTCACTATGGCTAATTGCAACCATTTTCGTTTTATTGAGCAATAATTACAACATTCAAAAATAAACTTAAAAAAAGAGGTTTCTTCAAATAACTCAGTAGAAAAATTATAATAAATGTTCCACATGTTGGCCATTTCGATTAACTATGCGCTTTTGAAATGAGGTTCCCACTGTTCCTAAAACTGCCGGTGTGATAGATCTAAAGGCAGTTATTATTCTTTCCTTCATATTTTGTACTGTTGTTGGTGTGTCTCTATAAACTATTTCATTCACGTATTCCCATAAAAAGAAATCCATTTTTGTAAGATCTGGGGATCTAGCAGGCCTTTTAGTGGGTCCATTTCTTCCAATCCATTGATGAGGGTAGGTATTATTTAAGTGGTCTCTAACTGCATTTAAATAATGTGGTGGAGCACCATCTTGCTGAAACCACATCCTATTTCGAATTCTTCCAGGGAGATTTACCAATAATAATTGTGGCAGATAGTTTTCCAAAAAATGAAGATAAATAGCTCCAGTCAATGTACTATCAAAGAAATGTGGCCCTATTACATGTTCTCCAATAATTCCTCCCCAAATGTTTATAGACCATCTGTGTTGGTTATCAACTTGCATAAAAAAGTGAGGATTTTCCGAAGCATAATAATAGAAATTGCGCCTATTAACAAATCCATTTTTATGAAAAGTTGCCTCATCAGTGAATAAAACATTGAAGAAGTTGACATCAACTTGCATTTTACCTCTGGGTCAATTACAAAATTGTAGGCGCTTTTGAAAATCGTCATCAGATAATTCCTGGTGCATTTGAATATGATATGCATGCAACTTATTTGTTTTTAAGATTCGACCCACAGACCGTCTACTTATTCCTACTAATGAGGTCACTTCTCTTTGACTAACATGGGGATTCTCAACCGTTGCCAGCACCACAGAAAACTCATTTTTTTCGTTCACAACACGTTTTATTCTTTCACTTTTTTTATATTCGACATTTCCAGTTTCCAGAAATCTATCGAGAAGGTTTTGGAAGCTGCTAACATCAGGAAGTCTTCTTTCAGGATAACGTTGGTGATAAATTCTATTGGCAAGTAAACAATTTCTGTCTGACTCGCCCAAAACAAAAGTCATGTCTACAAGTTCCGCTTTATTAAAATTCATATTGTAAAATTCCAAATATTTTAAATTCAATACAAATTGTAACTAACGACCGATAAGTGTGATAAATGCTCCTTTGTACACGACAATCTGAGGTTTTATTGCTTGTCGAATAACGAAAACAGCAAAAAAAATTTACAAAAAAAAACATTACAGTAAAGGACTGGTTAAATACTATTTACTCATTTCAATGGAAATGATCCCACTAAATGGCCTCATTTCAAAATTGCATAAAGACGTGTGTCAATCAAAATGGGCAACACGTCGAACACCTATTATAAATTTTTCTAATGAATTATTTGAGGGAACCTCTTTTTTTAAGTTTATTCTTGAATTTAACACTTATTTATTTATAAAACGAAAATGGTTGCAATTAGCCATGGGAAGTACTTACAAAAAATGTTCGTTTTTCATTTCCACATCACCGTCGAAAAATATACAGGGTGTTTCATTTGAAAAAAATTGAGAAAATTCAATTTAAAAAGTTCTTAATTGAAAAATAAACACTTATTTATTTATAAAATGAAAATGGTTGCAATTAGCCATAGGGAAGTACTTACAAAAAAATGTTCGTTTTTCATTTTTACATCACATCGTTGAAAAATATACAGGGTGTTCCATTTGAAAAAAATTGAGAAAATTCAATTTAAAAAGTTCTTAATTGAATACTAATTTTTGGCCACCCTGTACATTTTTAGGAAATGAAACTGATTCAAAAACATTAATTAGATGTCTCGTAACTGGTATTCACATAAGTTTTCCTTAAAACCCATAATTGTGACTGGTGATTTTTTAAATATCCATCTGCAGATGGCATTATTTCAACAAAAAAATTCATTACATCAAAGTGGTTGGGAGATAGCCAATAATAATATAGGAATGAATAGAGCCTAAAAAGAGGCTTCAAAAAATGTACTGATATACATAGCATTCCATTGAAAAAAAAAAGGCACTTGGTCCTGTAATTTCGTCTTGGCTCGCCCTGTATGTTCGAAAATAATTTCCAGTTATAGACTTTTTTTATCTAGTTTACTTGCAATTTTTTTTAAAAATTTCTAGCTATCGTAGAACTCAAGATATCGAGGTCCGACGCACTATTGCCCCACCCTGTATACTTGTAATATGTATTATTTCCAGGTGTGTTACATACAATATTTTTCCTGCAACCATTTTTGCCACACTTTTTAACTTGAAATCTTTTATAAACAAAATTCATATAATTCAACTGACAAATGTTGAGACGCCGTTGTCTAGTGTGTTTAATTAGGTATCTACCTGATTGTTGTCAGCCAAAAAGTTACATAAGGAATCGGTAAAGACTTTACCAATCTCTTATGTCACTTTACCGTACTAGACCAGTAAAGATATATTTTCCACTCAAAAATTTTACCAAAAAACAGAACTTGAAGCTATTCAGGTAGCAAAGTAATCTTTCACTTACAGCCTTTTCTAATATTTTTGATGATACAGAAAGTATTGATACGGGCCTATAGTTTTTATATCTCCACCCTTAAATATTGCTATTTTAATCAACAATCACACTATCAGACAATGATTATTATTAATATTATTATTGCTACTCTTACAGAACTTTATAGTCTTGGTGACATAGCTTGTATGTTTTTGAAACCATTCAATTAGTCTGGTGTAACTTGTATTAACATCACCTGGGGCTAGGTCTCTACTTAAGTTGTCTAAAAAAGCAAGAACTGCTGAACTTTTTTCTTTTAAAATATTTGGAGGAATGTCTTTTTTCCAACCCTAGCTTGGATAGTATTTGTACATCGTGGTCACTGATCGAGCTGCTGATGACAGTTATTCTCATGTTCACTGGTGAATTAGTCATTACATAATCGATGTGTTTTACTTTTTCTTGTTGTAGAGTTGTTTTGCAAAATTTAAATCCACGATTCCTTATATTTGTGGGATTTGTCAACAAATCAATATTGAAGTATCTAAGCAAGAATATTTCTCTAAGTAGATTATGGCTTTGTTGAATTTGTTTTCAAGGTGGTCATTACCACTTAAATTTCATACAGATTATTGTATTATTCCATAACACAGTGTGTCGTTTGTGGTTCTTTAAATACAAACAAGAAAGAAATAAGCTCCCTTATGACTTCAATGGTGATCCCAAATGGTTCATACATCCTTATTACTCAAGCCGGTGATGGTATTACCTCATTTTAATTTTATAATCTCTTGAGCAAGAGTAAACTTAATCTGGGGTAGGTACAAGCATTAAGTAGAGAAATTAAAGGCAGGAAGTATTTTTAAGCTATATAAAATATAATAATAATAATTCTTATAAGTACCTAAAATCCTTAAATAAATTTATGAGCTTTATAAGCAACACTAAATCTAATTCTAGCACCTCTTAAAGATACGGCCTTAGGTAAAAGACAATCCCTTATATAAATTCCTCTCTTCTGAGGGGTCCAAGCTTGGAATTTGTAATTTTTATCTGGTGCACAGTTTATTGCAATCCACCCTAAAAAAGGATGTTAATATATAAATATTTATTTAATAAGGCTTCATTTTGGAAAATAAACAATAGGACTCGTGCATGTGTTTTCAACTTAAAGGTAAAATAATCGTTATTTATAACTAGAGCCCAGATCCGAATATTAGATGACCATATTTTCTCACAAATATTGCACCCAGCTTCTGTGCCATCAAACTCTAACTCCGGGAAATCGTTTATCCATTGTTCTACAGTACTTTGAAAGAGACGGACGAGATATTTTCTATGTACGCTGCTGGATTATGCTTGAATTGTGGTTGAACACCAGTAACTATCTTAAATTTTTTATTCCTTACTTTTACACATACAACATCTGACATCTCTATTTGACAGTAAAATCTGGGGTATTTTGTTTTTATCCCTATATAACAATCTTCCCCCAGAAGAACAATATATTACATTTGTAAACATACAGATAACAAAATAAAGTCTCTAGCTAGGATATAATAAGGAAATACTGTAATTATCTTAATAACTAAAAATTAAATTGTTAACAAATTAAGGCGGTTTGGTGGTTTGCAAATTCTCAGGGAACATCTAAGTGGAATTACTCCCTTTCGTGAAACTAGCCTCCTAGATGTCATTGGTTCCTCTACAGGTTGTGCTGGTTAAATTTTTTGATTCAACTGGTTGTGCATTCGAGATTCCATCTCCATTAGTAACATTATGATTTCCGTTTATCGGTAGCTCTTCTTTATCTTGAACAATATTATCGTCACTGTTAGACATTCCTATCTGTGGAATGTGTGGTTCCTGTACAGCTGTAGGTCTGTCTTATTTGGTCTACGTGCTGTGTACCTATGCTTGATTCCATAAATCACAACATCATAATGTAATGTTCCCTTGCGAGATGATACCACTCCATATTTCCACTTGCAACTCTTATTGGTGTAACATCGGACCTGGACTAAATCCCCCGAGTTGAATACTCTCGGCCTGTTGTTAGGAACATTAGTATACCCATCTTGATGTACAGGGTGACCAAGAGTAAAATTCATTTTTTAAATAAGCGTCATTAATATAATATGAAACATTTTAACTGTTTATTGACAAAATATTAATGTTGACAAATGCGGATTTATGTTATAAAAATAATCTGGTCCATATGACTGCCATCTTGTTCGTAACACTCCTGCAAAATGATTCTTAGTTTTTGAAAAAGCGTTTTGGATGTCGAGTCACTGCACGACGTACTGCTGCAATGTTCTTAGGGGTTCTAACAGATTTTTGCTGACCTGGGTGCTTCTGATTTCTTGCTGTACCTGTTTCTCGGAACTTCCTGACCCATAACTTCACTAAATTCTCGGAGGGTGCATCAGCTACACGCCGAATATTGTAGTGGTTGCAAAATATCCGCCTTGCAGCTGTATACGAATCATTCGCTTTGAAAAACGCCTCGATTATGAAAGCACGTTGTTCACCCGGCCACTGTTCCATGTTTACTAACAATCCGCAGGTGTCTGCTGCAGAATGCGCGAGATTCCCCGTCACTTAACTATCGTGCGCTTGCAAGCGGCAACTTTAAAATCTGACTTTTTACTCCTGGTCGCCCTGTATTTTAATATCTCTTCGTATTAAATCATGTCTTGTTCTGATCGGACGCTTGAACATTAATTTAGCTGGACTGATCCCGGTTGTCGAATTTGGTAACTTATGATACTGTAGTAGTAATTTGCAGAGTTTGAATTTAAGATCACCTGGCTCATTCATCATATACTTCTCAATCCTTGTTTAACTACTTGTACATAACCTTCTGCTTCGCCATTTATTGCAGCATGATACGGTGCAGTGTATTTATGGTATATTCCATTTAATTTCAAAAACTGTTCAAATTCAAATGACCGGAAAGTGCTCGCATTATCTGTAACAATAGTTACAGGCAAACCAAAGCATGAAAAAAATATCTCGTAGTATCGGAATTGTAGCACTTGCTGTAATACTTTTGGTTGGTACAGCTTCCACCCATTTTGTATGTGCGTCTACCACTATTAATATATTTGTATCCATAAACGGCCCCAAATAGTCTACATGGATCCGCTGCCATGGATGTTCTGGAAATTCCCAAGGAATGGTAGTGAATTAATAACCTTTGAACAACTCGCACATTCATTAGCCATACCTTCAATATCATGATCAATTCCTTTCCACCATACATAGCTGCGTGCTAGTGCTTTAATTTTGACAATACCAACGTGGGCACTGTGTAGTTCTTTCAATATAGCACCCTGTAGTAACTTTGGTATTGTACGTATACCTCTAAATATGCATCCATTTACTAATTCCATTTCAGCAGCTGGATATCCATCTGGTAATTTATTTCCTGATTGTAATGCCATATACACTTTATTTAACATGGTATCATTCCTCGATCCTTTTCGTATCTCGTGTATCTTTACTGGCAGTGTTTCTAATTGTTGTATTTGCAGAACTGATTCAACATTTATTTCATCATAGGTATCGTTACCTCTACGTGCTTCTGCTGGAAATCTGAAAAGATAGTCAGCATTTGCATGGTCTTTTGTTCTGCGGAATTGATTATCATAATCAAAACCTGCTAAAAAGTTTACATATCTGGAAAATCTACAAAGACATTGAAGAAATAGCAGCTCCTGTATCAAGTTCCATTTTTGTTTTGACATTGTTAAGTTTTAGATCCAACATAATTTTGTCCTTGAAATCGGTATTTGTGATATTGATATCAAATACAATGATTGTGTAAATTTCAGTTGCCAAATGTCCTTTTGTGTCACATTTATTGCATATTTTATTCTTAGCAAAACATGAGTTTACTTTGTGTTTTTCGTTCCCACATCGGAAACATTTTCCCCATAGAGATTTTAATTTAGGATTGACTGGATTTATTTCCTTTTTATTTCTCCCCTTGTGACAACTGTTTGAAGTAGAACTAGACTTTAATTTATTTACGTAATTGACATCCTAGATTTCCCTGTGGCTGTTTGCTCTCACATTTTGACATTTCAACCGATAATGCAAACGCAACCGCTTTTTGAAAAGTAAAAGTAGGGGCATTTTGTTGTAATAACCTTTCCCTGATATAATTATCTCGAATTCCTTTAATAAGCTGAGATCTTAAATGCATACCTATGGTTGATTTATGCATTCTAAGCATTTAAAGTTTCTCCAATTCTGCTACATAGTTAGAAATTGATTCGCCTTCGTTTTGAATTCTGGTTGAAAATCCGTGTTGTCAGCTATTTCACTAGGTGGTGGACAAATGTGGGTTTTTAATAGTTGAACTAATTCATTGTAACTTTTCATATTAGGTAAATCGGGAGCCATAAGATTACTTAATGTTTGGTACATTTTTGGGCCTAAATAATTTAAAAAAATCTGAACCTTATTTTGATTATTTTCCGGAGTATCTTCTATGATATTTCTCAGATTTAAATGATTTTCTACCTTTGTATATATGTAATAAATGATTCGTTATGTTCATCATATGGTTGTAAATTAACTCCATATAAATCAAATGGTTTAGAACTGCCTAGTGTTGAAGCCACGTTTCTGTTTCCTAGAATACGTATTTGTTCCTGTGTAAAAGAAATACCTGTTACCGTTGATTTAACTATATTATTGGATATTCCCTACTCGTCACCACTTTATGTTATGTATGCTGCTGGATTATGCTTGGATTGTGATTGAACACCAGTAACTATCTTAAATTCTTTACACGTACAAGATCTGACATCTCTATTTGACAGTAAAATCTGGTGTATTTTGTTTTTATCCCTATATAACATTTTCAAAATGTTCCACAACAATATTCTCAATCTAATATTTGCATCCGGGCTCTACTTATAACAATTATTTATTATAGTTTTGTGATTGTCTTTGGTAAATAAATGTTTTAGTACTATAAAAACAACTACGACAAGTTAAGACATTTATCGTTTCTGTTGTTAGGTAAGTCAATAAAAGGGTATGTACCTTTTATTACTGTTTACGTATATGTCTGTCTATAATCAAAAATTGTACCAAATTGTAAGAGCCTTTGTTCTCTTCACTTTATAGCAGTTAACAGAATGTAAACACTGTCAACTAAGACTTACAAATAATATTATTGTAGGTACTCTACACATTTCTATAGTTTGTGCCTCGGAAACTGGTATATCAATACCTAATAATATGAAAAACGTGGAAATTCATAGAACATCATCATAGAACAGTTCTCACTTTTCCTCGAAAAGGAACAAGTTTACTTAATTTTGGTGTAAATGTGACAAATAAGTGAGAAATTTTTTTTAAATACCATCATCATCACCTGTTAGTGAATTTTCTTGGCATTGAATTTATGTATTTAATGAATTTTCAACAATTTCAAATGTTAACATCACACATAATAACGCCTAAACACACAAACACACCACGCACGCACGCACACACAAAATGCACAGCAAATTTTTGAGAACTAAATTGTTTAAAAGTTTTAAATGTTACCATAAAACTCTGATTTTATGATTATCTAAAATCTAATCTATTCTTCATTTATTTAAATTTTTCCAAGCGTAATTCAAATCAAATATATAACTATAACGAGATATAATTAAAGTCTGTTCACTTAAACTTTGCAGTGGTGGATTGGACAGTACGCCCGATTTACAATGGGCAAAGTAGCGAGTATATTGTAAATTGCTTATTTCCAGGTGTAATAAATATATCATGGTGGGTTACTTATTTATTACCAGGCGTAAAAAATATTTGAAGGCATTAGAATTAAGATAAATGCCTTTTAGGTGTACCGAATCAGTGGAAAAATATTTCAACGGAGTGTAGATACATACGTAAGTTTATTTACAATAACAAGAAATGCCTTTTATTGGTTAGCAGTGGAAAGAAACAAAATAACAAAAATAAAATTGACATATTTTCTTTAAAGTTTTAAATAAGAAACTAAAATGACTGGTTACGCCGAAATAAGAACATACTAATTTAATACAAAATTTCGATTCAGCTTTAAGAATGCCAAACGTCTTAAAAATTTCTGTTACATTTTATTTTGTGTGCCCATAAGAAATAATGTCCGAAAATAAAACAATTTTAAATTCTACCTGCTTTAGAGCGGACCAAATTTTTCGCTGCACTATTTTCATACTTCTACATTAAACAATGTTATGTTTCTCTCTATCTTAATATAAAGCAATATGCTGCATTTTGAACTGACCTGTGTAAAAAAGTGATTAATATATACACCATATTATACTGCGTTCATTCATATGAGCACATAAAAAACTGTTTACCTGGGCTTGCAGAGCGACCCTTTGTCGACCAACACATATTATTATTTTTAGGTAAGGTTACGGGAATATATTGATCATTAACAATTAGGTTTAATACTTACATATTAATATTAGTCATCGAAAACACAATTCAATTTATATTAAAACACAATCTACAAACGTCCAACTACTTCCGATGCCTATGAAATAAAATAAACAATGAAAATTGATTTAACCACTATCGGAACTTTGCACTTGTGTATATCTGCCTGCCGTCTGTACCAATCATCTGCGCGTATTTTGTTCCCTATCCTGGCTAACGTTGCAAAGCTTATGTGAACAGACTTTAATAAGCTATACAGTATGGGGAACATAAGAAATGGTAAATGGGAAAATCACACATCATCATCACACGTCAGAAAAGAACAGAGAATGTCAGTAGATAGTGACGTTTAGAATTGTTAGTATTAGGACTCATACGAGTGAAGAAGTTAGAACTTCACTGTAAACAAAGAAAAAAGGAGAAAAACAAGTTACCTCACAATGTTGGGTGTATTTGAAGTAAATTCTTGATATATATATTTTTTTGTTTTACGCAAACTTTAAATTGCACTATTTCCTTTTATTCTATTATTTTCTAACAAATGCTATATGTGAATAGTCTTTGTTGTAGACATTTGATTTCCTCATTTACCATGCCTTATGTTCCCTATACTGTATGTATAGTTACAGTTTTTGTCTAATTACCTGCACTAGATAATACCACATCATTACAAGAAGTTTTCCAGCTTGTACCAGTGACTGTAAAAGGTGTGGAGGATTCTAAACCAGGCCACCTAGTCAACCTATCTTTATCATCACTTGGTACTTTAAATAACTCTGTCCCTATACATTCCTTATAAATCATGTCTGCTTCTTTAAGAGGGCACACTGTAATCGGTAATTCATTTGATCTGAAAACCGTAAGTCTGCAAAAAAAAAAAGAAAGATGATATTTTTTACAGTTTTTACTTTTATTCCCTTGCATTCACAGTTTTGACGGTTGAGAAGGACTATAAAAAGAAAACTTTTCTTGAAATGTTATACATTAACAATGAAGGAAATTTTTTAAATAAAAAACCTGATATTGATAATTTAAGCAAAATTTAATTTTTCAAAATTCAATTTTCCCACCATAATTAAGTTGGCAGCATAATTAGGGATTAAACGACTTACGACCTTAAGGAAGTTCAATCCTAATTATATGAAATTGGTCACATCCAAATAGAACACCCTGTAGTATTACTTCTTTATCACATGTTGAAGTGGGAACAGAACTTTTATGGCCCATCCGTGCATGCCCGTGGCCCTGAATCATCATTATACTTCGGAAGCCATAGATCATCTCAGGGGAGGGTACTGTGAGTCCTTATCATAGGAGGACTCATCCGGGTGGGATTGGCATTTGTTTGCAATAAAAAAAAAAATTCTGCCAGCATATTTATCTTCAATATTTTTTGCCAATTTCTTGAACCGTATTTTCCAAGGGCCACAGGCAGGCCATAAAAAATTCCATTCCCTCTTCAACATGCGCGTTTTAATGATAAAGAAGTAATACTACAGTGTGTTCTATTCGGATGTGACCACATCGAAATATAATTGAAACAATTTTGTTATTAGTTTTTACAACAAATATTAAATTAAATAATTTGTAATCATTCCTTTTTTTTTTTTTTTTTTTCGAGAAGTCATTTTCACGCCTCTTGCGTTCTTTGCGAGAACGTGGCTGCGTTTCATTATAAAATATTTAAGCAATTTTTAAATTGTTTTACACTTTCTTGATGTAAATAATGCACTAGTGGTGTTAAGTAGTTAAATATTTGTATTTTCTTCATTTTAACGATTATTTTATTTCTTAAATGTAGACGTAGGCTTTGTAGACAATAACCTTGTTAGTAAATTAATTTTGTAGATGTCCTGAAGAAGGAAATGAACGTCTCCAAAATCTCGACAAAAAACAAAGAGTTTTTCTTTTTTTTGGCCTGGACTATTTTCACTTTTAACTGTAATGACAAAATTTAAATTTTTTTTTTATATACAGTGTGTCGCATGTTTCATGGAGCCACTCTTGTATCTTAAAAACTACTAATGCAACATTTTTGAAATTTGGGTACTTGATAACTGCCGCCATATCGAACTTATCGACATAGTAAAATTTGAGAATCATCATTGACATGCCTTTATATACGTATAAGGAAACATATGGGTGGATTTTCCGAAATTTATATTAGCGATTTTTTTAGAAAAAATCTAATCAAATATTCTTAATCAGCACATTTAAAAATCCTTTTGTGCAAGATTTCATCAAAGTGGGTTCACCCAACAAACATTTTTTTTTTCAATGAAAAATAATATTTATCTGCAAAATTGTTGCTCGAATGGAAAAAATTAATTCTTCATTTTTTGTTCAGAACAATGTTTAAACTAGTTTGATTTGGTTCTGAAACATAATTCTTTTTTTTTTTTTTTATTAATTTTAGTGTCCTATTATTTACAGTTTAAAAATAAAACGTCTGTTACAATCTTAGAATTTTTGCATTAGTAGTTTTTGAGACACAAGAGTGGCTCCATGAAACCTGCGACACGCTGTACATACACCCCCACTTTCTTTATTATTGATATCAAAAAATTTTTAATACTACAATTATTGTAAAGCATTTTTTGAAGATTTTCTTATTTCAAAAACAATATTTTAATAAATTTTATCAATAAATAATGTAACTGTAAATTTTATGAGTGAATACTTTTATTTAAACAAAATATATTTTTTTTTTAATTATAACAAATGTTCAAAAATTCCTCCACCCTGCTAAAAACATACTAACGGCCTATGCCGTACAGACCAAGTAACATCCCGTTACACATGTGGAAGAAGCATGTTGCAAGCATTTCTTATACGCAATTTCATATCCTTTGGTGCAGTTGGTTGTGCAGCATAAACATTATCTTTAATGTGACCCCATATGAAAAAATCCAGGGTTGTTAAATCTGGCGAACGTGCTGGAAACATTACTGTAGGTTCTCCAACGCTTTACTCATTTATGCGGATCAAACGATGATGGAAGATAGCAATTAATTCTTGGATAACATTATCTGCATTATGCGCTGGTGCTTCATACCGTTGGAAATACATGTGCGTTAATTCAGCTAGGGGCATACTATCTAGGAACTCTGTTAGTTAATTTTATATATATATATCTGATATCCCAACCAACAATAATTGACCACCTTTCTTGAACATTATTTTCTCGGTTGCCCCCCGCTGGCCAGTCCTCACGTGGCCTCCGACGCCTCACGAGAGTCGCGCCAGCACATTAACTACAGCCACTCCCCACATCCCGCAGGGTTAGTGACTGTAGATACCAGAATCATGTGCCCTAAGCAGACGGAGAGGAGAACCCATAATGACCGCCTTCTGCATTTGGCCTGCCAGCCACTCAGCTGATTTTTGACAGACCGGTATGGTCTTCAGTTCCGGGAGCAGCGTAGGCTTTATCCCTCCGAGTACACCGATTATTAAGATGACCATTTTTACCGAGTAGCCTGGGTACAGCACTTGGAGCTCGTACCGGAGATCGCGATATTTGGTCCGTTTCTCCTCCACCTTCAAGGTGATGCTTTTCTCCGCAGGTGCCGAGAACTCGATGACATGCATCACCTTGAGATGATGGAACAGGAGGACTTTGTCAGGCTTGTTGGCTTGGATTAGCCCGACGACAGTCGGCAACGAGTAGTTCCAGTAAATCCGGCATTTCTCGTTCTCGACAACGGACTTAATATCTCCGGGGATGTAAGACAGCACTGGTGTCTGGTCTATCCCGTACGAGTGCCTTAGATGGTAGTATAGCACTCGTAACGCCGCTTTATGTTGGTGGATGTAGGCTGAAATCGCGTATATGGGGCATGCAGATAGTATGTGCATGAGCGATTCCGGAGCCTGACGGCAGGTCCCGCAGTCTCCGACTTAAGCCCGGCTGACCTTAGAAAGGCGAATGTCAGCTTGGTCGATAAACCCAGCGTTTCTATGTTCTTATAGAAGACACCATGCACAGATTTTCCTGTTCGGCAGCTCTAATTCGGGCTTTCAGACGATTTGGCTGAAGTTCGGTGACTGACTCAACATCAGCACCTCGCCGGCCTCCTTGTCTGATGTCAAATGCGAAACCGAGTTCATCTGCGGCTCTTTTTGCTACCTTGAACAATCCTGCTCCCACTCCTACAGTTTCGTGATGTTTTACGAACCGCAAGAGGGAATCTGAGCTCCTGAGTATGTTACATGCCATACTCAGTACTACTCTGCCATGCGTACACTCCAGGCTCAAGAGTCCTCGGCGTCCCCGTTGACGTGGGAGGTACACACGAGGAACGGACGATCTAGGATGAATACTTCTGTGAATATTCATCATCTTGCGGGTATCTCTATCTAATTGGCGCAGCTCCTCTACTGTCCACTTTACTACTCCGAAGGAGTAGAGCAAGACCGGAATGGCAAACATATTAGTTGCAGACACCTTGTTCTTCCCCGAAAGTTCGGAAGACCAAATATTTCGGAGGCGGTGTCTGTACTTGCCGCGGAGAGAATCTTTTATTTGTGATATATCCTGGATGTGCCTTTGTTGCACACCCAGATATGTATAGGTCTCTCCGGCATCCAGATGTCGTAGGATGCTTCCGTCTGCGAGCTGCGCATCTTCAGGAACTTCCCCGCATCGTCCTCTCTTGAGGTGGACGACTGCACATTTGTCCATATTTTTTTTTTTTTTTTTCGGTTGCCCGACGCTGGACAGTCCTCCCGTGGCCTCCGACGCCTCACGGGAGTCGCGCCAGCACATTAACCTCAGCCACTCCCCACATCCCGCAGGGTTAGTGACTGTAGGCTCCGGAATCGTGTGCCCTAAGCAGACGGAGAGAACCCAGAATGACCGCCTTCTGCATTTGACCTGCCAGCCACTCGGCTGGTTTTTGGCAGGCCGGTATGATCTTCAGTTCCGAGAGCAGCGTAGGCTTTATCCCTCCGCGTACACCGATAATAAGGACGACCATTTTGACCGAGTAGCCTGGGTACAGCACTTGGAGCTCGTACCGGAGATCGCGATATTTGGTCCGTTTCTCCTCCTCCTTCAAGGTGATGTTTTTCTCCGCAGGTGCCGAGAACTCGATGACATACATCACCTTGAGTTGATGGTCGAGGAGGACTATGTCAGGCTTGTTGGCTTGTATTAGCCTGACAGTCGGGAACGAGTAGTTCCAGTAAATCCGGCATTTCTCGTTCTCGACAACGGACTCAATATCTCCGGGGACGTAAGGCAGCACTGGTGTCTGGTCTACCCCATACGAGTGCCTTAGATGGTAGTATAGCACTCGTAAGGCCGCGTTATGTCGGTGGATGTAGGCCGAAATCGCATATATGGGGCATGCAGAAAGTAAATGCATGAGCGATTCCGGCGCCTGATGGCAGGTCCTGCAGTTGATATCAGGAACCTCTACACGCCACACGCGGCTACGGTAGACCAAGGTGTTGATAACACCATCTTGGCAGGCCATAATGAATCCCTCGGTCTCCGACTTAAGCCCTGCTGACCTTAGAAAGGCGAAGGTCAGCCTGGTCGATAAACCCAGTGTTTCGATGTTCTTATAGAATACACCATGCTGGGGTTTATCGACGTGCTGCCGAAACAGATTTTCCTGTTCGGCAGCTCTAATTCGGGCTTTCAGACGATTTGGCTGAAGTTCGGTGACTGACTCAACATCAGCACCTCGCCGGCCTCCTCGCCTGATGTCAAATGCGAGACCGAGTTCATCTGCGGCTCTTTTTGCTGCCTTGAACAATCCTGCTCCCACTCCTACAGTTTCGTGATGTTTTACGAACCGCAAGAGGGGATCTGTGCTCCTGAGTATGTTACATGCCATACTCAGTACTCTCTGTCCATATTATTATTATTATTATTATTATTATTATTATCATTATTAGTATATTTAAAAGAGCCCGGATCCGAGAGTGCATTAAGAATATTACACAGTTGAGGTTATAATTATTAGAAATGTCAAAATTGTCAATGTTCTATTTCACAGCCTCTGTGACTTTATCAAGTTAAAAACTATTCTAAATGTAAGAAACTGTTATTATTTATTAGTTAAATTTTATTAAAATTGTACTTTTTTGAAATAAAAAAAAGTAAAGAATATAATTATTATTATTATGAAAAAAATAATGAACAAATAAATATTTTTTTTACTTTCAAAAAAATGATTTAAATTTTTTTCTTTCTTAATACCGTTAATATCTCCAAAAAATGCTTTACAACTTTGATATTTAATGTTTTTTAATATCATTAATGATAAATTAAAGAATCCAAGGGGAGTGTAACGTCTACAGGACCCACCCTGTATACAGGGTGGGGCAATAGTGCGTCCGACTTCGATATGTTGATTTCTATGATAGCTAGAAACTTGATTTAAAAACATTAGTAAACTAGACAAAAAAAGTCTATAACCGGAAATTATTTTCGAATATACAGGGTGAGCTACAGGGTCGACTAGCATTGTTTTAAATGGAATGCCATGTATATCAGAACATTTTTTGAAACCTCTTTGTGGCCTCCTTCCACTCCTGTATTATTATTGACTCTCTCCCAACCACTTAGATGTAATTTTTTTTTTTTTTTTTTGTTGAAATTATGCCATTTACACGTGTACATTAAAAAAAATCAATACAGTACAATTATCGATTTTAAGAAAAAAATATGTTAGCACTAGTTATGAAACATTCGTGTGATGACACTCAGCCATTTTCACTTCCTAAATGTATACAGGGTGGCCAAAAAGGATTTTTAAATTTATAACTATTTGAACTGAATTTTCTCAATTTTTTTCAACACCCTGTATATTTTTGAACGATGTGATGTAGAAATGAAAAGCAAACATTTTTTGGATGTACACCCCTATGGCTATTTGTAACCATTTTCGATTTATTGAACAATAACTGCAAAATTCAGCAATAAAAATAATTTTAATTCAAGAGAAGATATTATAAAAAGTGCTCCACATGTTGCCCATTTTGATTGACACACATTTCTACGCGTCTTTAGAATGAGGTTTCTACTGTTCATAAAATTGCCAAAGTGATACTTCTAAAAGCATTTATTATCCTTTCCCTCAAATTTTGGATTGTTGTCAGTGTGATGTTTTTATGGGCATCATGTAACACGCTTATTATAATATAATACCTTCTCTTGAGTTCCCCCATTTTTATTGCTGAATTTTGATTGTAGTGATATTTTTAATATACACGTGTAAATGGTATAATTTCAACAACAAAAAAATCATTACATCCAAGTGGTTGGAAGAAAGTCAATAATAATACAGGAGTGAAAAGAGGACACAAATAGGTTTCAAACAATATTCTAATATACATGGCATTTCATTCAAAAAAAAGTTCTTGACCCTGTATAATCATCGTGGCTCACCCTGTATATTCGAAAACGATTTCCGGTTGTAGACTTTTTTTGTCTAGTTTATTTATGTTTTTAAATCAAGTTTCTAGCTATCATAGACCTTGAAATATCGAAGTCGGACACACTATTATCCCACCCTGTATATATATTTATTTTTTTTTTTTGTTAATTTGTATAAAAAAAATGTAACCCTGGTACCATAATTAAAAATTTTTTCCGCTCTTAAAATTTTTTTTTTTTGGTATATATTATTAATTCTGGAGGTAGCAAGTTGAAAAAAATTTTGTAAAAAAATATTCTAGAAAAAAACAGTGTAATATGTGAAGTTCTTTTAGGCTGTTGGCCCAACAATATCTAAAATTCTTCCAACATATTTATACTTCCCTGAAAAGTAGAAAAACATTATAACTAATCAAAAAATTAGCTGCTAGCCAGGAGGCTATTATAAAATTTAAATATATCTGTGTATCCGCACTGAAGACTGATCGGTGTGATCACACCCTGCAACACCACTTTACAGGAAAGTGCAATGAGGCAGGACGTAAGCCATACATACAAATTTTGAATAACAATATGCAGGGCGGGCCCAGATGAACCAGAGTGAAAAATTGTAAGATCAGAGATTTGTTTACACGAGTTTGTGAATTACTATATACGGTGTACCAACTTTATTTTCTTTATTTGCATGATTGTAGTATTTGCATCAAATTAGGGGCCCATGGCCTCTATGTTGGTAATATTCCTTAAAACTTTATTAAATGAAAAATTTTGTTATCGGATATTTTTAGTGGTTGAATAAAAGAGTAAAACTAACCTTACAGATCCAGGGCCATTTAAATAATCTAATCTGGCTAATCCAGCAATAAATAACGATGTTCCAGCTTTAACACAAAAAGTCTCCGGTCTAATTAATTGTTTGGGTAATGTATTCATTAGTTCCTCTGCGGTAAGCAAGTGAAGTATTTGGTCAGGTTGAACTACACCGGGCGTATCAAAACACCAACGAGTTAGTGCATAATCTGGATGACTCTCATTAATTCCCATCTTTAACTTCCCAGAAGCATTTGAATTTCCTTGCATTGAAAAGAGGTCTTTTGTTTTATCCTCATCATCCTTCAACTTTGAATAAGTTTGTCCAATATGGCCAATGAGAGTGGCATATTTAGCATCATTGAATTCTTTTACCTGCTCACTTCTCATTCGATTTTCCTCAGCTGTAACTTGTTGCAGCACTTGCATTCTTTGATGGCGTAGGTAAAGACGAACAGCCGAAGGTCTCATTATTGGAAATTTTAATAGATTTAATGTAGTGCCAGGCCACTGACTAGTTGTTGCTCTTTGAATCAAATCTGAAGCTTGAATTTTGCAATAATCCGATTGGAGCAGTGCATTAAATAAACTTGATTTGCCCACATTTGTACATCCGACCAAATAAACATCTCCTGCAAAAAACTGTATATTAATAAAATGATCAAAAATTACAGGTATAAATGTCATGTAGCTCAATGTAAGAAAATATTCTATCCACGATTCCAAAATGATTTTAGTCTACTAGATTTAAATATTATAGTCAAACTTCTACAAGTTGAAATTCCCTGTAACTCGAATACGCTTCTATGCCCTTGATATATACTTTGTTTTAAAAATTTTCTTTACTTAAATTTTCTCTAACGAGCAGTTTTGGGGGGATTTGGGAGGTTCGAGTTAGAGAAGTTCAACTGTATATGATAAAATATATAATTTTTATATTTTCATATATAACATATAAGATTAATAAAATAAATATGCTGTAACTACTGACACACTAAGAAGTATTGGCTGTTTATGTTTTAGCTCGAAAATAATCGGATGACATCAGAAGCTAATATTCAAAACTTTGTTAATTTATTTTACCTTTTTGTGGAACTTGAATAATTTAGGGGAAATTTCTAAAAAATATCAAAAACACTGGTTAATACGAGACATTTGGCCTTTATATTATCCTGTATTACACACCTTTATGTTTCCATAGAGACTGAAGGGAAGTAATTAAACCTTCTATGCCATATCCAGTTTTAGCCGATATTAACGCAGTATGTATAATGTTGCATGTAGCAAAACCTGACAATTTAATATAATTCAAAAGGTTCTGTTTGACACATTTTAAAAAGTTAGTATCATCTTTAGGCAGTAAATCAATTTTGTTTCCTACAACCACTATTGGTATGTTTGGACCCAATATATCAGCAATTCCAGGCCAAATTGAACAAGGGAAGTCCATTAGATCTACCATCAAGATTACTAAAGCTCTTTTACCACAAATTGTTGTTAAAATCTTTGGATAATCATCGGACGAAACTCTTACTTGAAGTGACAAGTTGTATTCTCTTAAAAAATAACATCGTTGGCATATAATTGCTTCTAGATTGGCTGCTCCTTTCTTCCAGTAATTTTTAAATATTTCTGATGGAATGTAACCAGGAATTGCAGTGTCCTAAAGAGAAATTAATATTTGAATTAAATACCTAAGTAAATTTATTAGTTGTATTAAAATCTGAATTCAGAAAGTACCGACCTTACAATGTAAAAGTGCACCACATCCACCACATGGCACATTACTTATTTTACTCTCAGGATCAGGAGTTCCATAATTAATTTTCCAATTATCTAACTCCTCAAATTTATCCACTAAATCATATTCAAAATTATCGTATGAAGTCATCCAGTTTTTTATGTCTTTAGATAATTCATGCCTCCGAAGTATTTCATTGGCAATAGTGTTGGCTCTATCTTCATTTGTAACCTCTTTTTCAATATTTTTCTGTTCTGTAACTGGGTCACTATTACTGTAAGGAAACTGGACTAATTTCTCTGACGTAACATTTTCAGTATCATATGACTTCTGAATGAACTCATCCTCGGTTCCTTCTAATTCTTTTGATAAATATTTCAAACTAATAGGTAATGGTTGTATGCTTGCTAATGTGTTTTTTATCTTTTTATTATATCTTTCCATTTTAAACATTAACACAGTATTTCTTTTGTATCCTAACTTAATACGTTTACCTTCAATAGTACTGTTGTACAACAGCTTAGATTCATACTTATTTATTAGATTTTCCAATACGTTAATTTCTTTGGTAACACTTTTTTTAGCAACAAAATTTGGAGTTTTGCTCATTTTCCTAAAAGTTTCCTTGAAAACACAGAATGTTAGGTTAGGTCTTCCATAATGTGTATTTATTTGTGACTTTAATAAAAACATTTCGGTAAAAATATATAAGTATTTTCTCCGCAAATCACGAAAAATAGCACGGGGATGACGATTAAATTAACTGAGATTGGTGGTCAATACTTTTAATTGTTCTGTGGTCAATAGCACGGCACAGAACAAAAAAAACAGATGAGGGGATATGGATCCCCTTTTCTGTGAAAAAAGGTTAATAGGTCAATACTGTAACTCTTTTTCTGTTCTGTGACTGTAACCTCAGAACAGTAATTAGTAATTAATTACTCTTTAGTAACCACAGAGAGACAATCGTCACAGCAAAGGCAGATGGTTAAATCATGGCAGAGACAACCACATCATGGTTACAGTTTTGAAAATTTATTTCGTTTAACCTAATTAGTTTGTTTTGAATGTTTTGTACAGTAAACATCGGATGTGCCCACTGAATTTATGTGCATTATTTTAGAGGCAAATAATACTCAAAGGTAATTTTCGCGACATACTAGGAATGTTGTTTCAGTAACCACTACGTTTTCGCATACTGATAAGATAAGTTAGGCGAATATATAATTAAGATAGCAATTTTTTCAATAAAAATATACACAGGTCCAAGATTTATAAACTACTTTACTTTACTCTATAAATCTTGACACAGGTCCAGAGCAGGGTATCTATTGGTATGTATTATACATACAAACCCTGTTTGTTACTGTTGTGGTGGGGGTGATACCATTAGTAACCTTTCACTACATACTTGGTATGTCGCGAAAATTACCCTGTAGATTATACCCTCAACCTCCCCGTGATCGTTGTTTGTAGTTTGGAGATATTACAGGTGTGCAGGTTTGTTTGTAGACCTGTATGTAGTCTGTGGCCTGTGAATTTCGTGAATCTGTCTTTATATCAAATGGTAATTTGTAAAATGTTGCTAGAAAAATGTACCACACAACGTAGGTACTCACAACGTATTTCTTTTGTTTGTGCATAGAGAACTAAAAATAAAATCTCTGTTTGTATGTGAAGTGAACATGCATCGAAACTACATATCATCAGCTGTAATCGAATAGCACAAACCTCGGCTAGTTAACAGAACGTGTTGTTTTAAGTGTATAATGCAAATTTAAAAACTAATATTAATGGTTATTAAATATTTAAAACAATTTTTATTGTTTTATTTCGTATGCTCAAAATAGAGACGAGTTAAGGGAATTGTCTCGTGATGTACAGGTTTACAAAAGGTGTTTCAATAAAAGCGCAAGATTTGAATTGCGCGCCAGTTTAGCTGTCATGATGTCACAAGATTAAATGGTCGATAGGAGACAGATGGGAGTGATTGATTAATTCGAAAGTACTGGTTCGGTTAGTGATGAGAAACATACGACACGAGCTCGTAGAGGTTGTTCAGAACAATACACTCGATTCGTCAACGTGCACAAGAATTGGACGTTACAACAGCCACTCTTCAGCGTATTCTCACTAAAAATTTGCATCTCCATGCCTACAGAGTGCAACTGACTCAACAACTTCTGCCAACAAACCATGCATTCACAGTGAAGAGAGTCCACCAACTGGATCCTCGACCAACAAATTGCAACTTTGATTGGAATCCTTTGAGCCGTTATGATCCATCGTTGTCGAACTTCTTTAGTTTCCCTGAGGCCAGAGATCGTACGAAACATCTAAGAACACCAGATTCGGAGGACATCTAAGTATTCATGCCCTTTCGTACCAACAGGAAGGTGTCTATTGAACGAACGGGTCAAATGCGAACTAAATATTACTCAGGTGATCCGGATCTGATCTAATAATGTCCGAGAGAGCACGCAGGAAATTTCGATGCAGGCGACATCTATCGGCAAATCCTTACATCCTAATTATTAAATAGATGTGGATTTTGAGTTAGGAACTGGAATTAATTTAAATTTGTTATAAATAATAATATTTCGTTTCTGCATTTTATATAAGATACATCAAACTGGGAAGAATAAATCGCCGAAAGAGAAAAGTACTGCAAGATTAAAAGGTCCCCGTTTCAAGTAATAATTGATGAAAGTGGTCGAAGCTGGCAGACTTGTGAAGGAACAGAAACCCTAAATTTCGGATATCTAAAAACTGATTAAGGCCTCGATGCAAACTAAAACCGCATTTTACTCTTTATATATTTATGATCGAAGGTTCCAAGAACAGACTCAGTGATATCATATTTACCAGTTACTAAACCGCGCTGAATTGTGTGGCCCCGCTTTAAATATCTACCGTTTACGTTTTCTATATCGCTTTCTATCGTCAGTAATATCAGATTCACGTATGTACCAAATACTTCGTCGTCACGCATTTTTACCTGATAAACATTACGAAAGTTAAATTAAAAAGTTTTGACAACACTTTATTTCATTACAGATTACAATATAAACTAAATATAAGGCCTCCATCATTTGTAAGTTATTTCAATGGATTTTCGAATTTTCTCATCTGTTAATCTTTTTTGCATAAATATTCAATACGAACGCGTGATCTGATTGGACGAATTCAAAATAAGAATTTTAATTATCCATCCAGTGAGAGGCGATGTGGCCCTTACAGAAATTGGATACGTTCGGAAGAAGTGAGCCGATCCTATTCCGTTATGACAAAAAAAATTGTTGCTAAACTAAGTAATATAGTGATCCATATCACGTCAAAGTTAACAGGAATTAGAATATCACCGAACTGCACCTTCTCTTCATTAAATTAGGTGCAACTTTCATTGGAATCCTTTAAACTATTATGATTAACCGTTGTCGAACTTCTTCAGTTTCTCTGTAGCCAGAGATCGTACCTAACGTAAAACATCACCAGATTCGGAGGATATCTTAGTGTTGGTGCCCTTGCTTACCAACAGGCACGTATCTATTGAACGAACGTGTCAAATGCCAACTAAATAATATTCAGGTGAACCGGATCTGATCTAAGAGTGGCCGAGGCCGAGGATACACGCAACAAATTTCGATGCATGCGACATCTATTGACAAATCCGTACATCGTCTTTATTAAACAGATTTAGATTTTGGGTTAGGAACTCGAATTAATTTTAATTTGTTATAAATAAATAATGTTATTTCGTTTCTGCATTTTGGATAAGATACATCAAACTAGGAAGGATAATCCGCCGAAAGAGAAAACTACTGCAAGATTAAAAGGTCCCCGTCTCAAATAATAATTCATTGAAGTGGTCGAAGCTAATATATACGTAGACTAGTGAAGGAACAAAAACCTTGAATTTCGGATATCTAAAAACGGATTAAGGCCTCGATGCAAACTAAACCGCATTTTATTCTTTGTAGGCCGAAAAGAGCATGTATAGGATGCAAATATTGTAATGCAATGCTATAGCGAGCAGATATGTTCCTCGTGATGAAAATCCCAATGGCACGGAAGAAAAGCCCTCGTGTAATAAATCCTACTCAAAACGAAAGTTAGGACGATGTCAAATTATAGACACAATGATAATAAACATTGGTCCTAGTGAAGAAATCTCATAGTGCGGGAGAGAAACTCTTATATAATAATTATTTAGACGGAAAGCTAGTGCGAGTAAAATGGTAAACGCAGAGGCAGCGTCGGGCACTATTCCAAGGTGAAGAGAGATGCAAAAGTATTCTGTTTTTGTTGAGACTAAGATTTAAGTGTATATACTCAATAATCTTTAAGTTGTCTTTACAGTTTTTAGTTAAATATTAATCAAGTTGATATAAGTCAGTTGAATTATATGATGTTATATAATAAATGTAATCTGTTATGATAATACATATTTATCGGAAAACGAGTCTTATAATCATCATTACTGC
>JANEYF010004210.1:0-57500 GCA_029963845.1 Rhamnusium bicolor
TTCTGTACACATTCGTTATCTTTTAAGAAAGTTAGTGTGAGCAATCTAAGTTTTTTTCAATAAGTAATATTACTGCCTCTTTTATTTTTACTTTGAAATGTTCCACGATATCTATATTCTCATCTTTATAGACTTTGCCTTTAATGGGCCCCAAATAAAGAAGTCTAGCGCATTTAGATTGGGTCTTCTTGGAGGCTAATAAATGACTCCATTACCACCAATCCATAATTCGTATTTGTTATTAAGAAAATTTGTCATATTTCTGACATTACCGACTGAAGCCCCGTCCTGCTGCCAGATTCTATTTTCTTGATATAAAAGAGGAATGTTGTTCAAATATTCTTTGATATCTTTTCAAGTAAGTGGTATTTACCTTCACAATTTAGAATGCCATTAATAAAAGTCAGACCACTAATTTTATCTCTAAAAAAGCCACACTACACATTGACGGTCTTCCTCCCTTGTTTTTTAATTTTCCGAATAGCATTTGAACCTACTTTTCAAAACATTATTAAATACGAGAAACTCTGTAAAACTTCAGTCTACCAGAAGGACTCCTACACATATTTTATCATTAAAATACCATTAATAGAAACAACACCCTATGATTACTACAAACTGTATCCATTGCCTATTGAAAATAATGGATCCTATATTACTATTATACCACAAAGAAATTATTTACTAATGAAATCCAACTGGTATTCCTATGCCGACATACCGTGCGAGGAGATAGAGATAAAGAATTTTATTTGTATACACAACTCTGTTATTCAAAGAACATCAAATGAATCTTGCGAAATTCAACTTATCGATTATTCTCAAAAACAGAATAACTGTAGATACACAAAGATTAATATTAACAATCCTAAAATACAAAGAGTTGATAATTCGAACTCATGGATAATCACTAACCCCTCTACCATCGTAGCTGAAACCAATTGTTAAGAAAAGAAACAACTGAAAGGGAACTATCTATTAACAATTCTCGATAGATGCTACAGTGTTGTCGATAAATACCAACTCACTTCAAATACTAACTTTTAAAAAACACTGGAACATATAGATATTCCAACGCTAAATATACAAAACAATTTATCATACAAAAAATATCATTCAAACATGCCCACATTAGAGCATGTCGATCTAGACGAATTTTCGGTATTATCTAGACGTACAGAGAATTTACAAGAAGAAATCAATAACCAGATATTAGAGCCAAGCTACAAACCAATTGAACTCCTGGATTATTTATACGCTCATCGTTGTCATCACTATTGTTGTCCTATTCATACTATGGAATATTTACATCAAATCTAAGACAAACAGATTTCCAACATTCAACATATTTGCAAGTAAATCAAAATCCAAAGAAGAACCCCAAAAGGAAGAGATGACGAACATCAGCCCTTTCTAAATAAAACCCGAATTCTCATCTAAGGGCAGAGATATGGACGGCCCTGAACTATCTACCTACAATAAAGACGCTGAATCGCTAAATGGTAAAAGATAATTTAATGTTATAAATACGACTTAGATAGGCTTTTGTTTTAGTTCTATAATACTATTGATTTCATTAAGATCTACATATCTTTGTAGTCAGATTTGTTATTGTTATAAACTCATGTTATTTTTCGTCAAAATAAAGTTTGTTAAATTTTTAAATTCACTTTCTAAAAAGACAAACAGCTTGATTTCCTTAACGTAAATGCCCAATGTGTTGCCTGCGCGTATAATTTGACAAGTATGTTACTCAAATACGAATTTATAACTTTATTGCAATTTCCTCAAAATTGTTATGTTTAAAATCCACTTCTTTGATTAAAGATGTCAAAGGCCTTTAAATAAACTAAACAAAATTAAGACAGTAAGTATGATCACATCATGTCACTTAAACAGCAGTGCTAGAAATGGCCGGCTTTAAATCCTGACTGATACTCATTCAAAACATTATTTTCATTGACTAAATTGAAAGTTTGTGTTATTAAAAAATTACAGGTAATGCAGGAAAAACGTTGGAACAATTTAAAATCACTCAAAACTATAAATTATCTTTGTAGACTGTTCGTACTTCAGGTGAAATTAACGTAATCAAAGCGCATATCCAATTTACATCGCCAGTTTCAAAGTGCAGTCTATTGAAATGCAGTGTAACGTAATTATAAATAAATGGAGTACAATAATTAATACTAATGTTGACTTTTAATATTAATAATGGTTGAAATGATAACATTTCAATCAGTATCACTAGCATTTGATTTAGCCGTTACTACATCTTGATTTGTGGAAACATAACTTTTTTCTTATAGAAATTTTTCGATATAAAACTGAGTTGATTTGTGGAAACATAACTTTTTCTTATAGAAATTTTTCGATATAAAACTGAGTTGATTCGTGGTTTCGTCAACATTTTAATGCAGTTATTTTAAAAAGTGATGCTTGATTTGAAGCTTTTTTATCCTTTTCGAGTGTGAAACATTATAATAATGTACTAGGTGATCACGCGATAATTAGAACCTTATTTAACTTATTTATTATTTGAAATACTAAAAAAAAACGATAAGGACAAATGTTATAGATAATTATGTGTATTTTCTAACATTCATGTCACAAAAGTAATTAGAGTCGCATTCCGGAGATACGAACCAAACTTATGTCTTTTTAAACATAATACCCTGTATATTTTTACACCATTTAAAAATTCTTAAAAAAGCATTATAATGATATATGACATATAATATTAATCTTAAGAACTTTACGAGGTATTATTTATTTTTTATTTCGTTATCATAGAAAGCCATTGAACATTTAGTAAAGTAATTTTATTTTAAATTTAAATGAAACGAAAATATTACCAAGAACCTTAAAAACAATTTGGGAGAATAACACATTTTTCATCTTTTTTTTAAAATCAATCTTAAAATAATTGACTGACTGAGTCCATAAGTAAAAAACAAAAATAAAAGAATTCATCTTTCAAAATAAAATATTACGCAATTTAAGTTAATATGTAATAAATGAGTTTTTTTCATTTCTGATATAATGTCTACTAAGAGTTTTTCAAACAGAAGGAAACTTCGCATTTCACTTTGATTTGAAATAAAATAAAAAATTTCATTGATCGTTATATATTTATCGGCCTCTGAGATTTCTTAATGGTAATAAAATATAAAAATTAATATCTCGTAAAGATTTTATGAAAATACTGTTTCTATATATCATTAAAAAGCTTCCTTGGAATCTTTCACAGTCTAAAGATATATAAGATGTTCCATCTAAAGAACAAAAGTTTAGTTCATATCTCCGGAATGCGACATTAAGTTATTTTTCTGAAACGATTTTTGAAAAGTGTGCTATTGTTTATAACTTTAATTTTTGGACTTGATTACATAACTCTAAAAATAACGAAGTTAAACGGGACTCTAATGTTCGTGTGACTACTCTATACAGAGAATTTTGTTAAAAGTAATTCAATTACCTATTAAATTGTTAATGTTTAGTGAGAAAATATTTGCATTTTCCGGAAAAATCATTATTAATAAGAAGTTTTGCTTATTCTGGAAAGTACTTTGCGGTAGACAGAATTTTGATATTCCATACAGGGTGGTCCAGAATTAAGAAATATTTATATTACATCGAGAGTAATGCACATTTACTTAAAAAGAAATTGAAAAATACTGTAGGAAATATCAAGAGAAGTTCAAATGTGAACTTTGTACATTGTATCTGAATCTTAATATACTGCTTAAATTTTACTTACTAAAAGTAGGAAGCGATAGCCTATATGGCTGTGATCATCGAAGTTAGCCTTGGAAAACAAAACTGCTAAGTTGAGGTTTTGTTGAAATTACTTTGTTATTAAGAAAACTTCAACATCGTATAAGATATTTTAAAACAATTCTTACTTTAGAGAAACGAAATTATTTAGTGAAATTAAGAAACACTAGAAACAACTTTTTCCTATAACATTTTTCAATTCTCTCTTGGCATAATTTCAATTTTTCCTAATTTTTGACCACCCTGTACGACATAACGGAATTCGGTCTACTAAATCTACTAAATTTTAAAAGTAAAATAAATTCAACAATTTCTGGTTGTTGCTGTAGATATTTTGTAGTAAAACTACTTGTACAGACTCACCTCTACGATTCAAAATGCGAACAAAACTGAGAAGTTCGAAAATGTTTCCGCTTATATATACTTAAAGGTATTGTTTACAACGTGCTTAGACATATTGCATAAAGTCCAAAACAAGTGCCAACGTTAATATTGAGAAAAGCAAGTCTACCCCCACATGCATCTGTTTAGTTTCCCTTTAACGCTTCGATGGGCAATTGAATAATAGATCATAAAAGCTGTTAATTTATTACTAAAATAATAGTTTCTAGGTCGCTCATTTATTTTGTTAAATATTAATTTAAATTCATGAACAATGACTTCCTCTCTCCTAAGTTTAAGAAACAAGTAGTTTTAGAAGACAGAAAAGAGGGTTTGGTCGAAATACAGTTTGGAAGAAATGCCATTTTTATTTGTATTCCAAAAAGTTGAACTAAATAATAAACTCCAAATGATGCCAACTTGATTGGCGGAACATATTTCGACTACTCTATTCAGAGATTTCTTGTACGTGGTTTTTAAAGTAATAATATCAGGAATGGTAATAGGAAATGGAATTGTTAGGCAAATGGACAAAAATGAACATTTGAAAAAATAGTAATACAGTATGGCGCCTAAATTCAATGTAAAAACAGATATAATTTTAGTGACTATAATTTCTGTAATTTTAATGAAGAATCGCTTAATTTGACAATGAGCTTCAAACGAAACGTAACAGCCTCTTTTAGTATGACGTCACATAACTATGCAACTCATACTACTGTCATGACACACCGATTGTCTACACATCACATTGGAACTTGATCCTTAATGCAAATGTCTATAAAGGAGGCATTTTTGCGGGTCGAATACAGCGTTGAATTTTATTTTAATTCTCCCTTGTAAGAAATATTTAAGAATTTTCAGTTACCACTTACCATCCACAAGGCATGTGAAAATAGTATAGATCGAGCCAACCCACTAGATACACGATTAGTGCTATGAGCAGTTTACAGTTGCCCGTCTGAATACGAAGTTTGAACGAAAGTTAACGATTGTGTCAGGTTGCCTGCTGGGAGGTGCATACGAGACTAGAAGTAGAATAAGTATCGCTAAAGCAGCGGTGGAGAGTACTGCTTGTTCATCTAAAGAAATCTTGGCGTATTAACGTATTTACTAAAATTACACAGCCATACAAGGAAAAAAAGTTCGTTACGAGAAACCAAAATACATGGATCTAGTGTATATTTTGACGCTGAATTCGAATCCGTAGTTAAAAGAAAAATTATCGTGTCAGATTTTTTTGCCAAAAACCCCTTGAAATGGGGTAAAACTATAGTAATAATGTAATGACCATAATACATGGATCTAGTGTACTTTTTGACGCTGAATTCGAATCCGTAGTTAAAATATCTGATGTGGCCAGCACATAACTTTTTTATACCAGTATATATCATCCTGATGTAAAAAAAATTATTCTATTTAATTCTTCACTTACCTCAATTAAATTTTAATAGAATACCTTTAAATGTTTCATTAAATTTTTTAAATAATTATCGCGATACTACAGACATGCGAACAGATTTCTTGTCATAAAGTTATGTTTTTTCATTATAATCCGTCCAGATTCATCCAGAAATGCAATAAAAAATTTTTAATTTTTTTTCCCGAAATTGTACCTTTTTTCTTTCTTTTCTTTCATTCATCACACATACATCACACAGATCACACACACACACACACACGCGCGCACGCACGCATGCACGCACACGCACACCCGCACATGCGCACACGCGCTCACGCACGCACTCACTCACTCACGCACGCACACACACACACACACACACACGCACACACACACACACACACACACACACACACACACACACACCGACAGACATCATTCGGAAAATAGTCAGTATAGATTCAGAAGGGTTCAAAACGTATATATCAATCAAAATCTCGAGGTCAAAAAAAATCACGATTACTATACTTCCTTCTATTAGGTATAAGAAAGTAAAAACGTTTAAACGTGTCAGTTTTTTTCTTTGCCAAAAATATCCCTTGAAATAAAATAAAACTATAGTAATAATGTAATGACTCTTAATGTAATACGAGCAATAGTTTATAGTCTATAGAAGAGAATATGCATTCAAACCATAGCAAGCGATTCCTATTAATTAAACCAAAATCCACCCTTATGGGAGGTGAAAACTACCCCTGAAACTCAAATAACGCACGTAGGTTTAAATAACACGTACAAAGGACAACTTGTTGTAGCTCTTAGGACAAAATAGCTCAATCTGATGTGACAACCAGACATTACTCTTAAAGGGTTGAGACTCACTCCTATAGGGTGTAAAAACTACCCCTACCTACGGAGGAATCTCATAAGTTTCAATAACGACGAAAAAAGTTCAGCCTTTTGTAGTTTTAGGCAGGGCGAACAAATATGGAGTGGATTCGCTTGAACTTCCGATATATGACTATAAACTACCCTTAGAAGGTGGTAGAGACTACCCCTAAGCTTTAATGATGCACATGGATGTTATTGAAATTTGGAAAGGATCAAGTATTTTTATCTCATTGTGCCAAACATTCAAGACAACTAGTTCATCTTCATAATAATGTCGAAAATCATCTCTAGGAGGGGGAACTACCCCCTGGGATTGATGGACCTTAGAAATTCTAGCAACTAAGAAAAACATACAGGCTTTCGTAGTCTCAGACGGGATGGACAAATACAGAGTTAGTTCGTTCCAACCATGTTTCAGGGGTAGTATTCACCCACCATTAGAGTGGGTTTTGGTTTAATTAATAGAAATAGCTTTTTATGGTTTGATCTACCATTTCCCACACTTCGTTATGAGTCATTACATTATTACTATAGTTTTACCCCATTTCAAGAGATATTTTTGGACAAAAAAAACTGACACGAAAAAAATGTTTTTTCAACTACGGATTCGAATTCAGCCTCGAAAATACACTAGATCCATGTGTTTTGGTTCGTGGTTATGATTTTTTTTTGTGTGGCTGTGCTATCTGAATGTTTTACAATTTCGGTGTTTCTTCCTAGACGCCACAGATAGCAAAACACTAATATTATGAAAAATATCGGAACGGCACACAATCAAATATTGATTTTTTTTGTCAAAACAAAAAATAATTCTGAAAACATAAATTATTCTCATAAACAATAAAGAAAAATAATACCAACTTTAAAAAAAAATAATACGTAAATAAATAATTAAAATGCTCAAAAAGACCTCCTTCTTGAGAAAGGCAATATCTTAACCTACTGTAAAAGCACCTTCTGACATTCGCGCTAGCAATAGACGGGCGACTGTAACTGTACATTTTGCTAGTCGTGTGTTTGGCTCGATCTGTAAGTACAATTATAACGCATTACAAAACTTTTATTATTAATATAATTAATTAATCTTAAAAACGAATATCCTCCAATAGGAGTAAAGTCAAAAGTTAACAGCTGCTAACTTCATCATCCTTTCAACTTGCTTGTGTTACGTTTTATAACCTAACTTTCGTATATTCAAGTTCAAGTGTTGTGTTATCTATTTAAAAAGACGTGTTTATGTTTATTTTAAACTATGGGTTTATGATTTGCTCCAGGGTGTAATCATACTAATAAAAGTGGATGTAAAATGTTTAATTTTCCATGGGATACCAAATTACAAGAAGAATTTTCTCCCTTCCATATGGTTTTACTTTCTTTGCAAAAGTCAAATATATCACTCACACAACCGGTTCTTACATTTTATTTTATAGATATATTAATATACTGATAAAACAGTGAATTAGAAATCATTTTAAATCAGAAAACCCGTAAAGCTACAAATTTTCTTAATACCTACCTGTAGGATATTAAATTCAAACAATCCAAATGCAATCAAAAGTTATTTTATAAAAAGAAAAGAGGTTATAAACTATGGCAACCACTTGGGGTTAGCCACAAACTAATTGACATAGGCACTGTGCAATTCGATTTTTACAAATTGTTCTTCCTATTGGTGGATACTAAATCCATTTTTAATATTAATTTATTAAATCAATAATAGAGTTTTTCTAGTATGTTGGACATTGTACATAATCAAACATATTCTTTGTGTGTAAATTAGTTACTAAAAGTCCTTAAATGTATCCTCCAAGGAAGAAATAAAATAAAATACTACGCTGTGTTCTCGAAAATGTCGCCTTTATAGATACATGCATTAAGTGTCAAGTTCTCGTGTGATATGTAGGCAACCGGTGTGTCATGGCAGTAGTACCTAGGTTGCATAATTATGTGACCTCACAACAAATAGAGTCTATTACCCGCTTTGGTGACGTAACATGTAAGTAAGTACCCAATAAAATAGTACAGGTTATATTGTTTAATTTATGGCATTAATCTCGATGGTTTTTAAAAATTAGCTTTTTAGAAACAAGATTATCATTCATAAAGCTGTGCTATTTGACACATCAATAAGAATTAGGCTAATCAAAGAACTTTATTCAACGTATGTAGTATACAAAGGGCAAACATTCAAGATTTTATTTCGAAATTTGTTCTAATGTGTTTTAAAAATTGCATCCAATGTCCAATTTATTTAATGACATTTTACAAAAAATCCAGGATATGCAAAATTATGTGATATTAATCATCGGTCTCAGTGCAAGCTGTAACTACGCCTTCTAAAATCATTTTCCAAACATTTTCATTAGTATCATTAATAAACTACTAATATCAGTTAAACTGGCTCGGTGGAGTAGTTGGCTAAAGCACGCTTTGGCAACTGTGACTAGGTAACCTCTCCATCTTCCTGCCGGTTTAAATCCCGCCACCGGCATTAATTCCAAATTTCTAGATATATTTGGGTAGACTTAATCTTTACTTTGGACAAAATAAGACAGAAGAAAGTCTGTTTAATTATCTTTAACTAAGAGTTATTTTATACCACCACGGTAACACCACTGGAATTAGTACCAAAGTTCCCGCTTTAGATATATATTATATATATTATTTTATGAAAAAGGAAATCCCTAAATTTAAGATATATTAAACAATATGGCAATATAATTCCAGTTTATTATCTTAGTACGTGGAAATTATTGTGTCGATAATATAGCCTGAAAATAGCGGCAATTTGTAACCGTTGCTGGATCCAGATTTAAGCATTTTGGCCTGAACAAACAGAGCGAGTCGAACGCGCAGAGCTGAATTCGCTAGTCTAGGCGTGTCTATGAGCCGAATCGAACGAAATTTTTCCGCGGCTTGTTGTTGAATCAGAATTTCTTATAGAATATATTGTTCTCCGAGCAATTCGAGCAGTCAGTCTGGACAGTAATACAGAGAGTTTGTGGTGTTCGTACCATTTGTGCTGAGGAGCACGTGCTGATATTATTTTAATTTTGGTTTCGTATGTTAATAAAAATTGAGCTAGAGGGACGTCTCTACAATTAATCTGTATTTATGAACAGTACTTGGTGTTATGGAACCCTTCCACATAATCCTCGTTACCATACTTTCCTTGATTTTTTCTTATTTTTTTAATAATTTGCAAAGAATGAAAATACTCCTATTGCCACCGTCAAATCCACTGTATCCAGACTTTTCTTGATTTTTTATTTTTTATTAATAATAGTTTGCACAGAATTAGTCTAATAAATAAAACTACGAACATAGGGGAATGCATAGAAACATAACGAATACGACGAACATGCTGAATGCAATGAGCTTTTGTTCGGATTATTTGTTTGTGTTCATACGCGTTCGGCTCGTTCTGTTCATTTGGACAAAAATGCTCAAATCTGAACCCAGCTGAAGCAAAGTAAAACTTTAATCCTTTTTACCTCCTTGCCTAAAACATTATTACATTATTTTAAAGAATATAAGAAAAGTACTGGTGGAATATTTCGCATACGAGACGGGCAAATGGCCAACCATTTAGTTGACCAATTTAATTCAATACACAATCAAAATTATTCAAACACCGAAGATCACGACTGCATCGAAGACACCATTCTACAACTACACGGTCATTGAGTCGAAATTCCTATGACGCGACAACAAATTTTAGCAACCATGAGCACGCCCTCCGAAATGAGAAATCTTATCAAGACGCTCGCCAACAAGAAACCGCCAGGATCGGACGGTATAGATCATAAGATACTCAAAAATATGCCGACTAAAGGTATTGTCCAACTTATGCTCCAAAGACATTCTGCATCTGCAACGCTGATCTAGGCAGTGGAAGGGTGTGGTGGTGTGCCCAATTTTGAAACCGAACAAATATCCGAAAACGGCTGCGAGTTACCGTCCGTTATCATTGCCATCGGCGGTATCTTAACTGGTCGAAGAGGTTATTCTGAAACGACTAAGCACTGGCCAAGATGATCTTAAAATCAACGACGATTTTCAGTTCGGATTCAAAAAGGGCCACAGCACGACTCTACAGCTCGTCAGGATCGTCAATGATTTAAAGCGACAATACAATCTCGATAAGAGAACGGTTACCATTCTTGAGAAGGACTTCGATACCGTCTGGTTGCCCGGTATCATTTATAAACTGCACCGGTACGACTTTCCGGACCACAACCCAATTAATACACTCTTACTTGCACGACAGAATGCTGCAAATGAGTGTGAACAGAACTCTCTCTAGACAGTAGAACATTAAAGTAGACGTACCGCAGGGGTCGGTTCTCGTGCCAAAATCATACAACATATACGTGTCCGAATTTGATGATTGAATGATACCGCCATATACTGCCACAGTTATTATGCTCAGACCGCTGGACAGCTGCTAAGTGGAAGGTGAAGGTGAACGTCACCAAGTCGGAGGCTATTGTTTTCACCAGAAAATTTAAGAATAACAAAATTATTACACCTATTTTGGAGCAATAAAATTGAGACGAAACAGGACATAAAATATTTAGGCGTAACTTTGGATATTTGGAAAACATATAAACGAGACGATACGTAAAGTCTATTCTCTATCCAGGAGTCTATACACCCTGATGACGGGGAATAGCAGACTAAGCAAGGATGACAAAAAATTGATATACACAATGATAGTGAGACCGACTCTAACATATGCTGCGCGGGCCTAGTGTTCCGCGAGCGCGACGACGCCGACGTTACACAAAGGTATAAATTTCAACGCCTAATAAGCAGCTCAACAAGAACCCCCTTAAAGAAATTACGCCAACTTTGCAACGAACATTATACCCATAATTGACTATATCAGAGACAACTCTCAACGATTCTACGAATTGAAACTCTCTAGTAGTCTGCCAACATCACTTATCACGCCGCTCCCACAAAAGGGAGAACACACCCTTTCTATAAATAGGGTACCAAAATCAAAATTTCACCTTTCTTTTGGTTTATTTTTGTCTTTTACATTACCCTCAACATTTTTTCCAAATTATAATTACAAGACTATCAGTCAACATTATGTACATATATACAATAATATTTTTATATGTAAAAATAAGCGGAGTTAGACATTCCCGTTCTCTATCTCAGTATTGTTTAGAAACGAGCATATCAAAATCCTAAATTTATATACACAATTTTACACTATAACTCTTTTTTTCAGTATTGTTATAAAGTTTTTTCGTTACAGGCGAATGCTTCTGACTGCGTCGCTAATTCTATTATTGATGTTATTATACAATTGTTATTTTTAAGCCCGGACCGGCCCTGAGCCATCCGACCTAACAATTACTCCATCGCTCTCATACGCGGGGATGCTAGATCAGCAACGGACCAAGTGCTCGGCGAGACATATACTCTGTTCATTTTTAATTGTAGAATATATATTTTTGAATTGATTTGATTTGGTGGTATATTTCTCTATGAATAAATAATTTACACAATAAAAAAAATGTCCATTAAATGATTATTTTATGTCAAATTTACCCTCTCTTTTTTTTCATCCCATCATTAGAATTTGCATATTTTCTTTTCTCTAATATATTTCATCGTGGGTCTTGATGATTACATTTTTATATGTTCATTCTTTGTTTTTCTTTCATATATTATTTCCTCTATATCATATCCTCCTAAAATATGCATTATAAAGCAATTCTCCGCAAAATCACTTCGGTTGAAGGAAAGGAAATGGAAAAAACTAATATTCTCAACGGCTGGTTTTCCTCACATTTCATAAACTATTTACACAATATGAAAGTAATATATTATTATCTCTAAAAGATTTCAAAAAAAGATAAATGTTTCTATGAGCTGTCTTTTGCACATCGGAATGCGATTTTTCGTTGAGTTTATGTTAAAAGAATAAAACGTATATAAAAGAATGTGTTACCTCATATTTCATATACAGAGTGATTCTAAAAGATGGAATTGAATTTTAACCGAATGCGGAGCTCAGACAAATGAATAGAAGTTTATTCACTACTTTATATAAAAAAATTACATTTGTAGCAAGTCTAAGCTGCTGCTATTACCTTAAGTAATGCAATCTAAAATTACAATAAAAAATACAAAGTACAAGACAGATAAAGGATAATTAAAATTTAGAGGAGACAATGATTATGCATAAATAACAAATACAACATGGAAAATTTTTAAAAAATATATGTATTATTAAAAATATATAAAAAAGGAAAAATAATTACACTACAGGACAACAGAGTAATTGTAAGCACAGGAAATATACAATTAGAATATCCTAGTTTTCCATGGGAGTACTCATATACTAATCTACCGGGTAAAAAAGTATTTCAATAGATATGTGGTTTTTAATTTTTGTTTTAAATCTATTATAGTCCAGATTTCTTATATTTTCGGATATTATACAGTTTCAGATCTAATGAGTTTCTAGCAGATTTTGTAAGACGATATCTAGGTTTTCTTGATAGATTAGAACACCTAGTTTCATAATCTGATTGTGAGAGAAGACGTTTTTATTTTTATGAATTTCCAATACAGAGTTGTATATATAAAGGCTTGGAAAGGGCATTATGCCATTTTAAGAAACAACGGTTTGCAATGATCCCGTAAATTAACACCTGCAATTATTCTAATTGACCTCATTTGCAAGACAAAAAATTTGTAAGCCTCTGTGGAATTCCCCCAGAGTACAACGCCATAGGTAATATGTGACTGAATTAGTGCATGATACGCAGATAGCAACGTTTTTACATTAATGTATTTTTTTAGTTGACGAAGAAGGAATATATAACTAAAAATTTTACTGCTTATCTGGTCAACATAAGCGTCCCATTTGAGGTTATTATCCAAGGCAAATCCGAGTAACTTAACGCTGTCACCTTTAACAATCACGTTGTTGGTCGAAAAAATTTGTTTTTGAATTTTGTCTTGGTTTACTTTTAACATATTTTTATTGTACCAGAATTTTGAGTTTCGTTGACAATTATTGTTTGCAGAGCTATTAAGTTATTACTTTTATTTATTAAAATTGCATCATCTGCGTACATAATAATTTTGTTTGGGATGAGATAGAAAAAGATATCGTTAATAAAAATAATAAATAGTAGAGGGCCCAATACAAAGCCTTGTGGTACACCGTGTTCCGTTGTCCTAAAAGTCGATGTTTGATTTCTATTTGTAACGCACTGTTCTCAAATTTTAGAGATAGGATTGTAGTAGACTTAATGTTGGTCCACTAACACAGTAGTGGCTAATTTTTTAATTAGGAGATCGTGAGAGACACAATCAAAGGCTTTGCTGAGATCTAGTGGTGTAATTGCTGTATATTTACTCTCCTCAAAACCCTCAACAATGTCACCCACAGACTGCGTCTATTGTAGAACATGATTTTCTTAAGCCAAATTGGCATTTATGAATAAACGAATAATTTTAAAATGTTTCCTTAAGCGATGTTTTAAAATAAATGTCGAACACTGGTACAATTGATATAGGGCGATAATTATCGGGCCTTTCGGGATCTCCCTTTTTAAAAATGGGCACAATTCTAGCTTAAAGATTATCCCTTATTTGGGAAAGAACCTTCACTGCAACATAAGTTTATAATACACGACATACTCGTACGCTGGATATTCCCCATCACAGATTGACACTGTATGAAAAGAGTCCAAAGTACTTAGCTATAAAGGTATATAATAAACTACCTAAATTGTACAATAAACGAAAAAAAGTTTAAAACGCAAATACAAAAATTACTTCAAAGTAAATGTTACTATTCTTTGAGTACCTTAATGACAGGCTCTAAAGTTTCTAATTTTAGTTTTTAATTTTAATTATAGATGAATATTTATGTATTTACATCTATATGTTTATGTTATATTCTTATATGAAAATATTATGTTTTGCTTTTATAATGTGTTGTGTACTGTTAGGTGTTTTTACAATAATGTGTAACTGAGTGACTTATCCTATATCATTTATATGATCTTTTGGATGAATAAATATTATTATTATTGTTTTTTTTTTTTCGGTTTCCCGATGCCGGTCAGTCCTCCCGTGGCCTCCGACGCCTCACGGGAGTCGCGCCGGTGCATCAACTACAGCCACTCCCCACGTACCGCAGAGTCAGTGACTGTAGATACCAGAATCGTGTGCCCTAAGCAGACGGAGAGAACCCAGAATGACCGCCTTCTGCATTTGGCCTGCCAGCCAATCGGCTGATTTTTGGCAGGCCGATATGATCTTCAGTTCCGAGAGCAACGTAGGCTTTATCCCTCCGAGTACACCGATTATAAGGACGACCATTTTTACCGAGTAGCCTGGGTACAGCACTTGGAGCTCGTACCGGAGATCGTGCTATTTGGTCCGTTTCTCCTCCTCCTTCAAGGTGATGTTTTTCTCCGCAGGTGCCGAGAATTCGATGACATACATACCTTGAGTTGATGGTCGAGGAGGACAATGTCAGGCTTGTTGGCTTGGATTAGCCTGACAGTCGGGAACGAGTAGTTCCAGTAAATCCGGCATTTCTCGTTCTCGACAACGGACTCAATATCTCCGGGGACGTAAGGCAGCACTGGTGTCTGGTCTACCCCGTACGAGTGCCTTAGTATAGTACTCGTAAAGCTGCGTTATGTCGGTGGATGCAGGCCGAAATCGCATATATGGGGCATGCAGGAAGTAAGTGCATGAGCGATTCCGGTGCCTGATGGCAGGTCCTGCAGTTGATATCAGGAACCTCTACTGCCAAGGTGTTGAAAACACCATCTTGGCAGGCCATAATAAATCCCTCGGTCTCCGACTTAAGCCCTGCTGACCTTAGAAAGGCAAAGGTCAGCCTGGTCGATAAACCCAGTGTTTCTATGTTCTTATAGAAGTCAGTATACTGGGGTTTATCGACGTGCTGCCGAAACAGATTTTCCTGTTCGGCAGCTCTAATTCGGGCTTTCTGACGATTTGGCTGAGGTTCGGTGACTGACTCAACATCAGCACCTCGCCGGCCTCCTCGCCTGATGTCAAATGCGAGACCGAGTTCATCTGCGGCTCTTTTTGCTGCCTTGAACAATCCTGCTCCCACTCCTACAGTTTCGTGATGTTTTACGAACCACAAGAGGGGATCTGAGCTCCTGAGTATGTTACATGCCATACTCAGTACTACTCTGCCATGCGTATACTCCAGGCTCAAGAGTCCTCCGCCCCCCCCGTTGACGTGGGAAGTACACACGAGGAACGGACGATCTAGGATGAATACTTCTATGAATATTCATCATCTTGCAGGTATCTCTATCTAATTGGCGCAGCTCCTCTACTGTCCACTTTACTACTCCGAAGGAGTAGAGCAGAACCGGAACGGAGGCATATTGGTTGCAGAGACCTTGTTCTTCCCCGAAAGTTTTCGGTGGCGGTGTCTGTATTTGCCGCGGAGAGAATATTTTATTTGTGATACATCTTGGATGTGCCTTTGTTGCACACCCAGATATGTATAGGTCTCTCCGGCATCCAGATGTCTTAGGATGCGAGCTGCGCATCTTCAGGAAATTCCCCGCATCGTCCTCTCTTGAGGTGGACGACTACACATTTGTCCAACCCAAACTGCATACCAATTGCCCGCGTATATTCTTCAACCACCCTAAGAGCGTTTTGTAGTTCGCGCTCTCCAGAGGCATAAAGTTTAAGGTCATCCATATAAAATAGATGGGTGACCTTATGCCTCCGGTCGCTGGGTGGTCCACATTGACATCCGCGGGTTTGGCGGAGCCCAACAGACAACGGCAGCAGTGAGATGCAGAAGAGGAGAGGACTCAGGGAGTCACCCTGGAAAACTCCTCTCCTAAATGCCACCTGCTCTGTCGTGACCCGCTGTGCACCTGATGTTAAGGTGAAGCGGGTCTTCCAGAGCGGCAGCAGCTGTTCTATGCACCTCACTAGTGGTACTGGTACCGCAAGACATTTGAGCAAGTACAACAATAGCTGATGCGATGTAGTATCAAATGCCTTGCGGTAATCAATCCAGGCCATCGATGGATTCCGCTTGTATTGCACAGAATCCTGTGTAATACAGCGGTCTATCAGCAGGCTGTCCTTGCAACCTGCCATGCCCTTCTTGGCACCACGCTGTTCGTGTATCTGCTGGAAGACCGGATTAACAGACCTCAGTGTCCTAGCATACAAGATACGTGTAAATATCTTGTAGCAGGAGTTGAGGCAAGTGATCGGCCTATAATTCCTCGGGTCGGAAAGATCGCCCTTTTTGGGGATAAGCACAGTACGTCCCTCGACGAACCAGTCCCGAATCTGCTGCCCCTCGTTCAACCATGAGTTGAGAACTCGTGCCAGACGGCGGTGAGTGGAAGGAAATTTCTTCCACCACCAGTTTATTATTGTTATTATTATTATTATTATTAAGTATGTTAGAAGATAGATAATTATATCTATTATTCTTTTACAATTTTACTATTTAATTCATAAATATCTAAACTATTTCACTTTTTAACCTGTTTACTGCATCCAAGACATCAAGGATAGTAACATGTTCAAGAAAAAACGTAATAAGGAGCGATGGAACATGTTTTAAGAGGTTTAATGCATCATGCATTTATTTCATAATTGATAATAATCTTCCACCCATCTCTAGACTTATTGTCTGACTCTTCCATAAATGTACTAAATGCCATTTTTTAATGCTCGCAATTGTATCTCGGTATTCCTTTCAAAAAGATGTGAACGCCACAGGATCTTGTGTCGTGTTATAAACTTGTTTAATGTTGCAAATTGTATCTCTCATATTACGTAAGTTGTCATTGAACCAATGTATAGGCTTCTTCCCAGAGAAATATTTTTTTTAAGTAAAATGTCTATGAATTAAAAATTTATGTGTTTACTAAAAAATTAGATAAAGAAGTTAAATCATGGTTTGTATCTCTAAAGATATCCCAGTTTATTTCCAATAAAGAAGTTCTCAATTTGTTAATACTCCGATCAGTTATATTTCTTCTCCAGATGGTCCCTTTGGTAGATTGAATATTGCCTTTTATTGTTATTTGTTATAAGTTGCCTATAAGTGATCTGATAGACCTGAGTCTAAGATACCTGTTTTGCAAGAATTACTGTCAATGTTTGTTAAGATATTGTCTATACAACCTATTGGCCTAGTAAAATCCGAGATAGTTATATCCAATCCAAAGGATGTAATCAGGCAGACGATATCAGTTAAGTGTGCTGAATTGCCTTCAAAATATATATTAAAATCACCTAGTTGTACAGCCTTCTTGTATTTACTTGATAAGTATATGAGCAATTCTTCAAATTTTATTAAGAAAATATTAATATCTGTTAGACATAATCTGTATACTGTTACAATTATAGTTTTTAAGCCAGTAAGCTTAATGCCACAAAATTCAGCGTAAACTCACTACAAAACTGAGTTCGGTTTAGAGGTTTGTATCTTATATCATTTTTTACAGATGTAGCTAACGTTTCTACAAAAATAATTACCCATATTATATAAGTTTACGTTAATAAGATTTATGTTTGATTTTCACAATTTAATTAATTCATGACAATTGCTTCGCCACACAGTGGCATCATCAGATGGTGAGTACAAGACACAGTACTCACACAAGACAGAGTACTCACCATCTGATGAAGCCACTGTGTGGCGAAACATTTGTCATGAGTTAATTAAATTGTGAAAATCAAACATAAGTTTATTTTGTGTCTATTTGTAAAATGGATTTTCATCAAGTAAAGATCGAATCAATCAACTATTTAATAAGATTTACTTTGCTTTCATCAATAAATCATTAAGAAATACATATAACCGAATAATTTTTGTTTTCGAGTAATAACGATAGCTGATCGATTTTGTTTGTAAAACTGTATATGTTTAAATGGAAACTCACAGATTTTACAGTCATCAAAAAATATTTTTCCTTCTAGTTCCCCGTTTGTATCGAGGCAACTTCTTAAAAATTTAACTTTTTTTGGGAAGATAAAACGTCTCACTGCAGCGCCTGCAGGTAATAAGTCAAAATTGTATATTTCCTTGTAGCGCTCTATTGGAAATGGTGTTTTAGAGAACCAACTCGTTTCTGTTTTGTTCCATTCTTCACAATTAAAACATATTGTCGGTGCCGTTTCCCTGAGAATCTTTAATAATTCATTGCAATTAATTTCTGGGCCACATCGATATACCTGGAGGTACCCCATTATTTGAACAGTTTTTACTGCTATTTCGATATATTTTTTTTACTACCAATAATAGGTTTGAAATGGTTTCTATTAAGTTTGTTTGTAATTGTTTTTTTATGGGAATTTACTTTTATAGATTGTTTAAGGATTTCATTCATTATGTTCGTTTTTATAAAATCAGTCTTTTAATACATTTGAATAAAGTTTTTGTTGTGTGTCGCTTTTTTCATCATTAGGACTACTGGTATTTATATTTGTAGATCCATTTAATATATTTATTTACCTTATGTTCCGTTATCGTACTGGTAGATGGCGCCGAATTTTTGTTAACATTTTTAATGTTATACATATTTGTTTGCTTTAATAACAATATTAGATCCTATTGCTCCTGTGTTCTTTTTTCCAAATGAAATGTTAATCTTTTTAATAATTCCATTGAAACTTCACACATATTTCATTTTTTTCACGGCGAGTCGTCACGTTTGTCATGTAAAACAAAGTTGTTTTAATTTATTTTTAAAATCCATTTTGTTTGGGCATACATTATTATTATTATCGTAGAACATAAACCGAATCTATTACACTCAATTGATTTGACAGAAGTGCTGTCTGTTCTTCATACTGAATTTTCCTTTCTATTTCCTTATTCTCACGTTCTCATGGTCTTTCTCCTTTTATTACTAGTTTTCGATCAATAGAACCTAGACGATCTTTATTAAGAATCGTTAATCGTTAGTAAAAATAGCGGATGATAATATTGTTTTAAATTTTTTGGTGATGTGCTATTTAAATTGTCTTAAAATGTTCATATCGTAGTATCAGTCCACAATAAGTTTTATTTCGCTTAAATGAAATCGATTTAAAAAACTCAAAATTTCAAATTTTTCACTATCACTATCTACTGTGACGTCATTATTGTAGTAAACAAACAAGCGCAAATAACGCTCGGTATCTTTTTTTTATTTATCATATAAAATAATAAGTTCCCATCGTTATACCTGCTGTTTGGTGCCGAACTGCAAGAGTATAAGTGTAAAGATACCACAAAAGTTGTTTATAAAACTACCAGATGATATTAAAATGAGAAAGACTTCGTTACAACTTGCCAGACGAGACCCAAAATTATTATCGAGTAAAAGTATACTGTATTTTTGTGAGGATCAGTTTGATGTAAATACTATTTTTTCTTATACTTTCAGTCGCTTTGAACTTTAAAACTAACGTAAATAAGTAAAGTCGTTCACATATCTGTCATGTTTGTAATTTTGAGGGTGTGTTAAAGATTGTCTAATAAATAATGTTCTAATTACCTACATTATACATACTTTTATAAACATAAATACCTAGTTAGCTTTAAAATTAGAAGTAAACAAATATTTATATACTTGCACACGTTTTAATGTTCCTAAATTCGGCAGAACAGAAATCGGGATTAGTCGCAAAGAATTTAGCCACCATTATTGTGTCAGTTCTTGGCATATTCGTACTGACCGCTTTTAAAAAACCGTAATTATTATAAACATAAAACACAACACGAAATCATTCCAAATATTCACAAAGCAGTCACCATAAGATAACCTTAGGTTTTGCTTACTACAAGAGTGACGTCACATTTAAAACCATCATGGCGGGTAGCGTTTTGTGACATGTTGTTCACAGACTAAAAAATTGCAATATTAAAATAGAAATAATAAATCAACCTCCTGTTTTTGTGAATACAAACCGATAATTTCTGATATTTTATTCGATAAATTATCGTATTCACATAATTTAATAATTTATTTTTCATAGTATCAAACATCCTATTAACTTCCCTGTTAAGCTTAGAAATCATAACTACTGAAATCTTCATTTTGAGATATTACTTAGCTTGAATAAATTGCTGAACGGTCATTTTCGAAATTTTTTATAAGAATTAAACACAATATATGTTGTATATCAAATTCTAACAAGCCAAAGCATTATTTTTTTCAGATTTTGAGTTTTAACAGTTTTAACACGTTTTTCTATCTGTAACCTTTTTCTATAAATAACTTCGGATTTCGCGGGTTGTCTACTTTCTGTGATGTTTATTATTATTTTTTTTTTTTTCGGTTTCCCGATGCCGGTCAGTCCTCCCGTGGCCTCCGACGCCTCACGGGAGTCGCGCCGGCGCATCAACTACAGCCACTCCCCGCATCCCGCAGGGTTAGTGACTGTAGATCTATTAACTTCCCTGTTAAGCTTAGAAATCATAACTACTGAAATCTTCATTTTGAGATATTACTTAGTTTGAATCAATGACTTCAGAATAGATAGACAAATAATTCCCTATCTTAATACACAGGAACTGTTGTGTTATGCATCATCTTGAGACATACTATTATTTTAAAAGGATGAAGATAGTTCATTGTTTATTACCGTACTCGGTGGCAGTGGCGTGTTAGAGAGGGTGCAAAATTTAAATTTTTATCCAATATACATGCACATTGACTCATCTCCTGATTTGGCTTTAAAATAAAATTGTTTTTTGATATGAATAAAAATGCTCTACCAGCAGTGGCTGGTGAAATTTTGGATGGCTATATGATATATACCAACGACTACAGAATAAGTCATTGATATATACCTACATAATGTGATAAATTAAAAATCAGTCTAAAAACAATATTTCAAAAGGTTGTAATAATCAAAATTTCTTAATGAAATTTAAATTCTCTTACAAATTCTAAAAAAAAAAAAAAAATTATAATTTTACAAATACTTTAGAAATAGTTTCATAAAAACTGTGGTAGGTGATGTATTTACATGCAAAAATGTTTCACAAATTTTGATTGATTTTCTTTTACAAAATATAAGATATGGCCAACCCAAAATTTTACCAGTCACTGCTGTGTTTTCTACTGCATACATTTATACACAAAAACAAAAAAAACAAGAAATAGTTACAATAATCTTTATTTTCTCAGTAACAACATGCGTGAATATATAAAATAATATTAATTAATAAAGTACCTACATTACAACTTTTTTTTACTACATTTATAGCATAATATATGGTAGGGGGGTATGTACAATATGCATTTATAAAAAAAACAAGAAAATTAGACTACGAAATAAAATAAAACATTGAATTAAAATTCTTTATTGATTTTTAAATAATATAGTTTTTGTCAATATGCTTCTAACTCTCTGTTTGGCAGCTGCATCTTTCAATTTTGACGTTTCATGGTGAATTCGAATATTAAAATATTTTTCGGTAGGCATTTCAAAATGTGGTACTTTATTTCACTTTTTAATATTATGTGCTATAATATTTTGATTAAAAAAGTAAATCATTTTTTTATATAATTCATGTCTATGCAAATAAGAATAATAATAATAATAATAATAATGTTTATTTCATACAACAATATACAATTTCGAATTAAAAACAAGAAGAAGTATACTACATAAATAAACATAATACACCACAAAATATCCTAAGATATTTAAGCGTGGGATGAACATATCTATAACAGCAATTGTAATGAGTAATAATATAAGAAAATATTACAACTGGAATAAACAATATTGTAACTTATAAATACTGCTTAGTATATAAAAAGGCTCAATAAGCGCCAAACTTAACATCTATAAATACATATATACATGCATGTGTATATTCACATATATATACACATGTACATACATACACACATCTATATATACTCCCATATTTATACAATAAATACATATACATAAACACACATACACACACGCTTACAAAACATATACAATAATACTACATACATGCTTACATACTCTTATACACACATATAATATCTAGCTAGATAGGTCATATACTGTAGATATCCCTGTAACAATCCGAGTTGGTTTTATTGACTCTATTTAATATTTGCCAAAATTAATAATAATGATTTAATACCAATATTAATAATGAAAATGATATCTCTGTTGGAGGACAATTTTTGATTTAGTTGTGTTTTAAATCAATTATAGAATAAATATCTTCTCGTTTTTGCAGTAGTAAATATCTCTTACATTCTTTTTTAAATTTATTTAACGAGTTTATTAATCTTAGTTCAGATGGTTATTTATCAATTTAACTAATTATTTCAAGATGCTCTCATTCGTATTATCAATCAATAGAACTTATATAAACTTAATTTTGTTGTAATCATGTTAACTACTAACAGAAATAACTTTCATAATTACAAAAATGTGAAAGAATATCTCTAGATACTTACTTTTTTATTGGCGGTTCTAACTCTTTGTGAACATCATCAAGAATATGTTTTCTGATATTCTGAGACTTCAATGGATTCGTTATGATGCTAAAATGAACCAACAATTATTGTAAATTGATAAAAAGAAAAGTGAAAAGTAAAATAAAAACATGAACTTTTGGCTAAATATGTTAACATTCTCAGGAAGAATTATTGTTTCATAAAATAAGAAAAAAAAAAACTGTGATCAGAAGTATTTACAATCGTACACCTGTTAATTGAGTAGGTATTATTTTTCTTATAACAAAATGATATCTTACCAAACTTGTGTATTGTCCTTAGAACAACTTGGTAATTCTAGAACAGCCGAGTCCTTAAAATAAACTATGCCACTGGGTTTTCTTAAGAAGTCATATGATGTGAAGTGATCTGAGCACACAACACTATCTTTAGGAATATTTTCCTTTCCCAGATATTTCAAAATTCGAGAGATCCATATAGATCTACGTTCAATATTCGAAGGAATCCTAAAAACAAACAATACATTATATTTACTACTACTATTTTTGAAATAAAAAATATCTATTATATATTTTTATGTTTACAATATTACTGCACTGGACATTTTTAATTTTAGATTATGCTTTTATTTACCATTTTCCCGTTACGCCTATGGTAATGTCACTTACCTGTGGAAAGATCGATTAACTCCACTTTTAAAGGGAGATTTGCATATAACACAATATTTTCCCATTGTTTATTCACAAAAACAGAAAATTCGTCTTGAAAAAACTAACAGTTACAGTAAACACAGCGTTAAACTTAAGATACACACAAGCAACTAATGGCGACCAAAAAACGTAAACAGTGATGAACACCCGAAAATCGAACAGGGACTGCGCGCACAAGCGCATGTCCCTAACAACTGAGTACTGAGTTATTTACATCAAACTACAACAAATCAAGAGGATACTTTGTCTATCCTATTTCTGAAGTCATTGGTTTGAATAAATTGCTGAACGGTCATTTTCGAAATTTTTTTATAAAAATTAAACACAATATATGTTGTATATCAAATTCTAACAAGCCAAAGCATTATTTTGTCAGATTTTGAGTTTTAACAGTTTTAACACGTTTTTCTATCTCTAACCTTTTTCTATAAATAACTTCGGATTTCGCGGGTTGTCTACCTTCTGTGATGTTTATTATTGTTATTATTATTATTATTATTATTTTTGTTATATTACGGATCCACGATATAGTAGAATACAAACACGTACAAAATTTTCAAAGTGTGCTGTTCCATTTAAATTAAATTTTGCACACCACTGGCAAATACGGTTGATGTAAAATTTTGTGGAAGTAACAGTCGTGGTTCCCAGTCAGGTGATATCTGATTTGGAAAATTAACTGCATTTCAAGTACCTATCATGGAAAGTGTTATCTCGCTCAATACAGTGAAAGCTAAATGATGATATTTTTCTTCGTTATCTGTTCCTACGTTTTTTCCAATTCTCTCGATTTACCAAACTACCGAAAAGCGAGGAGACTCTTTGATGCTGCTTGTATGACAAAATGTTACACAAAAACGTTTAACACGTTAAATATAGGTCGTAAATTAGAAATGTAATAATTATGTTAGAATAATTGAACAAATTATCTCGCGCATAAATTACCGCTAACTCAGTTCTGTAAAATCTGTAGATTTAAAGATTCCTAGCCATTATCTATCTAAACGATGATTTCTTGTTTATTGCCGTGTTGTATCACTAGTGTTTGTTTCAGAAGAAGCCGCGCTGCCTGGGAGGTGGTAGCACAACACCACCAGATTCACACCACAAATATAGAGACATGGAGTACTCTACACAAATAATTGCACCCCTCTTTCTCAACCGTTGACTAAATGTTAACATAATACGTTTTAAAACTATAAATATTCTATTAGTCACATGAGGGTTTAGGAAGCTCTGTTGGTGTGTAGCTTGAAAAATCTAGTGACCACCAGCGAAACGTTATCTAAATCCAACATATTATTTAAAACATAATAATTTTCCGTTTTCTTACTGAACCAATAGTCCCAAAAAACTCCAAAAAATTTTTAATTAATGTACCAAGAATATTAGTTGTTTTATTGGCAACATTGAAATGTTACCTCAATTTCTAGTGTTTTAAAAAAAATTCTCTTCTTTTTTTTTTCAGTCGTTGAGAGAATAACAATTTTCGTTATATGAAAATAAATTCTACGAATCGCCCCATATGTTTTCTTTATTTTTTTTTTGTTTTGAAGGGATTTAAAATGAAATACAAAATTCAATTCAACTACTTTTATAAAAAATATGTTTTTATAATAACAAATATGTCATAAATAGCTTTGAACTTGGATCAGTCATTTAAGAAACTAGTTCATAGTTTTCGTTGCTTTAATAACATTATTCAAATCACAAAATATCTTAAAGAGAAAATATATGTAATAACAGTTGTTTATAAACTAGTCAAATCACTACCTATCTAATTTATTTTGCACAATAAGAACGTAATTCATTGATCGTACAAGATTTGTGGCAGCATTCGTCGACTATTCCTCCTCTGCGTATTTTTTGTGGCACCAAAGATTTTGCCAATTCTTTCGATAAGAACGGAAACTCTATTTCATTAACACCTAAACCATTATAGTCATCATCGTACTCGTAGTTCAAAATGTCTGCCACTGCAAAAAAGAAAAAAATTATTTATTTACATAGCATTTAACTACTAAATATATACGGCAACGGTTTATTCTAGGATTTTTAAAAATCGAGTCGTAATTCTAAATTTTATTCATATTAATATAGATACATATCCAGTGTCGTACAACACTAGATAGTAGTGGTAATGCTAAAAACTATATTATCGAGCATACATTGAATGTATACTTGAAATTTTGTCGGCCTTCTAAGATAAAGAAATTGAGTACTCAGCTATTGCCATGGTTGACTTCTAAGGGTTGTAATGTCTTCAAATACAGATCGGCAAGAATGACGAAAATATAGAAATTGTCTTGGCTATAAGCCATCTATTATGCTCATATAAATTCTCTTAATTGTCTTGGCTGGCTAAGTAGTCCCTCCAAATTTGTAGTAAAGACTGAAATGATACACCCTGTATAGAGGTTCCTGGAGGCAAACGACTTGTTAATATATTAGTATGTATGTAAATACAAATACATTTTGATTTTTTAAATCAAACCTAGAGAAAAGTATACAAGAATATACCTCAGTTCATGGAATATGGACAAACAATACAAATATGTAAAAAAAACAAAAAATATCGTTCGTTAAATAAAAATTGTTTCTCTTCTGACGAACAAAAATCACATCAATAAAGTATCTAAAAAGTGGCCCGCCTTTCTCAGATTATAAAAGCGTTCAGAATTTGTTACAAAAGTCGCATCTCAACATATGGACTTTTCACAGAGATGTCAGCTTCGTTTTGAAAGATACCGGGCGTATAAAACCTACAAATCAACTCTGGCGGAATGGTTACGAAACATTCATTACATAAGACAAATTTATGAGGAATGAGGAAATACAAGGTATTAGAATGATTAGAATTTGTAACAACAAATTGTTTACGATCTTGATCAGAACAGACCGTGTTAGGAAATTCCGAGCTATTTATTTAATAAGCTATAATTTATTCCAAAAAAACACGTTCATCGTATCTAGTATTTAGATAATTATATTTATTATGTTACCTCTATTTAAAATATTTCTATGTAATGGTTGTTTACATGAGGTATGCTAAAAATATAAAACGTTTACTATATTTCTACTCTTCGTCGACAAAATTTTCGTGAAATTTTTCAGCACTAACAAAATATTTGTTTCTTATACTTACTTATGTGACGATGTCGATTAATTACATGTAGCTACTTAATGAACAAAGACAAAACTATTACCTACAGAAATCTTTAACAGAACACTCTGAACACAAAGACCGAAAAAAAATTGTGTATATATGCATATTATATAAATAATATGTATATTTGTGAAAAAAAGTATAGAGGTGGTTTTTGGAACATTTTCAAGATATTAAATCTTCGAAGATTCAATAAATAATATTTTGATCTATATTTTGAATCGGAATAAGATAACAAGAGAAATTTTTGATCATTTGAATTTTCTCTAAAATTTAATGTCGATGTACATACGTATTTTTTTGTCTAATGCACATATGGGTAAAATGCTTCAGTTTCCTCGAATTTGGGGCATCCTGCATAATATCAAGTTTCCAGTCACACTACTTTCTTTTACCTATAACGATCATGACAATTTTCAGTCTTATGTCCGTCTCTCTTCACTCTAGTGCTCAAACTATTTAAAACTTGTATTTAAACCTTGCAAATCATAAGATTTTAAAGAAAACGTAAAGAGAACAAATGGTCGAATTTGAATTTGTAACAACTTTTGGCCTCTTCCAGCTTTAGACATATCGAAAAGTAAAAAATCACGGCAATTCGTTCCATAATGGCAAAAATTGATATGAAAGTTTTTTAAGGATTCCAGAAATATATTAAATTGGTTAAAATTCTGACCAAACCGGAAATACCAATGAATGTTTTTTGTTTGTACATATTGTTTCATTTGTTTTAATCTATATGACTTCGGGGTCAAGTGGTACGGACACTTACCTCTCACACCGGAATTCCAGGTCGATCCCCGGTCGAGAATCTGGAATTATTTCTAAAGCAGAGATTAATCCAAGCATACTCAGATATTCAGTGTGTGCCCGTTGTCTCTAAATATGTAGCCCCTCTCCCCGCACAAGGTACCTCGACGTACCTTCAGGGATACAGAGGGATTATATTACTTGAGGAGTTTAATTGACTTTCGAGTTTATTTTTAGGTCAAAATGATAATTATTTTAAAACGTTTGTAAATTTCGTTAAATCAAATCAGTTATAATTACTCCGTAACAAAAATTGGCTTTAAAAATGAAATCTTTGGTATTACTATAGATTTCAAAGACACTGATACAACAGGATAGAGTAGAAATATTTCATGTGGAGATGTATTTGTTTGCAAAGAACGATAAACGAAACAAAATATAGGTACCGGGTGCTCCAAAGAAATAAAAATGTTATTATTTCCGGTGAACTATGATGTTTGACGAATACTGCCTACTATCGAAAGTCAATATAAAATGGATGGTGAACATTTTTAGATAATCAATTTTTAACCATATTTTTTTCTGTTGAATTATCTCTCTAGCCTAAAATACAACGTTGGCAACGCTTGAATACAATCATTATTAGGTTTGTAGAATTACAGTTTTTACTCTACGGAAACTGATTTTGTCACCCAAACAATGCCTATGTGACGAAATGGTAGTATCTACATTTTATAAGCTTTAAAAAAAATCGAAAAAATTTTTACTTACTTGACTTTTTCTCTGGCGATGCGTACTGACCATTACATAATAAACTTAGAGCAGTAGTCAGTTTGGATCCACAGAATTTCGATCTTTTTGACATGATGTGGTTTAAATAAGGCGAAGAACAGACGTACAGGATATTCATCAGGACAATAAGGACTATCTTACAGTTCATCTGAAACAAGATAGAATAACAGTAATTTTGTACTTAATAACAAATATATTAATTAGTCATTTTTGAGAGCCAAAGTACAACATTTGTTATTAATAAACTTGTAATGTACTTACCTTACTATTTATTGCGAGTAACGCTTAGAGCAGAGTGATATTCCTATAAAAATCTTTGGCTTATATATCCTCTATTGGTAACTTCTAGACGCCGTGGGCATATATCTGAAAATATTACAAGGAAATTAATATGCAAATATATATCTCATGTTATATTTAGGTAACAAATAGTTACAGTTGATTAAGCTTTGTGTCTTTCCAAATTTTATATTATTAATATTTCGGTGAAGGCCAGACAGTAATTGGTAAACAATAATTAAGATGACATACACTGTAAAGCATATTTTCCACAGACCAAAATATAGTATAAACGACAATATCTAATTGTTGAATAAAAATTTACGAGAATGGGAATCTATGTTGTAATTATCTTCCGATGCTTCTATCTTAATTGGCGAAATATAGTTCAAGTCTAGCATGCAGTAGTTTGGTGTATGTGGCAACCACTTTCGTGTTAGTGTGGCACCGAAAAATTTAATAATATTGCATCGAATTCTAAATGTGCGAGTTAATATAAAACATAAAACGCACTACATAAATTAGACAACCCACAAACCAAAGCTGAAGCTGCACGACCAGGGGTTATACGGTTGAAAAAAAGCGGACACACACAACCAATCCCTTCGACTTTGTCAGAATCGAAATCGGGATTTGAACCCGGGAGTCGATAGGTAGTAAACCAGCTACGATTTCAATTAACGTTCGATTGAGAAACCGGACCTAAGTAGTAATACAGAAAAAAATAATGTGGGTAAAAGCCTATAAAGCTATTTTTTTTTTTTTTTGAGTTAAAGCTTTGAGTGATACAGCCAGCCGTGACATGTAATATTAAAATAAAAATAACTTAAACCTAAAGATGAGAAAAGAGGAATATAGATAAATATTTGACAATTCAGAGAATATATGACACACTTCTTTTTCAGGAGTCCTTCAGGATATTTTCCATCACATAACAGACATTTGATGAATCAACCTCCATATGTGTGTTGTTAGAGAGCAAATTTTACCACACACACATGGAGGTTGATTCTTTCAACAGTAAAATTTATTGTGCCCTATGAGTGAGCGCAGTTTATCAGAGGATGTAAAACATCCAAACTATTCTTAATAGAGGAGCTTGCTTAAGAAAATTTTAAGAATTTTGGGTCATATACTGATACCAAATCGTCACTTGTAGTAAGAAAACAAAATGAAATGAAGAAAAAGTTCATATATTGTGCACATTCAAGTAAGAACACAAGTTTTTTTTTTCTATAAAAACAGTCATAAGAACAAAGAATTTAAAAAAATATTGTTTCCAACGAAATATGGGAGGGATATTTGGGTGTCCCAGTTCAAATATCTAACATTAGAAATACGTTAAACCCTTGAATAAGAAAAAAATATGATAACTTGATATCACTATTACCTTGGATTCCGAAATTATACCAGGATTTCTATAAAAATCTACCATTAATTAACATTTTCAGAGAGAATGATGAATAAAAAAAACTTTTTTGATAAAATAATATGCTGAAAGTTGAAAAAACATATTTATGTTCCATGAAGAACTAACTATTGTTATTTTTTATAACCAATTAAATTAACTTTCTTATCTAGATTTCTTTCTTTAAATTTAGAAGATGCATTTTTTATTGAAAATTGCTAAAGAGAAATGGACCAATGTCCAAAAAAATATAGAAAAAAGGAGAAAAGCCTAAAAGCAAAGAAGGTTGACAGTATCATGAGTGTTTTTTGAATAATTAAACATAATTTAATAACTGATTTTAGACTTAATTATAATATTATGAGAGAATTTAGTATGCCGATTGAGAGGGTACATCTTTAAATGTAAATTACTCAAACTTGTGAGCAGAGCTGTCAATACTTAAAGTAAAATACTTAAAATTATACTTCAAGTATTTATTAGTACTTGAAGTACTTTACTTTAAGCACTTATCTGAGTACATATTTGTACTTGTATTTCAATTATTCACACTAAAAAATCTGAATTTTTCCTTAATTTTGTAATACTTGAAGTATTACATCATAATTCAAGTAATAAATTGTACTTGAAGTATTGTTGGGCTACTTCAAATATATATTTTTTGTGATACTTGCACTCTGAAACAATTACTTGAAGTAAAATTCCTTTTTAAAATATATTTTCTTTGTCAAACTCGCATAAACAAGACCATACAAGAAATACTTCGGACTTGCGAGATTTACTTAGGTTTTATTTAAGTTCGATTTTAGTTCGATGCTGCAACGCCTTGAAATAAGGGGCTTTTATAAAGACATTTCTAAAATTTTATCTTGTGTATAATATACAATTAGTAGCACAGTGGATTCAGTAATTAGAGATTTACAAATTTAAAATTGTAGGTAGATAACATATATAACTACGTCAAACATCACTTGAAATATTGTATCGGCAGAAGAGCGTCTCAATAATGGCAACCGCTGTAAATTTTTTCGGAAATAGAACGGTTATAGAACTGCCAGCAGACAATTTATCCTATTATGTTTTCAGTTCGGTAAGTTGATATAATAGTTCAACACGTGGATATACCATAACTATCTTTGCTACTAAAAACGACAAAGAAATATCGCCACCTATTAGGCAGAGAATAATTTGTGCTTTCGGCATTGTTTTAACTGTTTAACGCTTTATAAATTTTTTTGTTTCGCGCGGTAGGAACTACGTGTGGTGGTCGCCTTGAGAAAAAGATTTATAAGTTTTTTTTTTAATTCAAGATGACTATGTTATGTTATATCAGTGTGTTTAAGTATACTTACAGCTTACAGGTCTTTTGTTTTCTTACATTCTTTACCATTTCGGGAATCGATATTGTCATATCTATCTTGTCGTAATTATAATATTCATAATATATGGTTGGGCCAGTGGTTAGGGTTGTTGTGCATTAAAGTGCCAAGAATATTGAGCCAGTTTCCGAAGTAACTATAATTATTATATACATTATTTTTTATTTATTTTTGTAAATTGATTGTAGAAAATAAGAAAGAAAATAAATTAAGCAAAACATAATATTATCATTATTACGTAATTATTATTACGATAAGGTTACATGTTGCATCCTTTTTCCTCCGAAACAATTAAAATGATCTTCATTTTAAAGATTCGGAATAAGATTTTTTTGGTGTAGACTTTGCTAATTTAAAACTGATTCCAGATATACCTGGTCCATTGCAGGGGGTCAAAACAAAGTAACATTTTTTAAAACGCGACACCTACATATAATAAATTTATTTTTATATTCACCAATTTTCATCGTATAATTTACACACAGAAGCTTAGCATATAACTAAAAATCACAAAAAAAAATCAACAGATTTTCGTTCTAGTTAAGAAAAAAATATTTTGCAAATATTTTTCAAATGGTCTAGAAATAATCTAGGGAGGCTGCGAGAGGCAGCGCATTTTTCAACTTTTTGTTGATATCATTTTCTGCAAAACTTCATCATTCAGTACTGAGTCATGCCTTAAAATATTGCTTGGGTGGAGTACTCCAATATTGAGATATAGCATAATCCAAAAAATAACCTAAACCTCACCCGCCACCACTGGTTATTCAATAACTTTAGGCCTTTTTTTCTCTATAATTGTTTCTCCTACTTTAACTATTAAAATAAATATATTGCAATAATTTTATGCAGCACAATGTTTCTTTATTAATCAAATAAGTAAGTACCTATAATTAGGTAAAATACGTACATTAATTTAAGAAAATAATTAATTAATTTTGGTAAATAGTTGTCTACAAAAAAAATAATGGAAATTGACGAGAAAACTCCATAAAAGAAACAAGACAGCATATTATAGTTAAAAACAGTTATGGCGGACGTTTGCATTTCATTTTGGACAAATGTACTCCGAGAACAGCCGAACGTACACGAAGTAAATATAATTTGACCAATAGCGTGGGTAGTACTATTTGTTTACAAACATTTTAATGTCATTATTATTTGTTTATCTAGGCGACACATAAAATGGTTGATTCATCAATCTAGTTAAATAGTGAAGCAGGTAAATATCATAATTCACAGAACCACAGGACTGTAACCTACCCATATAATCATAGTCATTTCACTGCAAATAATTAACACTAACACTAGTTAAAAAACAAGTCACAAGCGTAAATATATTTATTGTTTATTTTTAAGTCACTTGTATGTATGTATTTCGATACCATAGTCTCCAGTGAATGAATAAACTACACTAAAATTTAAGAGCAAAGTAACACTGTGATCCCCAACTACCTAATTACTCATGATACTACAACTGTGTTGTTGTAGTATCATGCTAATTACTTATTACCTGCAAGGCTCAACTGTTATAAAATCGACCTATTCTGGTCTTATTGTGAATGGTGAAACTTCTGTTTTCGTCGAACGTGTCCTTACACAAAATATCATGAAAAACAGTGGTATACTATCAGGATCAAATAAATGTTGAAAACATTGTTTTGTATTTTTGTATATTGAATATATTACAATATCAAAATTAATACAGTTTGCTTTCCATTGAAGATAATACAAATAACGTTCTCTTATAGGCAGAGGCGTATCTAAAACCCAGAAAATGGAGAGTCCCAAAAATAAAACCAAATATTTAAAAATTGTGTTAGTAACCAACCTCGTTTGTAAAGATTTTCAATAATTACTTTTACTTATTTTTTATTTATTTGTTTTCGTTTCATTATTATTTTACTATTCTATGGATAAAGCTTGGTCACGATGAGCCACACATTTTTCATTTGAATTTAATTTTTTCTAATGTTAGGGGTGTTATGTCTTGTAAATATGTTAGCTACTGATTTTTCAACTGAAACATCGAACCCAAAATCAAAAAAACCACTTCTGCAGCTGCTCGGAAGCGTGACAGTGACGACTGGTGAAATTTAGGCTTAGTAATATCTTTTGGAGCATGGGATCCAAGCGATACTTTAGGGTATAACTATCGAAACTAAATGAAGGTTTTTTTAGAAAAAAAAGTGCGATTGAAATTTGAGAAAAGAAGTTGAAAAAAATTGTGTGCTTCACTAGGTTATTTTTGAAACAATTTGTAAAATATTTGCAAAATATTTTTTTCAGGATCAGGTTGAAATATATCGATAGATTTCAAATTTCAAAAAAATATATTGCTGCTTTACACCTTTTTTGAAATTTGCAGTGGAAAATGATTCTAAAATAAAATTTCAAAACGGTGTAACTTTATCAAAAAGCAATATTTTTTTATCAAATTTGAAATCTATCGATATATTTTCGACCTGATTCTGATAAAAAAAAATGTTTTGCAAATATTTTACAAATTGTTTAAAAAATAACCTGGGGAGGCACAGAACTTTTTTCCAACTTTTTTTAGCAAATTTCAATCACAATTTTTGTCTGTAAAACTTCTTTATTTAGTCTTGATATTTATACCTTAAAAATATCGCTCCAATACTAAGATATGACAGCCTAAATTTCACCAGCCGTCTGAAGCATGACTTAGTTTATTAATGCCTGCCTCGTATTTGATGCGTTACGTAAAAACAAAAATCATCTGTATATTGAATAATTCTACAGAAGTGTTTACGAGTATAACTATGTATGCCAGCAGTATAAATATTGAACAAAATCGGACTAAGAACCGATTCCTGTGTTAGTCCTACGGAATCAACTATGGTTCATTCCGTAGAAATATATTGAATATATGTATTCAATTTTTTGGTTGTCAGAACCTCTTTTATATAAATCGACGATAATGTGTGCTATTTAATTTGGAATAGACAGGTTTATTAATTCATTGTAAAGAAAGTTAAGCTTTATACAATCATATGACGTTTAAAATCTAAGGAAAGTGCCCCCAGATAAGTATTTTTGGAAAAATTATTTTCAGTATCTGTATCTAGGTTAAAGACTGCATCGATAGTACTCATCCTTTTTTAAAACCAACTTGTAAAAGGAGATAACAGGTTACTTTAATTTAATCACCATTCTAATCTACTCTTTATCATATGTTCTAGAGTCTTCAGGATAATAGCGATATTGGACGGTACGAGGCAGACAATTTCGGATCCTTACCCAATTTAAGTATGGGGACAATAACTAACTTTCATGCATGTCTATATCAGCGCTATTTAACCAAATCTCATTAAAAATATCTAAGGAAAAGTTTGCCATTATTTGGCAGGCGGGACAATATTGGATATTTAATTTCATCGTATCCTGGAGCTGTATTTGAGGCAGTTTTAATACCAAGATTGAGTTCAGACATTGAAAAAAATTGAGAAAAAAAATGAGCTTCTATAAGAGCAGCATTCTTTATTATCGTGGGTGGAGCAACATGGTTGCCACAATTGTGTTTGAGGAAATGTAGATTTATTGGGTGGCACCCTATTGACCTAATTTGTTCATAAGTGTTTAAACCATTTTTCTTAATATGGAAAATCCTCTCACATTCGTCATTTCACCATGAAGGGGACAATTAACTTTAAACGGTTTAAAGGTTGATATTGATTTAAAAATGTGGAACGCTTCACGATTTTGTGTGTTTGTGTGTCATCCTTGCATAAGGGCCATTCTAATTTTCTCTATCCTGTCAATTTTGTACGGCCGAATCGAGTACTTACACCCTAATTTGTATCCTCCAAATTTTATTTTTTTTCTTTTTTTTTAGCAGTTGACTTTGTATTTCGCAAGTTCCGATCCATACACTTGCCGCACACTGTACATAAAATCATCGCTTCCGTATGTGCTGGCTCCTGAAATTTCTTGTTGCTAACGCAGTTTCTTTATTTTATTTATAAATGCAGCTCAAGAATTTGGACTGCCCATATAATCGATCATTCTCAGTTGTAATAAAACGTAATTGTGTTCACCTTTTACTTTGATACACCCTGTATACTATAACTACTATTAATGTCTCCTTTAAAACCATTTTGAAACAGAGTTCAAGTTGTTTTAAAAATCTAGTAGGTGTAATAATAATTATTGACGAAACATAATTGTTTCAAACCGGTTGATTTTCAGGGGTAATTTTAAGTTATTTTATTATCTCAATGATAAACCAATTGTTGTATTTCTACTAAACAGCCGCCAAGTAAGACGTTGAAAATTGAGTGTAATTTAGTTAATTCAAAGCCGAGTTGAGAGTAGTTGCTAATAATAAAAGAGTATTCTTCTATTTTTGTTTAAATAATTTATAGAATAAATTATTGTTGGATTTATAGTAAAATATTAATTCATGACCGTTCTTTAAAAGATTTCTTTTTGTAAATATAGTTTTAAAATTATGAGAAAGCGATTCCCGGCGTCTGAATATTTTATAAACTTTTGTTTATGCTAAATAACGCAGGGAATTTGTTTATGCACCATACGCCAAGCTTGCTTGAAATACATTTACAACGCGCGAACAATAATTCAGAAACCTTTGAAACACGTAGGCACGTGACTTTCGTGTGGGGGATCTGTGAATAAAACCGCAAGCATGAGCCACTAATAGTCACAGAACAGAAAAAAGACTAATAGTCACTTCTGACAAGTGGTCATCATAAGTAGCTCCAGAACTCCAGTGTGCTCCGACGAATCTTAGTGTTAAGAATTATTTTTCACAATTTTATTGCTTTGTTGTCGATTTTTTTGTGCATTTCCGTCATTTACCATTTGTGTCCGCATTTCTGCTATATTCTCTTGTCCGTTAAATGTCTACGAATACTAGACGACCCGATATGTCGGAAAATATCGTGGTTGATCAAGTAAATCCGGGTTATCTATTTTAACTACGTACATATCGGAACTACATTAGTAGATTCAGCACGAGTGAGGTTTTTCTCTAGAACTGTGAAAAGAGACTCACTGTGCTGCGGGAAGTAATACACGAAACGTTCTGTTCAGCACGAGTAAGGTTTTTCTCTAGAACTGTAAAAGGACCTTACCGTGCCCCGCGGTGGATTTGTCATTACATCTGATCAGTTTGTTCTTGTCTACTTTAGTAGACCTATTAAGTTAATTTATTACTTCATTACTTTCTGTCCTAAATCATACTATTACCGTGACTAAAAAGTGGTTAACATTTCAATCATGCTATTTAAATTTTACATCTGTGTTTGCAGTACAACATCTTTAATCTACACTAACATATTATAGTTTCTAGAAAAAGGAATTAATTTAGTTGCACATTTTTTAAGCCAATACTCGCCTATCCAACGGTAGATGGCACCTTAAATTTTCTGAACTCTGTGTAATGTACAGAAACGCCGAAAACCTAAACAACCACCACCGGCTATACCATTGACGAATTGTTTGTTGGATATGCGACAGCCAATACTTAAACTTTTCAAATTTTACCTCTTACTGAACTTAATACAGGTTAAAATTTCCCGCACAAGAATGATTCGGCTTGGTTTGCCTCTGTGTGGGCCTTCCTTCAGCTAGTCTTCCAAGTTTGTACTTGGCCGGTTGTGAACCTAATGAAAGTTAGTTTGAGGGTCTTAAGCGAATAAACAAGGTTTTAAATTGATGGATGGTACGAATGGCTATTGGTTAACTAAGTAAATTTTGATATTGCCTAACACCTTTTGTTTCTGTTTGTAGTGGCCTGTTCCTAATAGCCAATATTAAATATCCTTAATTTTAACCTAAGTTTTTTATTTTATTAAAGTGTTATTGTGTAACTAAATAACAAAATGGCGAGTTTTTTTCTAAAAATAAAATTTATACTATTTTAGAATTTGTTACTAATCCGGACGCCACTATTACCAAATTTATTAACACGCCAACACTGCATCTGATCTAAGTGGTGAAACAAGAAGGCACGCAGATAAATGTCATCATAACCCCTCCTTTTATCAATACCTAGTGCGCAAAATACGTTTTAACTCCGCCCGCATATCTCTGGTCTAGTCAGCTCAAGGGACAGTGTGCCTTAAAGAACCGAATTAGTTAATTTAAGCCTAGTGCTATATCACGAGGTCAACAACAAGCATATGCGGGCTTCATTACTCATACAGCACAAGGACGTCCAGTGGAAATCCACTGGATGGACGTCATGGACCTGATGGACGTACGACGGATATCTATCTGGATACGAAAAGTAATCCACTGGACATCCAGTGGACTGCCGTTGTCACAAAATTGTACATTCTGTGGATGTCCATTCACGGACGTCTAGAGCCCCAAAGATAGATTATTATTTTTACCTACATTAATTCTCTGTACACACATAGAGACATGAAAACAAGGTTCTGGCGATCGAGTCACGCCATTATCGGTTTAGATTTAAGCTATAAGATTATTATTATTGCATTATATTAAACTAAGAAGCCTACCTGCGTGTTGAACCTGGGGTCTCTTCATTTGTAGCCTGACGCTTAACCACTGAGCCAATGAGATTCCTACAATAACTGGTTACATAGGCAATAAATTCGTATCGAAAATTGTTGTATTAAAACGATTCTAATACAGGTAATTCATTAGCCAATTAATGAGTTACTCGATTACAAGTAATTCTTTGATCTCTAAAATATTTTCTCCAGGAAATTGCGAAATTTAACAGCAACAAATTTGGTTTGGCAAATTCCGGAATTCAGCAGCAATAATTGTAACTTATAATTTTCTGTTCAATTTTGCCAATCAGAAAATTATTTTGCAGATCAAATAATTAAATCCTGATACTTATTCGCATTACATAGAAATTTGTATATTAAATTTTAATTACTTATAAATTGTTAATAATAAATAATACTACAAATAAATTAATAAAAATTTTTAAAAAATCACAAAAATTCCCAGTTAAATGAGAACCCCGATCGGTCGCGTTTGACGCACGGGCTATACAGTGGCGGATCTAGGATTTGTCCAAGTATTTAGGGTGATATTAGAGGTGATAACCAAGCAGAACTTTCCCAAAATTCTGCCAAATTTCCAAACAAATTCCATGTAATAGATTTGGGAAAAAGGTCATAAATCCTTCACCCCCCCCCGCCCGCCCCCCCCCCCTCCTTCCATTATGAAAAAAAATAAAAAAAATTCAAAAAATCACGGCACCACGGGTGTGGGGGAGGGGGACTTGGGGCCCTGCCAAACCCCTTTCCCAAACAACAAAAAATCCCCATTTAAAATAAGCCAACTTTTGCCCACCCCCCCCCCCACCCCCCCCCCTTTTCTTTTCCCCAGGAACAAAAAAAAAAAAATCCCAAAACCAAACGGCCATTTTCCCCCCCCCCCAAAAATGGACACCGTATGGATATCCTGTGCTATATGAGTAGTAGATTCAGTACGAGTGAGGTTTTTCTCTAGAACAGTGAAAAGAGCCTCACCGTGCCGCAGGATGTAATATATGAACCGTTCTGTTCAGCACGATTAAGATTTTTCCCTAGAACTGTGAAAAGAGCCTCACCGTGCCGTGGGAAAACTAACCGTTCTATTCAGCACAAGTAACGTTTTTCTCTAGAACTGTGAAAGGAAACTCACCGTGTAAGGTGGCGTAATATAGTAACCATATCGTTTGATATTTGTATTCTCTAGAGACATAAGTCGCTGATCTACAGATGTAGCACATCTGCGAGTTGCAAGTCATATATACCGTCTGTCCCTGGATTGACATCCTCCTGTTGTGGCACGCATGCACTCCGTAACCACTAGCACCTGGATATTCTGCATCGCCCGCCTTAGGCACCAGCGATGATAGTCACTAATCGCTTGCCGTAGACCCCAGTAACCGTAGATTGCTTTCATAACTGCTTGAAGTAATTATTTTGATACTGCCTGCTTATAGTAAATACAGTAGTAGTAGTCTCCAAAACTTCGCTGTATCATAACCTCTTGCTTGGTTCCTAGACTGCTTGCTTATAGATAAAAACTAGTATTTACATTCCTTAAGTTGTAAATATATTTTTTTCCTGTGTATTTGTTTTTTTATTCTGCTGTGTAATCAATCGTAAATAAATAATATAAGTACAATTTAATTTCTGACTTTTATTTAAAGACCAAGGTATAAGTAATTAATTTGTTGGTACACCGAGAATCATTTTCGGCAGGTAAGGTGAAGTTGTCCAATGCTACGCAACTGACAACCACACACACAGACCGCCTGACATTCCGTTTCTTCACTGAGTTAGCCTAGCTTCTATCATACCGCTGATAGAATAAAGCGCTCGAGACCGTCACCGAAATAAAAAGTTTAAAAGTACCGCTACTGTACTGAAGCGTGCCAAAGTGAGACGACACACACACACACACACACAATAATTTATTTCTGTTACTATTTTTAGAGTATATTTTTTATTTTTATTTTGTTTTTAAAGGTTTCTTGTTACTTTTTAAATAATTTCTTTACTCTATACTAATATTCCATACCCATCCTTTCTTGGCAAGAAATGCTCATACCTCCTCGTGGTTCTTGCCGTGTAGTAACAATTTATATTAAGCGAACTTGAATATTGCAACCACTCTGTATGTATAGTCAATAGGTACATTGAATTCAATACTTTTAATTCAAGTTAATACTTTTTCTATATAATTGTTAAATTGTTGCTAGCTAAACTGAGCATAAAAACCTACACTGAAAATGTAAACGAGCGAGCATACAGATGAATTCGGCTCTGCGTTCTGTAGCGTCTTACCCCGCACGTTCCGTCACAAAAGCGATTTCTCCTACGATATTATTCAGAATGACTAAAGTCCGCGATCGCGTTGGCATTCATGCATGGTCACGTCACAACTAATATTCGTTCTGCCATCGTGGCTGCTAAATTTGAGCGATTTGATCTGTACATACGTTTGTACAAGGAAAATGAACATTCCACATCTACCGAGGTTAATGGTTCAAATTCTAAATAGTTCACATGGGCGGGCACTGACAAACCGCGCAGATAATTTTCACGAATTATACGCACATTTTTTTTGTATTCAGGTTCCCTGTGTAAAACATTTTTTAGTTTATTGTTTATAGCCTGACTTTTGCTGGCTGAGAGAGACAACGCCTTTTGAACACTCAAAATTTTAGTATAATATTAACAAACTTTTACACCGAAAGTCACTTTGTTTCATCCACTGTCACCCACAAGTTTATTTCATATGTCCTCTATAACCCAAAACTTTTATATACACTTGGTAGATATGTTTTACAATTGATCCAAGCTGCAGCATCTTAAATTGGTAAAAATATGAACAGATTTGTTTTATCTCCTCAACGGTTTGAGATTTTTAACTATAAATTATCACGTGTTTATCAACAATAATAGTAACAATTATATAAAGGTAGGAAAACTTTCTGTATCTTTTTACTTTTTTTTTTTAAATTTAACCATGCCATTTTTCAATTAAAATTTTAAATTTGTATATTTTCGAGACACAGCGATACCTCGTCATTAACCCAACTAGCCAATCAAAATGCTAAAATATTGCAAATGTTTTTGGATCATCAGTAATTGTTTGACTAATTATTTAACTAAAATTTCAAACACAAAATTTCACATCAACATATCAATAAAACAGTACAGAAGAGAACTTCCACAAAAAAAAATCAATGCAATATAAAAAAACTTATAACAGTTGTTCAATAAGTGACCACCATACAAAGTTAAAATTTTATCTCAAGAAAGGCATGCTTAAATTTACAAAAAAAAAATACAAAAAAGTTATAAAAAAGTCATCACAAAACTGCTGTAATGTGTAAACATATTACAAAAAAGAATTAGTTAAAAAAGGGCGAGATAAGGAATTTTCACCCCATTTTTTGCCACTGCCTTAGTATTTATTTACTAGTTTTAGATAATTGTTACTATTATTGTTGATAAACACGAGTCAAATTAGTAAAAAAACTCAACAGTCAATAGAGACATACAAAAATGGTTTTCCTTGCAGAAGGTCATCTAGTTCTAATTATTTAATATATTGTTAGGACCTATGGCAATAGTAAGAAACCAAATTTGCTACTTCGAAAGACCTATGCTAGCTACACGATGCACAAAAAACAGCGAAATTTTTACACTTTTTTCGGTTTTTGCTCAATATCTCCTAATAAGTATGCGTTCCACAGAAAAAAGTTTTTTCTTATCTTTCTTAAAGTAGATAAAATTTGCTAAAATATAAGCCCAAAACAGGCTCAGTATGTTCAGTACTCTCCGAGAAATAGCTCTTCAAAAATTGGCAATATTTTCCAAAAGTGAAAAATTTTCACAAGTAATTGTCATAATAATTAATAACCATATGGCTAACCAGTGAAACTGCTGTCATTTGCAAAGTATAATATTTATGAGAGGCAATAACTCCGAAACACGTGTCCGTAGCTGCATAATTGTTTTTTTTTTTGGGGATATGGCACTAAACCTTCTTTGTTTTATTTTGAACCCTAATAAATCTATCTTGTTTTGTTTGTATGTGCCAGGTGGAAATGAGCAGTACACATAGAGCTGTGTGTGTTGACTGTGCTATTGAGGCCCCATATGTGGCACATGAGAACATGAAGGCATTAATTGAGTACTGTGTACTGTACTTTCCAGCCTTATTTTAGTTCTTGTTCCTGATCTATCCCATCATAGATCCAATTCCTTAGCTACGCTACGCTGATGAGGGGCAATAACTCCGAAACACGTGTCGGTAATTGCATAATTGTTTTTTTTTGGGGGGGGATATGGCACTAAACCTTCTTTGTTTTATAATATTTATATTTACATTTATTTTTTAAAGTTAGATTTAGATACTTCATAAGCAGTTCCATATTTCCCACTGAAAATGGTTCGTTGACATACAAAAGTTATTGGACCATACAATAGGTATTGCCGAGAAACATTAGCAACATCTTGATGACAGGGCCATAAAAATGAGTTTTCTGTAAACTCTTTTAAAAACTTCAAGGTTACTTGATCGCCATCTATCTTAACCCGTCCAATGAGGAACTGTTCTTCATAGTAGAGAGCATAATATAGCACTAATTCAATGTTTAATACCTCAGATGTTTTCTCACTTTCAATTTCTGACTTCATTATTTTCAAGGTCTGAAAACGTTTCTGGACCATCTGATGACCAATCTGCATATGATATATCAGACAAATCTTCCACTAACTGATTATCCTCAATCACTTTTTAATTCTTTCTGTTCACTATTCTTTTTTTTTCTCTTCAAGAGCATATGTAACCTTTCAATCTTTTTTCAGATCTCTTACTCTCTTCATTTCCACCTTTTCTCTTTCTTTCAAAACCTCTCTTCCTGTTTCTATGAAAAATGATTCTTCCATAGATGTTACAACTGATGGTATTCTTTCTTTTTGTTTGTTTTTATTATTTTTCACTTTTTGGAAAAACTGACAATTTTTGAAGAGCTGTTTCAAGGAAAGTACTGAACATACGAAGCTTGTTTTGGGCTTATATTTTAGCAAATTTTATTACTTTAAAAAAGGTAACAAAAACTTCTGTAGGATGCATACTTTAGGATATTGAGCAAAAACCGAAAAAAGTGCAAAATTTTCGCTGTTTTTAGCGCATTGCGCAGCCTAGCACAGGTCTTTCGAAGTAGCAGATTTGGTTTCTTACTATTGCCATAGGTCTCTAACAACATATTAAAAAATTAGAGATAGATGACCTTTTTGCAGGGTCGAATGTTTTTATTGATTGAGCTACAAACCATTGAAAAAAAAAATCTGTTAATATTTTTACAAATTTAAGGTGCAGCTTAGATGAGGTGTACTTTTTACTTAAAAATGAAAGCCTGCAAGAGAACAGGTGTAGAGCAATAAAATGTTTGAAAATGTTTTGTGACGAGTTTTGCGAATTATGAAAAAAAAATTCAGTGGTATGGGCATAGCGATAAAAAAGTTTGAGGAGCAGAGGGGGTCCTAGCGCCCTAATTCAAACTGTTAATGTAGAGCTAAGAAGCCGAAATTTTTCTAAAGTATTTTAAAAATATTTTAGAACTGGGAGGAAGATATCGTAAAATATTGTCTTTACAGGGTGAACTTTGAGAGGCTGTAGCTCCTCGGAGGTGCATTTTTGTATAAAGTGAAATAGGATTACATGAATCTGTTTTCATCTGCAAAACCTGCTGCTAAAATTTTGACACACCTTTTAGAAATACCCTATAGTTATGTTTCTTACAATATTTTCATTATAAAATTTTACAGGTATATTCTTTATCTCAATAGGTACCCCCAGTCTAAATTAAATAAATAATATTAGTGATTTATATTCTAGTTGCATCGAGTATACGATTCATAAAATTTTCACATTTTGTTTCAACAATTTTTTAAAACTGTTTTGCCAAATAAAAAGTTGTATTCACTGAGACAGGTGCAGGGTGCTTCTTCAGTACTCTAGCATTCCTCGAGAGCTCAATATGGGGGATACAGAAAATAATGTTAGCTGGCAAATTCCATATAACATCAAATTAGGAGTGCTGTGCTGGTTTATGGCTTTTGCTATCAAAACATTCTGTACAATGGAAATTAACATTGTTATACAGAATTTGCTACCCAACAATTTGTGCATTTATATTTTCATTTCTCCCATATTAACCGAACCTACACTAGAGCAGGCATTGTAGTAGGATAAACAAAACATAAATTTAGAGAAATAAACAACAATGTGATAAAATGTTAAGTGGAGTGGTGATTGTGTTGTCATATACCATTTTTGATAGATATTTGATAAAATGATATATTTTCTAATAAATTTTATTCAACTGAGTGTGTATAAATACCAGTTCATATTATAACAATTATTTTGGTACTGCAAGTAATAACAACAAAACACCTCACTATAAGACCTAATAAACACATTCTATTTATTTTCACATGCCTCCGCTCTTCTGTAATAACTGCGCAAATCTATTTGTTATTAAAAGTGAAACATCGATAAACCTATCCACGCAATTTGTCAGACATGTTTTCTGTTCTACTATCTAATTTATTAGATGGTTTTTCAACACATTTTTCCCAACAAAAATCGTTGAATTCGTGTATCTAAAATGAAAAATAAATAAAAATTAAGTTTGTGACATAACCTTACATAGTATTGAAAAATCACCTGTGCATTAAATTGTGCTTTCTGTTTTTCCACCATCAGAAAATCTTGCAACTCTTTGTCCCCTTTTCCCTCCAGAGATCCAGAAGAGAGCGAATCTGCAAAATCGGTCATATTTAGATTCTTTTTCTGTTCTGTGATTTAAATCAACACTTGAAAAATTTAACAAACCAGTGACAGTGTGTATAACTTTAAATAAACACCAGTGACATGTGCGTCCACCCAGTGTTGCCAGGTGGGTAAAGAAAAAGATCCCACAATGCATTTTTAAAAATTCCCGTTTTTCGGGTCAATTGAGGATAGAAAATATTCTCTCATCTTCAACATTGTTGTGTGGTAGTGATAAAGAATTTTGGCTAGTTCATATATATTTTTAAATTTATATGTATCAGTAAAATCTTTGTACTGGAATATTTTTCCACATAATGTTTATAGGTAACGAACGTAATATTTTTATCTCATCATCGTGAAATGCAAATGGCAGGTTCGCCTAAGTCATTATAGCATCTTTAAACAGGTAAGATGATAGGGATTGCACAATGAGATAAATAAACCAAAAAACTTCTCAGTTTTATTAAAAACATGACAAGGCAATATAAATTCAAACTCCATAAATTGTTCACTCTGTAAAGGTAATCTATCTAACATTTCTCTTGCTATTGTTATGTAAAAATCAAGAATGTTTATACGGACGTCATGCTAATTTTTCCGCGAGACACATTTTTTTTGTGTGTTTCAACATCCAAACCCACATATATCTTCCATTTTTCTAATTTTTTTTGTTTGTTTTGTCAAACAAAAAACACAATCTTTTACATCAGTTTATAAAATTTTTTTAATAATTTTTTTGAAAAATCATCCCAAAAAATCACCCTTAAAAATTCCTTCTCCATTTTAACACCCCCCTCCTCCCTTCTCCCCCCAAAAAAATAACCACCCCGGAAAAACTCCCCCCCCCCCACCCCTCTTCCCCCCCCCACACCCCTGTTCTTTAAAACCATCCACAAACTCCTGTTTTATCTGTTATCACCAGGGTTGCCAGATGTTTCAGAGACCGCTACGCCAGGAGGCCCGGCCGTTCGAAATTACCCTAAGCAATGTAAGAGTGTACACTAGCCGTTCGAAAAGTGGTATAATTTTAAACTGGGTAAATATATATGTCGTTCGTGAATTGTCGGTGTAACACTCCGAGTGCACTCTACTTTAACCACTTCAATGAGTACGTTAAAGTGTACTCGTCATGCATAGATGAGCTCTCGGCTAAAATATTTCAAATATATTTTTTTTTGATGGGCATTGAATATTTCAATTTCAAATAAAATAAAAAAAATAATTGTAGTTGATACGTAAAACATTACAGCCTGTAGACACTCAGTTGTGAAAGATTCAAATAGGAAAATAGAGTTGTATGATAAGCGTGTCGAATAACGCAAGTAAGTTTGTGAGATCATTTAGCTAGATTGATAAAAATAGGAACGACTTAGTAATAGTCAATTATTCTTGGCTCCAAAAAAGGATCATTTCAGGGTTTTACCTCAAAAACATGTAATCAGAACAATTGAAATTTAAACAAAAACTAACATTTCAAAAAACGTCCTCGCCAAAATAGCAGGAAATGCATATTAGCCATATCAAGAACAAAAACAGTAAAAAAAAGTAACTAACTTATACCAAACAATACCTTTTTCGTTCATAAAACAAAGTAGTTAAAAGGTCATGTGACGTTATACCTATACCTAAACTTATACAAAAAGCTCTAAATTAATTTCGAACACACTCCAGATCTATTATTTTAAAACGCCGAATTTGAAGAAAATGCGCCAATATAAAAAAGGACAATGAAATATAGTAAGAAATATACTTGAATGTATTTATAATAAATATATGTCGTATCCAACAAAACAAAAAATATATGTTCTGAATAATAAAAAAAAATATATATTAAATAAAAAATCAATTACAACAAAAAAAAGCAACTATTATTCACTTTCGTATTTGCAGAATACTATTGGGTCTACTTACATTTTAAATGGTTAAGCTAATGCGCTCTAGAGTGAGCCTCGGAACAGATCGAAGAGATCGTACGCGTGCAAGCCTGGCACGATTCCAATGATGTAGGGCAGGTTAGGTGCAGGTGCCTATGCAAATATGACTGGGCTGTTCAATTCGAATACGTAACGTCTTGCTATATGTCTGAAGAAGTAATAAGACGAGTTAACACATAGTTTCACTTTATAAGAGCCAACCAGATTAGATGGCGCTTGTTTTGAAAAAAATAACGCCATACCGATTGTAAGGTCCAAATTGGCGCAAAAGCGCCAAATCTGGCAACCCTGGTATTGCTTAGTGGCTGTGTCCAATGAAATTAAATATGTTACAAATAATTCGAGTAGAAAAGCATGGATAAATACACAAGCATTAACTGAAAATAAGTATTTATTTTATATAACTACAAAATTCATACATATTTAAAAAATAACAAGAAATAAATTTTAACAACAAAAATATTCTGTCGTTGCACCTTTGGATATCGTTAAATATTGAGAAAGACCACGGTTATGTTATGGGTATAAACAACACCTCCTAAAATACAGGAGTTGTTGGTATAAAAGACGAACTGAAATGACGATTAATACAAGTATTAACGTATGCGTACATTATAATCCGTTCAAATTATGCTACATTGTCTACGATGTTACTACGCTGCTACAAACGGCAAAATTATGCTATTGTAGCATAATTATGCTGCTACGGTTGGTGACATTACACGGTCCACAGAAATTTATTTCTGTATTCGGTCCGCATGCAGCACCTTCAATGCACTTGACTCGGAGTAAGGACGAGTAAGGACCGAAACGAACTGTCAATTTCAAGCGTTTTGGTTGGTCATACCCAAGGATGGTTTAACCATCCTTGGGTCATACCAAGTTCCATAATACCGAAAACCAATCAAATCGCTTAAAATTTACAGTTCCGTCCCCAATGTTCGACACATGGGGATTCACAGTACGTCGCTATGGTCCGGAATTCCGGAACGAAACTGTCTATTTCAAGCGTTTTAGTTGCTTAGTACCAATCCCATAATGTAGAAAATCTATCAAATTTTTTTAAATTTACAGTTCCGATCCAGATTTCCGGACCATAGAGATCCGACGTATCAGCTTTAGGTCGATTGCACATACTGCTGAATTCGTTCCGGCGGAACGATTTTTTGCTAATTAAATGCTTGATTATATCAAGGTATTAAGTGGGGGAGTTTAACTGGTCGACAGTAGTTTGACTGGAATGAATTCCACTGTATGTAAAATGAATGATTTAAAATTTGTATTTTCTTAGAATCAAATATTTATATTATGTAGTTGAAATAAGATTAATAATTGATCCAATTAAATCCGATTGAGGTGCAGTAATGTAACAATCTAGTTATCGTGAAGTTTAAATTACAAAATAAATGGTAATTAAATCCCAACAAAATTCGCCTATAATAAATAGTCATATAGATCAAACAATTTGTTTTAGGTGGTTACTCAGCGACCTAAGTGTATTAGGTCGCTGGGGTTACTCACTGAACTGCTGTTAATAAAATCATAAGGGCGTTTCGGGTGCAGAGAAGTATTAACCACTCGATTTACGTTAGTTGAAATTAATTTTAATTTTGAACTCAACCAATGGTAATCCAGAGGTTCTAACTACTGGTTAAAACTTTTCTGCGCCTGAAAAGCTCTATAATTCATCATAAGAAGGGTTATTCTAGAGGTCTCTAATCCTTTACGGGCCTCAGGGTTATCTCGGTTTACCTACTCCTCCCCCATGTTTATGAACCTGCGAGATTTATACTCTCATTTATGATTTACGAACCGTGCTCCACCTCCACCGTGTTTGGTTTGTTTAAATCTGTCAACTGTCAACTTCAAATGTCAGACAACAAAACAGCTGTCGTAAATAAACAAGGGTGGAAGTGCTCATATCAAGAAATTTAATACAAATTTAGAGGATATACTATACATCTAAAAATATGGTAACAGAGACCTGGAGAAATCCTGTTAGATCCTTATTGTCGTTGTAAGTAGTAATATTATCAGTTATAGTAATGTACAAATCCAATTATACCTAATGCCTTGTTTTTTTAAGGACTGTGGAATACATTGTGAATAATCTGTCTATATACGCAAATGGTAATATTGGACAATTGAGGATTTTACCTCCCCATATAAAAAATAGAATTCTGAAAAAAATTTACAACTTCTTCATATTTTTGGCAGAATGTAGACTTTAAAGATATATTGTCTGCTATCGTGAATGATAATACAAGCTATGTTAACTTAACTTCAGCTACTATTGATGATGACATGTTAAATATATTAACTAACTGCAGAAATATAAAAAAGTTATACTTGACAAGGACTGGACAAAACCACATAACCAATACAGGTAAATAACGTTCAATTTATAAAGTATGTTGCAGTTGAAGTTGCTGCACCTGTAGCCATGTCAGTTCAAAACAATTTGCAATTTATAAACTTGACTGTTGCTATTCCGGTGTGATTCGCGCCTGTGCCTGGCTACCACAAGTATATTCTAGTCACTTTTTAGCTAACCACAACTCAATTTAGTTCTATGACCAAAACATAATTTAGGAATATTATACAAAACAAAGAAAATGGTGTTCGACAAATAACACTGAAATGCAACTATGAGCTAATGGAAGATTTGTTTGATATTGTATATAAAATCTACATAATCGGCATTAAAATTGTAAAATTTCATTGGTTATTCGCAACTAAATCTGCAGCAGTTGCCACCAGAGATAAAAGATCTTCATCCCCCAGCAGAACAGGTACTGCAACTGTTGCAGTTGTAGACTTTATAAATGAGAACAGTGATTTACCTATTATTTAAATTGCTTCAGTTGCGACAATCGCTGAAGCTGCGGCGTGGTTTTTAAATTGAACTTAAGAGTGTATACATTTTCATCCTTTTGCAAAGCAGCAAATATGACCCATATTTTTATCCATGATAAGTTTAAATTATTGATTATACCCGCAATAATAATGTAATATATATTTGATAGATGCCTACTTAAAGCCATAATATGAATAATTGTCACATATTAATATAAAAAATGATTACAACTCATGTTTATAAAACCTTGCTATCTTAAATAGATTATGTTTCTTGTTAATAATGAAGAAAATGTATTTACAATTTATTAATTTAGGTAGTCTATGAAAAGAAACCATTTGATGGTTTTAAAAAAAAAGCTGGAATTAGATTTAGCAAAAATTATTTTCAGAGATTCTAAAAAGATCTAGTGTATACCCTTAATTCTTAACATCATGTTTATTTCAACATTTTTTTGCAGGATTATTAAATTTATTGAAACACACAAACCAACTATATTTCCTTGTAATTACAAATTGTGATGAAGTAAACGATAACATATTGGAATGTTTATCAGAAAATTGTCCAAATTTGATGGGTTTAGATGTTGGAGGTTGCAATAATGTTACGGATGTTGGTGTTAAAAGTTTGTCCAAACTTAAAAAACTTACATGGCTTACACTTTCGCAAACACAAGTAATTGATTTTAGAAGTATTATTTAATTATTCGTGCCATATACATATAAAAAAAATCGACCTTCGCTTGATTAAAATCCATTTAACATTGAACAAAATAAACTAGACCATTTTATCGTTTTCACAAATTTTTCATTTGTTTTTAGCAAAATATATAACATGGAAATTGTTTTGTCATCAGTCACTTCTTCGGATGTGAGTACAAGACAGTCTTGTACTCACATCCACTTTGTTGGCAACACAATTGCCATGTTTCTTATATATTTTGGAAAAAATATATAAATAAAAAATTTGTGTAAATCATAAAACGATTAAGTTTTATTTCGTTTAATGATAAGATTTTGTTACATTGTTAAAGTCACTTCGTTTATTAAACTGTATAAGTGTTTAAAAAAACATGTCATCATTTAATAAGAGATTCCTCACCCAAAAGTAAGACAAATAGTTCCTGTGAAAAGTACTTGAAATACTACATATTTTAGTATTAAAATGGTGTGGATACCCTCATCAGGGGCGTGCGTATGGGCTTGCAATTTAATAATTTTGTTAAAAAGATATGTATGCCACCGACTCTGTACTTTTTTTATTGCAAAGTTATGTGAACAGGTAAATGCCTAAAAAAGTTGCCTCTTTGATATTTTTCTGATTTCGGCTTCATTTAGGAGATTTGGAAAAAATATAACACACTGTATATCTGAGAAACGGAGTAAGAGTGGACCCATGTTAATAGGAACTATTTGTCTTATTTTTGGATGAGAAATTTCCGCTTAAGCGATGGCACGTTTTTGAAACACCCTGTATAATATTTATATGTACTTATATCTCATAGTAGCATACGTACTGTTGTAGATAAGCGATGATGGTATTTCATCCCTAGTAAGAGGAACTAGTGGTAAAAATATTAAAGAGTTGAGGATAGACAACTGTGCACATGTAACTGAGGTTGGATTAAAACTTATTGCAGAGAATTGTCCAAATATTGAAATTTTGATGTTTTATAATTGTTCGACTAACAGAGGTAACTATTTAAAATCAATGGTTTTATAATATTTTGCTTCTAATTGTGGAACTATGAACTTAGACATCGTTTTTGTCTAGATCAAACGAATCTTACATTTCAAGAAGGAAATTTCAAAAATTTAAAGCAGCTGATGTGGACAATTACATGGTAAGATTTGTTTTAATTTTGTGTTCCATAATGTATTCCTTTTTGTCATTGAAATTGAGAAAGCACAGATGTGGTTTTTCACAGGACACCATATACTGCACTCAAACTTTTGTGGAAAACAATGTCAGTGATATCTTCATATCAAAGATTTGAACCCATTTCAGGATTGAAATTTACAAACTACAAAAAATATATATTTTATAGTTTAGTCTCTATAAATCAGTGATGATGATCGACCATGCTAGAATTGGCATTACCAATTAATAAAATAAAAAAAAAAAAGAATTCAACCAAAGCTATTAAATTTAAATATTAAACCCTTACATCATTTAAAATATATACACTCTATAAGCATAGATAAGTATTACTCTATAAGATTCAATCGTATCGACACCCTAATTTAATGAATACAGTAAACACATGATAACATGTATATTGGCTAACGTGAACAATATTTAGCTTTGATTTTTTGTAAATGGTTCCTTATAGTTCCTCCACTGCGGTCAATTGTGGCTCATTCCTAATTATATTTAACCCAATAAGTTTAGTGTCTTAATGAAACTGATGACTTTATTGAGCGAGTATCCAGATTCTCTGGCAGCAATTGCCCTTTGCCAAATATTGAGAATCAGATTCTCTCCATAACAGGACACGACACATGCATAAGATATGGTCTGCTTTTCATCATCCTTCAGGTATAGGTGGCACTCAGCATTTTTCTGCCAGGCCGGGTTTATGCAGATGTTAGTTTAGTTGGTAGTACCCAGTATATAGGCCTGTTTGTGTTTTCAGGTTTACCCTGTTTAAATCTAAGTTTCTTAATTCTGGATTTTAAAGGGTATTTCATAAACCCCTTCGAATAAATTAATCCTGGTAACTCTTGCCAATACTGGAGAATTTTCCTTTCAACCCAGGTTAAGATAGCCATTTGGCAGTACTTGAGGATATGCCCAGTGTCAGTTTGGGTCCGATGATTCGTGACCCCGCTCCTTCTCGAGCCAAGAAGTCGGTTATTTTGTCACCCTTCAGACCAGAATGGGTGGGTATCCAGTTCAGAGTGACCGTTTTTGCTCAAATGATTTAGAGCCTTGTGACAGTTCCATACTGTTTTAGAGTTACACTGGAAGATGTAATTCATCAAGATATCCAATCAGATACATAATTGTCAGGGTGAACTTTTACAAATGGTCAAAAATTGAATTTTATAGGATGTTTCCACACTAGTCAAATTGGGCACCGTAATTTCAGTAAATATTAAATATTTATTATAATATATATCCTTAACACTAGTACAAACATATACATATTAATCTACTTTACGTGGACACCTATTATAGTATGAAACTTCATTACATATAATTAATACTATTCCTGTACAGTTACTTTATATTGGCTTAAACAGTTAGTTTTTTCTTAAAATAAAATTTGTTTATATAAGGCTTAAGTTTAAATTAAAAGTATATATATGTATATAAAAAAAAGTAACAACGATTCTAGTAGAAATTTAAATATATTTAAGCCTTATTTTTAATTGGGACAGGATTTTGTTTCATCTGAAGTATAATGGAGCGCATACGTGACACATCTTTGCTTCCCTGCTTGGCTTTAGGATTAAAATCGCATAATTTTGCGATTCTCTCCCATTCAGTTCCTGGTTCCAATTCATCATCTTCTGCTACGAACTGTTTCTCTGCATTTCTGCAAAAAGAATGCAGTGTTAAAATTCACAATCATAATTTTTTTCTATAACAAAATAACACTTAGTTTGAACTTACTTGGCAGCATCCCTTTGAGCGCAAAAACAAACAAGAGGAATAGTTAATTGAGAAATCTGTATTTACATCATCTATTATTATATCCTAGTCACTAAATACAAATGGGGATTTATTTTACGATTTCAAAATTTAAGGACCTTTATTTTAATTCTCAAAGGATTATCACAGGCATGATATTTGGTACAATTTCCGATTTAGGGTGAAGAAATTGAAGCTTATTTTTTATATATATTTGTAACTTTTTCTGCAATAGCAGAAACTAAGCGTTTTTATTCCTTTACAGAGCGATTCACACGCATGCTGCATAAATGTCTGTTCATACGATAGGCGTTTTTTTAGCGGTTTGTGTTTTGCATTGAAGCCAAATCTGCACGTTATTAAAAATGTACCATAATTTACTTCCTCAAATATAGTGTTAAATAAACTTTTTCTTTGGCGTTCCTTAACAAATGGATATTGCCACATTTTTTGACTATATAATAAACCTAACAGAATTAATCTTTCATCTGAATCAGATTAATCCATATTGCTCACTGTGCTATTAAAATAGTACTGACAATGTTGTGTTTTGACTTTCTGCGCCAATTGGTAAACCGCTTCAGTGTGTATTGTACCAGGCGGTGGCCGACTGGGCGAAAACCGACTAGTGTGTTTTAACCTTTAATCACCCCCATAAAAAAAACTGTTATCTCTCATTATCACAAAACTAGTAGGCCTAAAAATGTCCAGATGTAGGAAATTAAAGCTCTCATGTATTCATAGTTTCCAGCCGAACTTTCTGGCTATAACTAGAAAAAAAATCAAAACCGCAGGCTACAATTTTTTCATGAGGTAGTCCAAATATAGAAACAAAAAAATAGCTGCACCTCAACCAAAGCAAATATGATTGACATGAAAATTTTCAAAAAATGAATTTTTGTCCATAAATTTTGCTGCCTATGACCAGCATATTATTATTATCTAATTTCTGTGGTGTTTATTATATTCTTTCTGTTATTTAAAAGACATAACTTACAATTAGTGCTTCATATTTTATGTGAACAACAAAGGATATACTCCTGTTAATTTAAAAGCTGCAAAATACTCTAGAAACTGCAATCCAACTAAAATAATTACAAGCATCTGGCACTTCCGGTTATACCGGAAATCAATACCAATTTGCTTATTTTAAATGGAACACACTATATATTTTAGGGTTTTGAAAAGAGCATAAGATTCTGAGTCAAAAACATAGATACCATATGCCTAAACCCAGCCGTTTCAGAGATATTTGACATTTTAAACAAATATCGATAGGAGTAATGGTTTACAATAACCTTTATAACTTTCTTCATGTAAAAAGTACTCATTTGCTTTTGGCACGCAGAAAGACCATAAGGTGAGCTACCCTCTACAGTTTAAAGAAATTCAATAATAGTATACCAAGTGTTCCATTCTTGACATTACATTTTGTAAACTTCAAACCGCGAAAAATTGCTTAAGTCAAATGTAACACCAATTCAAATTTAAGTATTGTGTAACACCCTGTATTTTTTTACATCAAGTTATGTATAATTAAATTCCTTTTTTTTCTGATACAAGCTATGTGGGGATTTAAGTTACAACTTTTTGAAATATTTGCGATTTTCTTAGAAATTCAAGAATTTTTACTAAAAATTTTATCAAATTAGCCATGATTAGAAACAATCAGTAATGTCAGTCATTCTCTTATGTCAAGAAATGCCACCGCGTTTAAATTACACCCACGAAGACTTTTTGAATTTGTTTATTATTTATGGAGAATGTGATAAAGTAATATCAAGAACTTGTAGTACATTTGCTACTCGATATCCACAAAAACAGAAACCGTCACCAAACACTGTAAAACGCATACTGGATAATTTTAAAAACTATGGCTCTGTCAAGGCAAGCATGCAAAAGCGGAATCCTATTGTTGATGACGAAAACGTAGAAATAGCAATTCTAGGATATTTTCATGCATTTCCAATGATGTCATTAAGACAAGCTGCTCTGGAATCGGAACTATGCAAGGATTCAGTTCACAGAATCTTAATTAAACATAAATTTCACCCATTTTCGTTCCAAATGGTTCAACGATTAAAAGAAACAGATTTCCTAAGAGAAAATTATCTGTAGGGGACGATTCTTATTTGGGAAATAATATATGGTCAGATGAAGCTAAATTGACCAAAAATGGACTTTTTAATCGACACAATTTGCATTATTGGAGTGGTTCGAATCATCATGAGTTCAGGGAGCGAAATTTTCAAGAAAGTTGGCAGTTTAATGTTTACTGTGCCATAAAAAACGACAGAGAATTATATCAGGAAAATTTAAACACTAAGTTATAAAGATTTCTTCTTCTGCTAATATGTATAGTTGTTTTTTTTTTTTGTTTTTTGTTTTTTTTTTTTTTTTAGGTGAAAGATCTAAATATTTTACAAAATTTGAAAATAACTATTTAGAAAATGTACCTCTCGCCAAACATAGAAACATTTTTTATCAGCACGATGGTGCTTCCCCACATAACGCGTATTTGAGAAATAATTTTTTACAAGAAACTTTTTACGATCAGTGGATCGCCAATAATGGACCTTTCCTATGGTCTCTTCACTCGCCCGATTTATCAATTTTAGATTATCTTATTTGGGGAATTATTAAAAATAAAGTTTATGAGAGCCCATTAACAACTATTGAAGATTGTATGCAGAGAGTAAGAAATGCATTTCAAAACTTATCACAGAATTCAATTAGAAGAGCTACCCATGAAGAATCAATCCGAAGGTGTGAAAAATGTGTGGAGGTTCGAGGGCGGAATTTTGAACAATTACTGAATTAAAATGGAATCATATTTTTAGCTGATTTTATCTTAGCTATATTAGTTTATGCAAAGTATCTTCAATCCAATTAATAGGCATGTTACAGTGTTCAGTGTTATTTTCCATTTTTATGGATATATAGTAACATGTGTACTACAAGTTCTTGATATTATTTTATCACATTCTCCATAAATAATAAACAAATTCAAAAAGTCTTCGTGGGTGTAATTTAAATGCAGTGGCATTTTTTGACATAAGAAAATGACTGACATTACTGATTGTTTCTAATCATGGCTAAGTTGATAAAATTTTTACTAAAAAATTATTGAATTTCTAAGAAAATCGCAAATATTTCAAAAAGTTGTGACTTAAACACCCACAATGCTTATATCAGAAAAAAAAAGGAATTTAATTATACATAATTTGATGTAAAAAAATACAGGTGTTACATTTGACTTAAGCAAGTTTTCGCGGTTTGAAGTTTACAAAATGTAATGTCAAAAATGGAACACTTGGTATACTATTTTTGAATTTCTTTAAACTGTACAGCATAGCTCACCTTATGGTCTTTCTGCATGCCAAAAAGAAAATGAGTATCTTTTACACGAAAGTTATAAAGATTATTGTAAACCATTACACGTCAAAATTTTTTTTAAAATGTCAAATATCTCTGAAACGGCTGGGTTTAGGCATGTTTTTGACTCAGAATTTTATGCTTTTTGAAAACCCTAAAATATATAAGGTGCTCTATTTAAAATAGGCAAGTTGGTATCGACTTCAGTATAAGGAAGTGCCAGATGCTTGTAATTATTTTAGTTGGATTGGCCACACTGCAGTTAATAGCTCCTAAATTTTCAAAATTTTCTGGTGCGTACTTTTCCCTATATCCATCTATGCAGTTCCTGGTATATGGAAGAATAAAGGCTGCCGAAAAAAATCCTTATATTAAAGATTAAAGTTTATTTTTATCATCTATTCCTTTTTAAGTATGACTTCATATGGGTACTGTAACCATTCATTTTTCTTACCTATTGGCAGCCTTAGTTTTGGCAATTGTTTCTTCGTGATTTTTATACCAATCCTCTAATTCGTTTTTGGCAATTTCTCTCAATTCTAACTTTTTCTTCTCCTCTTCTTTATCTAAAATAAGGATTTGTTATCGTCAGAAAGTGTTTTAAAAGACTCATTGATTTGTTGCAAAGGGAACTGAACTAAAAGTTAACAAAACCAATCCCAAAATAGCACCCTTGGTTGTTTTCTTTTTTTTTTACCTAACCTACAGTTAATTCACATTAATAATACTCTGAACATTTTTTATTTATTATTTATCTATTTTTTCTAGGTGACACCAGATTGCAAATAAATGGTATATTCAGAGTTCTAAGAAATTACAGTTGGGTCAGTTTATTTACTACTTTAGAAATAATTTTACTGACTGATTTTAGCACATGCACTGGATATTTTGTATCCATATAATAAGTAACAGTTGTATTATGTAGAGGACCTGGGGTTTTTTTTTTTTTTTGAATGACCTCAAATTCAAATTATATGAAAAGT
>JANEYF010004210.1:62500-83448 GCA_029963845.1 Rhamnusium bicolor
GCAAATTTACTACCTCAGTGAGTTGCCTAGAGCGTGCGATGGCAAGTGTGCCTAGATAATCTCTCCATCATAGCTGCGTGTTTGAATCCCGTCACCGGCACTGGCAATGTCGATGGGAATGGTCGGGTGTCCACGTTTTTTTCATAAGTGCAACCATCGCCCTTGCAGCTTCATATGGATTTGGGGGTTGTCTAATTTTTATGGTGTTTATTTATTATATAATTTATATTCATAACACTTCACCATGCACTAGCTTTTTACATAATCAGCAAGTTTAGTATTAGTAGTACATCTACCAACGACGCCTCATTATGTACAGGGTGTCCCAAAGTACCCTCCCCAAGCTTTTTCCCCTAAACTAGTTTTAGTGGGAAAAAAGAAATCAAAGCCGTTTTAAAAGTAGGTAGTCAAACTTCATTTTTGGGTAGTTTTTTGTTTCCCTCGTCGAGCGGCGCTCGGTATTGGGACGTCATTCATATTTTTTCCCCAGAAACACACATATTTCTATACAGCATTAAAACGGAAATTAAATTTTAAGGAATGAACTCATAGTTTTATTCCATTTATAATTGTTAAAATATTATAGCAAAAACAATATTAAAAAAATCTAAAATGAAATGTCCTATTTAAAAATAGCAGCCTATTTTTTTTTTTTTAATTCAGAAAGTGTATATTAAACCAAATGACATTTCGTCACATGAAAATTACATGATTCTAAGTAACAATTTTCTGTTTTTACAGGAGAATAAATTTAAGATTACAATTTCTAGAAAACTCACTTGGTTCCATTTTTATATGTGGAACGTACGGAACAAAGTATCGCGTATTTGCCTGACATGTGACATGATACACGTAGAAGTTTAAATTTACCCAAAATTTTAGAATTTATGGGAAAATTAATTAACCTTTACATTTGTATTTAGAACTATATGACTGTAAAGTATACTTTAGTATAAAAAATGCAAATATAGTATATATTTTAGTAACTTTTATTCATTAAACAGACGATTGAGTATGTATAAAAACAAATCATCTTCAGTTTGTGGTTTAAAAGAGTAACAAAAACATAAATTGTAGCAAATAATTAGACAATCCTAGTTATAGGATCATACAGAAATGAAGTTTATGGTGCTATGGTTCATTCAATAGTAAAATTTTCTAGCCAGAAAAATACAGAAAAATGTTTACAGATCATAAAACATTGTTACAATTGGAAGAAATTTGTGAAATAATGAATATGCCTTTTCATGAAGAAACAGTAAAAGAATTAAGAGTATAATAAGTCATGACAATGTCACTAATATAATTAACTATTTTGAAGAAAATCTACAAAATTCCATTCCAGGCTTCAATTGTCCCCGGTATTTCAAAATAGACCTATCAAAAAGTTTTAAAAAAGGAACAATTTTCATCATTACAAATAAAGAATTTACAAAAGCTTGTTGATAATGACTGCCACAAATACATTTTATTACTCAAATGACAGTAGTTGCTTATGATGAAAATAATTTTTTTGTCATATCCTTTGAACTGATGAAAGTAGATTTTTAAGTACTGGAGTTTTGGAACAAATGTGAGGAGCTATATAGTTGAAAGGCGTTGGTAGTACGTTATTTTTTGAAGAACCTCTGGAAGGCCAAATCTTCTTACAGTTTTGGATCGAGAACTTGCAGGTTTGTGGGAGTTATTTCGATTAAGAAATTTATGGTTTCAGTTAGATGGCACACCTGCTCATAGTTCCCTAGTTGTAAGAAACTATTTAAATCAGCAAAATATCCAAATCGTTGGATGAATAGTCCAATGCAGTGGCCTCCCCTATCACCGGACCCAAGCCCATAAGACTATTTTCTGTGGAGAAGACTCAAGAATCTAGTATATGCACAAAGGCAGAAAATCTTGATCAATTAAAACAAAATATAAGATTAGCCTGTGAGACAATAACTAGAGAAATGTTATAAAAAGCCACAAGTCGAGAACTTGTGTGAAAAGATTTACAAGTAAAATAATGTTTGTTTTTTATAATTTCTTTGTTAACATTTATTTTGCTTAATTTGTTCAGTATTATTATATATAATCATATTATTAAACTATATTTAAATAGGACTTTTCTTTACAGATTTCTTAATACTGTTTTTGTTTTAACTTCTTAACGGTTGTAAATAAAATATATCTGTATTTGAGTTTCTTCTTTAAATTTAATTTCTATTTAAATGCCGTATAGAAATGTGTATTTGTGGGGAAAAAAGTATAAATGACGTCGAGACGCCTAGCGTCGCTCGACGAAAATAAAAAACCATATAAAAGTAAAGTTTGACTACCTACCTTTAAAATGGTTTCACTCGTTTTTTTTATTTCATTAAATCTAGTTTAGGAAAAAACCAGGAAGGGAACCTTGGTACACATAGTATATACCAGAAACAAAAAGTTATGGTGAAAATGTTAAAGTATATCGATTATTAAAAAAAAATCATCTCGACTTCCAAAATTATACATATATGCATATGACAACACAATATTAAAAGTTGCGAGAATGGTTGCATATCTTATTGGAATAACTGACACTAACACTGTTTTTATATATTCTTGATGGCATAACTACAAAAATAAATGAAATATAGAGAGGTTGTACATTTAAAGTGAGTCTGTATATCCCTTTCAAATATACAAATATTTTAATAACATGAAAATTTCACTTAATTTTCTATTTAATAATTAAGTGGCTACGAGCAATGAAATAACAATATTCAAAATAGTATTCAAAAAACACTTTTACATTGACATTTTATATAAACTAAAACACACACAACACAAAATCTTACCATGCCCATATGAACCAGTGTCAAAAAGAAAATCTATGAAAAAAGAAAAAGCTATTATCAAGCACAATCAAAATTCAATAAACAAATATAGTTCACTGGATAAATATTAAATCTACGGGATATTGTGTAAATACTACATACATGTGTGGTTGCATTAATTAGAACAGGAGGTATTATATATTCTAAAATGTGTCTGATAAAATGTTTCCGCACACCTTCTCTGTGTATTAAGCCACTGTCCTATAAATTATATAAAAAATTTGTTACATCAAAAAGATTTGTCAGAGGCTGGTTTTTTGAAAAATTGTTGTTTGGCCAAAAAATGTCTTAAGCAAAAAATATTAAACTGAAAATGAAACTTAAATGTCACATATTTTATAAGGAAACATTGTAAGGTGCCACAGTCCACAAATAAGTAATTTCAGATATTATCTGATACGACTTTTCCATCTTCTATTGAGTCTATAGTAAGTAAAGTAAATCAAAAGTGTGATACCATTACAGTATCCATTAAAAAATGCAATTAACCCCTTCGCAACCAGCATATCCACATATGGATATTTTCAGGTACCACTGTCTATACCACGATATCCACGTATGGACATTTTGTGCATGGACGTTCTATTACATTTTGCTAACCTGGTATAGCCAAGATGGATACCTGGTGTGCTAGTATTTATCGGAAAATGTCAGAAAGTTAGGATATGTTCATCAGATACCATATGTTTTAGTGTAACAACAAAAGTTGTGTGCAGTTCGTGTATGTGTTTTTCAATAATGTTTTTCAATAGTCTATAGTATTATTCTATACATAATTAGCTGTTTTGATCATTATCCATATGTGGATACAGTGGTATGTTTTATGTATCCATATGTGGATATCATGGTATTCGCATAAACAAAAAAAATCGCTTATCATTTTTTCCAAAAAAGATTTTTGGTGAACACATAATTCTGGGGGGATCATTTGGTCTATGGAAATATAATTTAAAAAAAATGTTAACATGTAATACCTGGTATGGAAAAGAATATTTTGGCCAGCATAGGTGGTTGCGAAGGGGTTAAGGAGTATTTGTTGTAATTAAACCTAGGATAGGACATACAAGGAAGTGGTGCAATTCTCACTACTGGGTATATTCATTATTAAAAAAAATAATCTAAAATCAACGTGAAAAATGCAAATTTAACTGGACTATATTTAATAAAAAAGAACTGATCTATTTTAACCTTCAAATTATGTTAAAAAATGAAAATAACAGCATCCTAAGATTTGGGATTGTTCACGTATGAATTATTATTTTTTTTATTTATTCAATTGTGCTAAGCAATAATTCAATAGAGAAACCAAAAAATACATCAATTAAAATATTAATTTACAAAATAGTACCATACAAGAAATAATACCTAAATAGGTACCAGTCGAAATCCTCTCAAATTATTTAATTGAAGATTAAATAAATTGGCCAACACTCTTCTTAATAATTTGTACATTTGTATCATACTATGAGAAGTGATTAAGCTGCAATTGTGATTGTCTACTAGTAAAGGGTTTTTACCAAATAAATGGCAATCCCTTTTGAGGTCATCATGCATACCATTGACAGACTGGTTTCTGGTTTTTTTCCTTCATCAGTGTGAAGTAGGTATATATATAACATCAAGAGAAATTTCAGAATCACTAGTCTCTACATGAAAGCAGGGTACCAATGAGCTGAAGTCAACTGCAGCTACAAGTATTTGGTAAAAATTCTTTACTAGTGGGCAATGGCAATTACAGTTTAATCACTTCTCGTAGTATGATACAAATTTATAAATCATTGAGAAGTGTATTGGCAAATTTATTTAATCTCCAATTAAATAAATTCAGAGGATTTCGACTTTGGTACTTACTTAGGTATTATTTCTAATATTTATTACAATTTTGTAAATTAGCTTTTATCTGTTGGAATAAATAATTTTTGCTATACCTTTAAAATTAAAATATTGCACAATAGCAGTGTGTCACTTTGTATTTAGAGATACAAAAAATACAACTAAGAAGGCATTAATGCTAGTAAATGGACAGCTAACACCGATTGGCTATCGAGCATTCCTTGACTACTACAAAACAGTTGATTAATAAATAACTTACCGTTAACTTTTTGTTCTCTGATCCCATCCTGATCAATGCCTTCAACCATTTCAAAGCTGCTCGCGGAATTTGTTGGGTCATCTACATATAAAGCAGAGCTTAAAAAGTACACTTAAAGCCAAATATAAAATCAATACAGAATACAGTTAACATGCTTATTTCTTAACATGAATCATTGAGAAAATTTAACAATTCTGGAATTCCACACAGTTCATGCAAGTATATTTCACAACAAAATTACGCCCCTAAGATATTGTTGAACTTACCACCGTTTACTAGAGGAACGGCAATTGCAGCTGGTTTTACTTCATCTTCAAGTCCTGCTAATTCGTCTTGTTCGCGTGCTAAAAACTCTGCTGCTGGATCCACTTCGGCTTGATCGAAATCTCCGAAACCAGACATTTTTTTGTTTTTTAGCAAATTCCCACTTTGACAAGACACTGTGCAACTGACATCTGCAATGACAATTTGTTTGTGACGTGTGGCCGGAAGTTAACGAATTACCAACTGTAATGGAAAATGTGCTGATGTCGCAACTGAAAAGTTTCTAAACAAAAACCATTACCCTAAAGTTAATCTAATCTGTGACAGTTAGTTCATTAAACGATTAAAGTTACCGCAAACGTTGTAAACAATTTTATTTACTATTAAATACTCCATAGATGTCGCCCAATCCGTGACTGTACTACAGAAACCTGAACAACTGTTATTTGGAAACTTTTCAGTGCTACCAACGGTAAATTTATTGCCATTGTCACTGCACTCTTTTAGTCTATTAAGAGAGGAGAGACTACCCTACATTTCCTTATCTTATGCACAGAACTACAATTACATTGAAACACAGAGACTTGAAACCTGTGTCACATATGGTATTTTCTAATAGAAGAAAACTTGGCATCCATTATGTCTTTTTCCTTTCCTATCAATGTATGTTGAAATGAGATATTGATTATAGATACACTCAGTGCCCACTGAGTGGCGAATATTGAAATAACGCAGACTTCTGTTATGAGGACTATTTCTAGCAATTTCATTGGCCGTTTCAAGGCCACGGCATGGCGTGTTCATCAGATATCATTTTTAAAGGGGAATTCGGCACCGTGAAAATAAACAAACTATAATAAAGGGCAAGGAAAATAAAGAAACTATAATAAAGGGCAAGGAAAATCTTACTAACGAACTAAGCAATACTTATTTAAAAAAAAAAATGATTCGAACCCTGGACCTACCAGGCGAGTATCTTCTCTATCGTCTAACGAGTTCCTTGCTGACAAACGATTCCAAAAGGATTTAATACACTTTGACATGTCATGTAACTGCGCATGCCCTGCGGCTATCTTAAAGCGGCCAATGAAATTGCTAGAAATAGTCCTCATAACAGAAGTCTGCGTTATTTCAATACTCGCCACTGAGTGCCAACTTTTTGTCAAGCAGAAAACGATATCTGTAATCATGTTTTATTAGGTGCGTTTTTTGTAACGGAGATCTCAGTTAATCTAAGTAATTTTACGGTTACGGAGGCTACAACAAATGAAATTATGCTTTTATTTATGCAGTGGAACCGTAAAACAACTTAGATTAGCTGAGAACTCAGTTAGAAAGAACGCACCTATCGCTGTCTTTATAAAGGGGAGACAAATTTATTAGATAGGGGAAAAACCCCCCCTTTCAGTTAGAAAGAACGCGTTACTGACGCAAGTATGCTTTGTTCCAGCAAGAAACTCATTAGACTAAAGGGAGGCAAAATCGCCTAGCAGCGCTGGGTCCATGGTTCGAATCACAAACTTTTTTTTTTTTTTTAAATAATTTTTTTTTATCTCTTAAATAATCCTTTCCCCCCCCTATTATTTCTTTTTTTTTCTCTCCCCCCCCCTTTATTATAGTTGGTTATTTTCACGGAAAGTGCGGAAACGGGGCAATAAAATATGTCTTCAATGTAGCCAAATAACATAGCAACTAAATTTTACAAAAAATGATCCTGAGGGGTCATATGGTTCTTCATTTAAGTTTTCGCACTGTATATATTTTTTTAAAAACAGTAAAGTGCCCGTATCGTTTTTGTCATATAAAGTACTAATTAATTATTATTTAATAGGTCAATATTATTCTTAAAATTTGGACAACACAGATCATTTTGTAATATTTATTTGTCAAGGCCAAAGTTAACTGTTCACGATCTCCACGGTGGATTGCGGCAATAGGATTAGTGGCACTCGTACCAAAATTATGAACCAATGAAACTGCTAAACTCTGCGTACCTATTGTAATAGGAAGTGCAGCAATAAAACGAGCCTCTGAAATAGGGCTAACGTTTTCAAGCTCACCAGTTGGCGCCACTGGTCGAGTAAGGTCATGTCACAAGTTATTGTTAGGCGCGGGAAAAGTTTATAGTGTTTTATTATAATTATTACGCACACTAGCAAATAAAAAATATTGTTAATTGTGCCTCAGTGTTGTGCAGTTCCATTTTGTTCGGAAGTAGAAGGCGGACATATGCTTCCGAAAGACAAAACTCGTTTTAAAACAGTGGTTGATAGAGATAAATTTACTTCTTCGAAACATTCGTGTGTTTGTAAGAAACGTTTTAATCCTGACGATTATGCGTTACCAAAGGAGTCTACTACAGAAGATCGTGAGTAATAATCATGTACATTCGTTGCTTTTTTCATGCTCAATCTTGTTATAACCTAAATTTAATGACATAAGACACTTTTAATTAGTACAATAATTTCCCTACTGAGCAAGTAAATTACTACTTTTCCCTTCTACCATCATCGTGTTAAATGTTTTCAGCTAATTTTTATAAAAATTACTAAAAACTAGCGTTAAAAACCATAGTAAACATTAATGTTGAGTGACATTGACCTTTCCGTACACTAGCACCTCTCGTGTTGAATTCAAACGCGTTAGCCCTCAGCATTGCTGATACATCAACATTTTTGTCTATGCAATATCCCGTTTCGAGTGTCTATCAGTTACCAGCGGTTGTCACAGGGCGGAATTCTATTCAACATGATTTCTGTTTTAGCTATTAGATTCTGATTGTAAATATTTTATTATATGATTCTTTACACTTTGTAGTTAATTTTATAGGCAGCACTAATAAAAAATAATTAGTATATCTAATTGGTAGCTTACCTAGAGGATTACTAGAAGAAACTAGTCTCCCACTCCCGAATTAGAGGAACAGTTGTCATATTCAAAAACAATTTGTCATTTGGTTAATTTTTAAATTGTTTTATGTTAGGTACTTTCCATTTTATGTGAACTAAATATAGATCAAACTGAGATAAGGTAAGCCACTCACTGAACCTCAGTTAAAATGTTGTAATGGAACGATAAATCAAGTTAACTTATTACTTAGACTGTCAATTGTTGCTGTCATTTCATTTTTTGTCATTTTTCATTCGGAAAATCTACTGTTATTCACACATAGAGCATAATTTACAACTGTCTATTAAAGCGTCCACTATTCAGTTAAATTAGCTCCTCACCGCAAGTGAGTCAAAGCAGTTTTCATTAGGATGCTCGAATGCACACTTATCAGGGAAAGGGGGAAGACAAATTATCATATCAGTTTTCCTCACTTCGTTCTTCTCAAAAGGAACGCGACATAATTGTGAGGGGAACTGAGGTGAGATGAGATCATCTGAGATTTCTTGTAAAAGGAAAGCACTATATATTATAATTTTAAAAATAGGAATTCAGTGTATCCAGTTAGCATATAAGCATCCTTTACAGTCATACGGAAATAGCAGTATTTCTAGCAATTTCATTGGCCGTTTCAAGGCCACGGCATGGCGTGCTCATCAGATATCATTTTTAAAGGGGAATTTGGCACCGTGAAAATAAACTATAATAAAGGGCAAGGAAAATAAACAAACTATAATAAAGGGCAAGGAAAATCTTACTAACGAACTAAAAAATACTTTAAAAAAAAAAAAAATAAGTTTGTGTTTCGAACCCTGGACCTACCGCGGTGCTAGGCGAGTATTTTCTCTATCGTCTAACAAGTTCTTGCTGACAAGTGATTCCAAAAGGATTTAATACACTTAGACATGTCATGTAACTGCGCATGCCCTGCGGCTATCTTAAAACGGCCAATGAAATTGCGATTAATACTCCCATTGTTCAGTCGTACGACTGTAAGGAATGCTTATATGCATCCGGTTATCGTATATTTGAATCTTATGCAGTTTATTTTAGCTGCATTCTGTTCTTTGAATTAGTCGTAAGTACATCTATAATACTTCTTCATAAGTAAAATAAGCTTTTATTTGGATTATTTTTCTATTGTAATTGAAAGAATTAGGTTATTTTATATTTCAGTTGATTTAATTGACAAAGTGTAAAGGTAAAATAATCTGGGCCTAAGCGATGATGAATGTAGAGAATTGAGCAACGGCATATTGTTTTTAGCAGAATTCTTAAGAAAATAAAAGTTGCAATTTGCCATATCGGTAAGAATGTACCAAACCAAACGAAGTTTTCTGTATTTTATACAAATTTAAAGAATTTTATGAGAAGACTCGGTTGACATAATATTAACGAGTTAATTTACAAGTGACTGTGTAAATCCTAATTTTTCAGTAGGTATCTATGTGGTTCTTAAAATTTGTATTTTTAGAGTTGCATGTAAAGCTGGATCAACACATGAAGCGAATGAAAGACTTCTAATCACTTTTGCAAAATTACACTTCAGCGAATCTTGAATCGAAAACTTTAGTGGAAAGTGACTACTATAAATAATATTTATATAATGTATTATAAATATTACTGAGTTAGAAAATTTTATACAAACCCAAATTTTTTTTTTTTTTTTTAAAAATTTTTCAATTATGCATTTTCCAAAACAGATACTTAAATGGCAAACACAATGTCTGCCAAAGAAAATTGTGTTTGTCTTTTAAATATTGATTTTGTTCAAACTGAAAATCTGAATTTAATTTAGAAATATGATTCAAAGTCAAAGAGCCCGCCAATTTTAGTATGCAATAACATGGCGCCTCGAATATTTAAACGTCACAGCAGTTTCCTCCTCTTTCTTAGGAAATAACGATTTTAATCTTCGACCATGCATAAAGTTTTATGGTCGAAGCTAAGGGTACATTTACAACCAATTCAGTACGGGCACAATCTGCCGGTGAATTGTAAATTTGGTTTTAAGCATATCTGGTTGAATGTATTTGTTTACAATAAAATTTTAAGTCGGCACGACCTTGAACTGCACCTCAGGTTTGAATTGGATGCTTGCAAATCGCAAATATTCATTCAATTGCGGCACGAATTTCAAATTGCGCATGCGTTCTACGACACAAATTTACTGTTTTTATTTAAAGTCGGTTTGTGATTTGAAATTGGAAGATTAGATTTTACAAAAGAAAAAGACTTTTAGTATTAGAAAATTTGATGTTTTTAGAAGTTAGTGTTAAATAATTGTAATTATTTAACCAAACTGAATTTGCACAAACGTAATATTAAAAAAATCTCAACAGATGGCAGCTCCTAACTCATTATAAATGACCTAAATTTTATCTCGGCACAATTCACAATCCGTTAGTAAATTGTGCCTGTACGAATAGCGAATTGGTTGTAAATGTACCTTAAAGCGTATGCTTACAGTGACATTTTAGGGCTTTTCGGGTGCAGAGAAGTATTAACCAGTAGTTGAAATTAATTTTGATTTTGAACTCAACCAATGATAATCCAGAGGTTCTAACTACTGGTTAAAACTTTTGTGCACCCGAAAAGTCCTATTGTCTCTGAAGTTGTATCCACAGAACGGATAGTTTTATGTTTATTTTATATGTTCTATGGTAGTCTGTGGCTCTATGTCTTTTTCTGTTCTGAATCTGTGGTTCTATGGTAGAGACAACCCTGTCTCCGTTTTATGGTGGAAGCAAAAGAATATTTACGTTGTTCGTTTTTAAACGTAAATACCCCCTTTCCCCCCCCCCCCCCCCCCCCCCCCTCCCCCTTTTTTCCCCCCCCTCCCCCTTTTCCCTCCCTTTTTTCCCCCCTTTTCCCCCCTCCTTAACCCCCTTTTTTTCCCTTTTTAAATTTTTCCCCTCTTTTCCTTTTTTTCTTCCCCCCCCCCCCTCCCCCCTTTTTTTTTTTTTTTCCCCCCCCCCCCCTCCTTCCCCCCCCCCCCCCCCCCCCCTCCCCCTCCTTTTTTTTTTTTTTTCCCTTTTTTTTTTCCTTTTTTTTTTTTTTTTTTTTTTTTTTCCCCCCTTTTTTTTTCCCCCCTTTTTTTTTTTCTTTTCCCTTCTTTTTCCCTTTTTTTCCCCTCTTTTTTTTTTTTTTTTTTTTTTTTTTTTCCCCCCCCCCCCCCCCCCCCCCCCCCCCCCCCCCCCCCCTTCCCTTCCCCCCCCCCCCCCCCCCCCCCCCCCCCCCCCCCCCCCCCCTTCCTCCCCGTTTTCTTTGGTGGAAGATTCTAAAATAGTTGTTCTGTGATTTTGTTCTACAAAGGAATGGACCAATATTTATAAAATTATAAATAAATTACAGTATTAGGTACCACGGTTTAGAGGAATAACTGTGATATTACTCTGAAAAAGAAAATAAAAAACATACATACGTATTTGACAGTTGAGAATAAAAATTTTTGGGGTTAAGACAGATCTTGTACAAGAGCTCTGGGTTGAGCTTTGTTATTGTTTGTTATTTGATAAATGCAAAGGTAAATCGTGATTTGGTTCTTGAGGTAATTTATTAGACAGTGTTTTTTTTATTAATTATTTTGTACTTTTAAGGGCTTTATTAGACAAAGTGACCAGCTCATCGGAATATTCCAACAACAAAGAATGCATATTTTTAAATATTACATATTGTAGTGTTTCTATTAAATCTTGCATAAAATCTCAGCTTGATCTAAATAAAAATTATTTAATATTTATTTTCTATTTTGTCACAACTAAAATAAAACTTTAAATACAAACCTGCTTTGATCAGTCTGCCACACAACAATGATTTCTATGTACAATTATTTTCAGGATGTATTTTACATCCTCGATAAGTATTTTATAAACTTTGCTCTTTAGTAGACATGCTTATAGTCTCAGATTAATAATATATTATTAGTATTATCAATGTGAACTTATAGTAGTTGTTAACACAACCTAAAATTCATAAATGGCAAGACCATTTATGCACCAAACTCGCATGTGTTCTAAGGGGCAGGTAAACAGAACTGTAGTGACGCTTCATGTTATTTGTGAAAGGAGCACTCAGTTAAAAGCCCTTGAACACAGTGGCACAGTCTGTCAAAGGAAGTAATTATCTTATGCATGCAGATTGCAGCATCTAACGAATTGCTGCTTGTCAACACCAAACACAACAATCATGTACACTAAAGGCGGCACTCATGATGGGATCACTGAACCATCTTGAGGTGTATTTCTTTCAGCTCATCAAAGTGAGTAAACTGATCGCAGGTTAGTTTATGCCGTGATACATGCATATTTTTTACATATGGAAAGACACTTAAATTGTATGTTAATATGAACAGTTTGACTATGGCGTCTTTACCTTCAACTTGAAGATTCATTTCTATTTCTATAGAATATTTAATTTTATATTTAAAAATGTCTCAACATTTTTCATGTATTAAAAATTAAGTTTTAACACAGTACTTGGCCGTTGATCAAAATTTGATGAAAATTAATTTAATCTATGTATGTTCCTTTGTTTAAAATTATGTTAAATTATTAATTTGAAACAAAATTATAATAATTGTAATTTAAAACTAGACATCCTTCATTTAATAACATTTTTTAATATATGTAGGTAACAATTTGAAAAAGTAATTTGGAAAAATATTACATGTTACTATGTCCCAACCTTTGTAGTAAGATTTATGAAAATTGTAGACTATAAGGTCCATAAGTCTTCAAGACCGTATTCATTCTGAGAAAATATGTTAAAGAAACAACTTTATTATTAACGTAGATAGGTTGATCCCATATGAGTAATTATTCATATTCGGTCTTAATAAAGGAATTTTATGAGAATTTTTCTGTTTCCTTTATCATGAACTTTATTATTGTCTACTAAACGGAAATGAGATTAGGAGAAACCAAGATATACGAAATATATGGATATTTTAAAACAATGTTAATTATATACTATATAACGTGCAGTCTCATTTTGATTAAACAATTTAATTGTGAATGATGATAATTAGAAAACAGATATTTGTTGTCCAAATTCATTTTCTATCAGTTTTTCATCCCTTATTTTAGTCTGGAGCAAAATACATTCCAGAACTCCAATCCTCACATCCATGTCAATTATCTCTGCTTTTATTTTTGCAACAGACTTCTTAATATTAACCAACGGAGCTAAAATCAAAAATATATTTAACTAATATTAAGGTTTATAAAAAAAAATGCCTACTTCCATCAGTCATGGAGCTTCCCCTCTCTTCCATCTGTTGTTTGACAGATTCCAATTTGTCGCTAAGCTTATATAATTCCCTGTTTCGCTCCGCAACTCCGCTGCTAATGTTTTTGTAATTATCTTTTACTTTCGAGAGTTGATCTTGTAAATTCCTATAATCCTCCAATGTATTTTCTAGTTCCCTGTTAAAATATTTTTCTCTATTCCCAACTTTCTCGAGAGTTATACTGATTTCTTTATGCAATTTTTCCAACTGAGTTTTAGTAGTTCCCAGACAATCCTCAATATTACCCTTATGTAATTTCATTTGTTCTAAATGAGACCGCCAGTCCCTACTGTCATTTTTTATTGTAACTTTTAGCTGTGGCAGTACCCGTTCAACTTCTAGTTTCCAAGATTCCTCGTCTATGTCAGATTTTAGTTCGGTAGGTTGTATTTCTCGTTTAGCAGGCTTTAAATCATCTAATCGAAAAATATTTTCCTCATCAGAGTCATCAGAATAAGCAGCTATCATCTCTTCTTCAACTCTATCCAAATTTATCTCAGATTCATCATCTAATATTTCAGCTTCCTCCTCTTTTTCTTCAGGGGGTTTTGGTCTGAAAGTAAATTTCAATATAATTTTTCAAAAATTAAATATAAGTACATACTTTTTTAAAATAATATTATTTTTTTTAATAGCGTTGATAGCCAAATTCTCTAATATATGAACCACATGTTCACCTACACCCTGCTTTAATTTGTTTGGTGGAAAGTCTACACTCATACCCTAGAAAACCAACCAGATCAGTATGGAATACACATTTTTATTTATAACTGACATTTTCTTTTGCTGCATCTAAAATTTTTGAGATAGTGTCATTTGGGTCATCGAATTCCTGAGGTTGTTCAAAATTTTTGCCACATTTTCTTATCAACCATGCTGCTAGTAGCGTAAATAGATAAAATTGCTCCCCTGGATTTTTAACTACTACAAAATAGTACCTAGAATAGCAGTATTACTACAACTATAAAAAAATATATAAAATAATTTCTACTTGTGTATTGGTTTTATTTTAAGGCCACTTAAAAAAATCAGACTCGTATTTCAGTAGTTTCAGTTTATCTAATAAATCTTCCATACGAGCAAAGGCTTCATAGGAAAATTCCTGTTCTTTTTCTGAAATTATTTTAGGTTCTTCTCGCATCATTGTTCTTTTGTTGTGATTGTTTTTATTTTCACAACTATTGATTGACTGACGGATTTTAAAATTAAAATCAATATTATTATCAGCCCAACTTACAGAGGTTTTGTGAATGAATACGAGATGGCAGTAGTTAGAAAGAGAATGTGAAACTAAAAAGCGATTTTTAGTTAGCAAACAGACTGCCAGTATGTTCAACAATGGACCGACAAGTCATGACATAATCTGGCAACAGTTTTCAAACAAAAACCATATAAAATTGTATACATATAGTTGTCACACTGTAATTTAAGTACAGTAAATTTTAAACAAATGTAGCACTGATGAAGAGGTCATTGGTCTACAAGGTTCTTTAATAAGCTAAACCCTTACGATATTGACCTTCCCCTCGTTTGCGATAGGAACAAGACAAGCAATATTGATTTCGAGTTTAAATTCTTAGTTGTGACGACTGAATTCACTTAGAAAAATTATATTTAAAACATTGCATTCCATAAAACGCATGAAACTATTTTCAACTCTTCTCCCCCCTTTTGTGACAGGCCATAGTGTTTCGTAAAGCCCTCCTTGGACATAACGTAACAGGCCAGATATCGTCCCCACCCCTAAAAAATGTGGTAAGAGCAATGTTATTCAGTTTTTTTATTAATTTAAAAGTATAAGTATTTATTTATAAGATTACAAATATTTGCAAATATCACAAATTAGCAAAAGCATAAGTCCCGTGACATGAGATCGACCCCTCTCCTCCAAGTGACATTTTGTATATGCTTTGAACGACTCGTAACAACGTCACGCGTTTTATGCATCCTTGAACTTCAGAGTACTGCATGTGGAGTGTCCACAACTTTAAGTAAGAATTGACCATAGAAAAACTAAGACTCTATAGAATATAGACAAAGCAGCTGATTAATTAGATACATTGACACTACTGCACTGACTATCCGAACGTATGAGTTTTGTACACCTATGACGTATGTCTCTTTTCTGAGTGATCAGTCTGGAACAAATTTCACGGATAACCGTCAACCTTCTGTAAACGCCATTAATATCTAATAGATATATATTGTAAACGCAGTAAACATGTACAATTAGATATATATTATTATGGGAAACGCTTCCACCGGTTTTTAACCAAAGGGTAAACGCATTGCTCGTTGAAATTTGCTTGATGGTATTTATCGATCGAGATACTCACGCATGTTGCTCCCAAAAATGCCTGGAGGTGGCTCCAGTTACCACTTATCCATCATATTGTTCAAGGCAAAATAAGATAAACAATAATGGCATTTTCAATGTTGCGGAGTTGTCAAAGTGTTGTAAAGTTACGCGAGAAATAATACAACAATGTAAATTTAAAATATTTGTTTATTATGACGCGTTGTGCCAAAGCATGTGCAGTAATTTTGTTGGTTTTCTTTAGTGGTACATTTGTAGGACGTTTGTTCTTTCATTTTTGGGAGGAGCTCTCAGTTTCGGCGCCAGATGAAATTGAAAATTGGTTGAAACAAAATCAGTTAGAGCAATATAAACAATTGTTCAAAGAAAAAGGTAAGTTGATTTTACGGGTGCAGATAATAATTACTAAGGTACAATTTTATTGGATGTGATTTGATTTGGTCTTTTCCAAAAAAGTAAATAATCATAAGAGGGTTATTATTTTATTAAATATAGGTATACTAGGTATTCATTAAACAAATATCGTTGTATTATGTAGCTATGAGTTGAATTATATAAATTGCAGATATACACCGCCTATCCTGTACAAATGTTCTCGCCATTCTTTGTGCCTTTTATTCTTTCTTTGTGTACCTAAAATCCTAAAATATTCATGCAAACCAATAGAAACAACTGTCTCGTGTCTCGCGTGTTGAACGCTTTATTATAAAGGTGAAACTTTTTTGTAAGACAATAAAAATAAGGAATTTTATTAAACCTTGTATTTGTAAGAAATGTTCATCTAGTTCAGATTTATTTTTGAACAAACAATATGTTATATTTTAGGTGTGTATTCAATAATCATTTACCTACATAATATGTAGGTGGCTTGCCCAGGTAGGGACTTTGTAGTGACAAGCCCCTCCTCCCGTCCTGTCTATATTGCCGCCCAAGTACCCTAAGTAAAATATTTCATGAAAATTCGATTAATAATTAAGTATAGAAAATAAATCATTTCTTTCTTGGATATTTAGTAACCTGCTGTATATTAATATTACAACTTGGGAATAGATCAATTAAAACAGAAAAAACTAATAAAAGAAAAGAAAAACTACCTACTTGTTTAATTTAGTCGACATTTTGCTAGGTATATTTATTAGCATCCTCAGGATTAATAAAATTGTGTTTTCCTTGTTCATAATTAGTAATAAGTTAAATAAACAAAAAATGGTAGAAGTCGCATGTTGAAGTAGCATTGTGTCGTTCCTGGGAATTTAAATTTTGGGGAATATTCCGGCTTTATACTTTACCGGTGTAGAGATGCTCAAACAAGTAATTGAAATAACGAAAATCTCCAAGGCTTAATCACCTCTGATGATCTTAGGAGTTTACGACAGACAACATTGTCTATATATCAGAAAAACATTACTGTTGTTTGTTGTTGTCACGTCTTACATATGACATGCGTGTCTTGACAGGCTGATAAGCTGATTTATGAAACCGGATTGAATATTTCCTCGAGAATTTATAAGTACCTCGGGAATTTTCCCGGAATATATCTGCCGGGGATTATTTCCCATGGCACATTGCTAAATACAGCATAAAACATATAGATAGTCTTTAACGTTTCAACAATACACAGCAAATTTACTCTGCATCGTTGAAATGGATACAAAAAATAGTCGAGGATGTAATTCATCACAGCACGTTTTAAAGATGTTTCTTTTAGGTCTACTTTTGGTTTGAACGCCTAAAGACTTATAAAAACATGGATGCCGTCTTAAAGATGTTCCATTATAACATCTTTAAAATATCTTTTAAACACCCTCACAGGACTTTTTTAATAAAACATATATATATCAAAAAAGTATTTACCATCAACATTCATTTATCCTAAACCGAGTCCCAAACTAACCAAAAAAAGAACTTTATACATGTTTCTAGGTACCTAGTATGTTTTTATAATTCCCAAAAAATAGCGAGGAATTATTTGAATTTTATTATTGCGTCAAATGTCACTTGTCATTTTTATTACAGAACAAATTAAATGTGAGTGCATTGTACTTCCGGATGTGTTTTTGCAAATTTTCTTTATTTGTGATGCAATATTGTGCGAAATGTTAAGCAGTAATCATGTTAAGGTGTTTCAAGGAACGGGCGGTGGTGGCCCTACCCCGCCTCCCAGATGAGCACGGTTGCTTAAACAGAGACGGTAACACGGCGAATCCCGAGAAATCGGTCAGATAACAACCGTTAAAGCTTATTTGATATAAGATTAAAATAGCATACATTTTAAAATGCACTGTAAGAGGGATATCATTAAAATGCATATGGTAGATATCTATAATATGTCGTAGAAGGACGTCGTAAAGACGTTACCTTTTGTATCGTCAGAGTTCTATGAGACGTCTTATTGATATCTTTCAGGCGTCAAAGAGCAAAATCAGATGTCCTTTGGTCGCCTTTAAGATGTCTGGGCTGTTTGGATACCAAACTCGGTACCGAATGTGTAAGCAAAGCATTTGGCAGAAGTTACCGGCTTAGAATATTGTTTATACTTTTGAGGTCAAATTTTTATTAATATTTTGGAATGATATTGTCACAAAAATATGTTCACTATTAAACTATTTACAAAAATCAAAAATTCATGTAAATACCGCCGTTGTTTATTGTATTTTGATTGTTTCAATGTAAAAAAAATAACAAATTCAAAATCATGTTTTATTTGGATACGCTCCACCAAGAATATTGTGTCGCCTCCGCCCCGAAAGGCTAGGGACGCCACTGCTATTTCGTAAACACGACATGATTTATAGAAATCTGTTACACCAGATAAGTTCTTGATTATTTCTTTCGCCAAAAAAACGATATATAGCTATATGAGTTGACCAACGCATTTGTAGCTGTAATTTAAACTTCAATAAACAGGCCTTGAAACGTACTTTTAAAATAATGACAAAAAAAAAATTATTTCCTAGCACCATTATCCCAAAATTTGGAGCATTATCTTCAAGTGTGTTGTCATTTTCTGCTATTTCACCGTTGTTGGCAACATTGGAATGTTTCCAAATAAACTTTTTTCTGTTTCTTTATTGTGTTTTGTATTTATAATATAAAAATTTTAATATGGATTAATAAAAAAATATATCTTTAAAAGTGTAGTACCTATGTACAGTTCATTAGTTCATTTCAAACTTATTTGCAACATAAAAAACGTCGGCTTCATTGATCCCTTTACTGCAGTCAAAGAAGCCGACGTTTTTTATGTTGGAAATAGGTTTGAAATAAACTGTATGTGTTTCTTTCTTGGTTTCTTTTTTTTGCCATTTGGGGCGGAATGGGTACATTCTTGGGGGCGCAAATCGCAAAGAAAGTGTTAAAACATGATATTAAATTTTTTATTTATTACAAATTTTCTGTGTTTTATTGAAACGTTGAAGACCATTTATATGTTTTATGTTGTATTTACGTCAACCTGTGTCTTGTACCAGTTTTTGTTATTTAATTTATTGCTGATTATCTCGCTGATTATGTACAAAAATCCCAATTTAATTATCCTGAGGATGCTAATAAATATAACGAAACATCAACTAAATTAAACACGCAGTTTTTCTGTTTTAATTGACCTATTCCTATCAAGTTGTAATATTAATATAGCAAGTCACTAACCATTCAAGAGAGAAACGATTTATTTTCTGATTATTATTATTCTTCAAATTTTTACAAAGTGTTTAGGTTGTTGTGCTTGGGCGGCAATATAGACAGGAGCGGGGTCGAGCCCCCCTAGGCACTACCTAGGCACGCCACTATCGTTTATAAATTTATGAAAAACATTCATTTTAATGGACTAGGCGACAGTTTTTGGTACCTGTGTTTTTAAATTGTCGTCATTATTACCGAGATTATTACATAATATAAACTTATTGTACATAAGTCATTGTCAAGAGTCATATATGGCTTTTATTTGTAAACTGTTCTATCAAATTGTTTCGGGTTCATTGACAACGAAATCTCTATATCTACGCACAATACAGTATTTATTTACTTATGAGAAAAATGTGTGCTGCCAGTATTTTTTTACAAATTGTCTAAAAGTTACCTCGATGAGCAAACCATTTTTGCAACTTTTTTTTCTTAAATTTTGCTTGCTTCTTCATTTTGTTATTGAGAATCATATCTTAAAGTATGATTTGAGTCCCGTACTCCAAAGACTATAATCTTTCTGTAATATTAAGATGTGGTGTAACCAAATTTCACCAATCACCAGACATCAGCTATTTTTGAGATTGATTAATCTCACTGACGATAATCTGTGCCTTATTAAAAATATATATCTACACCGTAGATTCTTATCGAGATTCTTATTTAGCGTCTAAGGAATATTGTCAGTTAACTGACTGATACTATTTAAAAAAATATAAATAAATGTTTATTGTTACTCATTAAGCATTTAGAGTACTTACCTTAGTATCTAAGCTATGCCTCAAGTATCTATCTAATAGATACATTTTTTTAAATACAGGATTTTTCAGAAAATTGGGACACCGTTTAGCTGTAGGTTTTTCACGTCAAACAAATCGATTCAACGTAAAAAGTAGGGGCCTAACTTTTTTCGTTTTCAAGGTACAGTGTGTTAGAGTCAAAAATTTTTATTAATTTTTTTATCTCTATTTTAGAAACTATGATACCTACGTATCGATTTCAAATTTGGTAAAGGTATTGTGGCGTACTTGCACATTTGCTAACATTATTTATACTTCCTAGCATTGTTAATATTACCAATTAATTAATCAGTGACAAATATTGACAGTTATGTTAATTATTTTATCTGAAAATTTGATAATTTTCGAGAAGAGAAAGCATACTTGCACACTTGTTAGCATTGTTGATACTTCCTAGCATTGTTAATATTACCAACTAATCACTGTCAAACGTTGACAGTTATGTTATTATTTTGTTCCTGTTTATGGTAGCCAGGAAAATGTATGTTTAAAAATATTAATTAGTAGTTATTAAAATATCATTAATAATTAGCATTTCCCTGGCTACCATAAACATAGGAATAAAATAATTAACATAACTGTCAACGTTGTTGGAAAATAATAATTAGCATTTCCCTGGCTGCCATAAACATAGGAATAAAATAATGAACATAACTATCAACGTTTGACAGTGATTAGTTGGTAATATTAACAATGCTAGAAAGTGTCAATAATACTAGCAAGTATGTAAGTACGCCACAGGCATGTTTTTGAGATC
>JANEYF010004211.1:0-10370 GCA_029963845.1 Rhamnusium bicolor
GATTCGATCCTGGCATAAACTTAATATTAAACCTAATATTAATCAAGTGTCTATGAGTGCACTGTGTAAAATGGGGTAGAATATGTTACTCTGATGCTTGTAGACTTGATTAAAGCTATACACTATAGTCTGATTTGATTCACTTATTTTTTATAAGTAAAAGTCTCTGGCGATGCTTACACAAAATATTAAAATTTATCAAAATTTGACTAAGTCGCTTAAAAGCGTCGAGCCTGTGTGGCGTGGTATGTCTTTACACTATATTTAAGTCAGGCTGGCTAGGTCCAAGCAAGTCGCGCAGCGACCCGACTTGGTGTGAAAATTAGAAAGTGCACTAAAAATGTCTCTGCTTCCGTCGCGGAGCGGCGGAGCTTAATGTCTTTGGCTCGAGCTGTAAAAGTTCTAAAGAGCACTGAAAATCAAGTTAGGCTGGAAGAGAGCAAGCAGGTCGCACAGCGACCCGACTTGGCTTGAGTCTTGGAAAGTACACTAAAAATTGTGAGCAGCAGCCGTCGCGTTGCGGCGGAGCTTAATGTCTTTGTTATAGCTACAGGAGTTATAAAGTATGCTAGAAACTAAGTTAGGTTGATGGAGAGCAAGCAAGTCGCGCAGCGACCCGACTTGTCTTGTGTTTTGGAAAGTCCACTAAAAAGTGCTCAGCGTCCGTCATGATGCGGCGGAGCTCAATGTCTTCGGCAAAGTCTTTACCATTACAAAGCAATACACACTATAAACGTGCGCTCACCTGGTTGTCCTGGGTCCGGCGTCGGCCTCGAGTCGCAAGGCGCGGCTGCACTAGGGAAGCGAGCGGCACAGGAGCTGAAGGAAACACCACGTTCACTTTGAACAGTATATTGCACACACAGTAAACTTGATACACAAAGTTGATACAGAGACAGCAGAAGCCGGTGTCCAGCGTGCTTGCAGTAATTATTAAAAGATTTGTAGAAGAGAATGTATGAAAGGCTTGAGAGTAAATAAGCTTTCTTGTTTACACAGTCTAAAACGTATTCATACGTTTTGAGACTCAAAAAGGCACAGAAAAGCATAAACACGAAAAAAAAGTCAAACGTGACCCTCTCGTTTCAGATAAGAAAAGCACAAGAAGCGTGTGTAGGATTTCGATTTGTATTTATAGTAATGCAAGTGGGCGACTATGCCTCTTTCCGGCGCTCTGGCCAATCAGAGGCGAGCCCATTTCATATAGTCCGGAGACAAAGTTTAGGTTTTGTATAAACGAATCTAGCGGTTAATGTGGCGCTGTGGAAACAATGATTGTTGCCTGAAATTATTATTTTTATTATGTCTGAAACTATTTTACTTTAATATTAATTGTTATTTGTTTAATTAACTTTTACTATTTTATGATGGCTTTGGCTACTGGTAAATATTTGGATCTGTCGAATGCCAGCGTTGAAAATTTTATGTGGTTTTTCTGAAAGCAGTAAAATCGTTCGGATTAGTTTGTACTTATTCTTTGTGAATGTCTTTATGAGTTTTAGCTATTTTAATGTTTGTAAGTACACCGCAACGCCTACCGTCGTGCTTTTGCCGCGGAGCGGTTTTTTGATGAAAATTAATTTTATTATTTTTCGTTTTAAAAATCGGAGAATCGTGATAAAAATGTATGGTTTGAAGTTTTGAATACGGTTTTTTATTCTTTATCTAATTTGCTAAAAAAACGTGGTGTGACATATGATATTTTGAATCCGTGTAATTTCGGTCTTCTTTTAATGTTTTTAATGGCTGAGGGTTTTCTATGTGATCTGGGTAATTTTTTTTGTAACTGATTTTTTGAAAAAATTAAAAATTTTGTAGCATTTTGGTTCTACAGCACAGGGAAAAAAGCAAAAGATTAAACGACAATAATGTCTCTGAGTTTTCAAATATTACTGCAGGGGTTCCTTAAGAATGCATTATTGTCCCTATTCTATTTATTTTGTATACGACTGATCTATTTAAATCATAAAAACAGTAATCAAGCTTATACTGACGACTCTTAAAAAATGTTTTCTTAACCGCCTCTCAAGTCACCGAAATAACTTCCAGAAAATCCTAAGATTTTGTGTTGAGTGAAGAGAGACGAAGCCCTATAGTTTATCGTGGAGTCCAAACCACTCTAGGGCATTGACAGTTCCCTCCTCCATCTTAATCCGAAATTTAAATCAAAATCTAAAGTAGATACAAAAATAACATTCATGTTAAAATCAATAATTTTGCTCTTCCTTTTACTATTTGTAAAAAAAATTTCGGTTTAGTTTTAGAAGACGATTTAAGAAAAATCATATAAATAATTTGCTAAGACGGTCTTTTGTAGTTATGAAACATCTCTATGCGAATAGATTTATATTAAACGTAGATTTAAAAAAAATCCCTATCTGAATCATTTGTCTTTTCAGTTTTCAATTATTGTGATTTTATAATAATAATATGGTCCTTGTTTAGATACTATTTACAAAAATAGGATTCAAATAGTACAAAACAGTTGTGTTCGTTTTATTTTCGACTTTCGTAAATATGACCATACCGTATACTTGTGTGTCAACGTAAGAATCGCCCAAGGCTAAACTTCGTACACAGATAATACATTATTTTGTCCTTAATAATGAGTTTAATGAATTAAAATAAAGTCGATATATTATTTCCTTTTTTTTTTTTTCGGTTTACCGAATCTGAACAGTCCTCCCGAGACATCCGATCCTCACGGGAGAAGCGCCAGCAAATTATCTACAGCCACTCCCCACATCCCGCAGGGTAGATTATCGAGGCGATTTATTTAATAATTTATTTATTTATTTATTTATTTATTTTCGGTTGCCCGACGCAGGACAGTTCTCCCGTGGCCTTCAAACCTCACGGGTAGAACTTCAGCAAATTACCTATGGCCACTGCCCACGTACCGCAGAAGTAACTGCCTTCTGGATTTGACATGCCAGCTACTTAGTTGATTTTGGCGGCCGGTATGTTCTTCAATTCCGAAAACAACGTAGGCTTTATGCCTCCAAGTACACCGATTATTAGGACGACCGAGTTGCCTGGGTACAGCACTTGAAGCTCGTACCGGAGATCGCGATATTTGGTTCGCTTTTTCTCCTCCTTTAAGGTGACCTTTTTCTCGGAAATGGCCGAAAATTCCATGACATAGATAATCTTGGTTTGATGGTCAAGGAGGACTATGCCAGACTTATTGGCTTAGATTCGCCTGACAGCTGGGAACGAATAGTTCCAATAAATGCGACGTTTCTCGTTCTCAGCAACTGACTCAATATCTTCGGGAACGTAAGGCAGCACTAATGTCTGCTCTATCCTATACGAGTGCCTTAGTTGGAAATATAGCACTCGTACACCGCGTTATGTAGGTGGATGTGTGCCGAAATCACATATATGGGGAACGCAGAGAGTAAGTACATGAGCGACTCCAGCGCATGACGACAGGTCCTGCAGTTAATATCAGTAACTTCCAATTATTATTATTATTTTTTTCAGTTTCCGGAAACTGAACAGAACTCTTGTAGCCTCGGAATCTCACGGAAGGAGCGCTAGCAGATTATCTACAGCTACTCCCCACATACCGCAGGATCAGTGGCTATAGATTTCAGAATCATGTACCCTAAGCAGACTGATAGAATTCAGTATGACCACTTTCTGCATTTGTCCTGCCAGCCACTCAGATGATTTTTGGCAGGCCAGTATGGTATTTAGTTCCTAGAGCAACGTAGGCTTTACCCCTTCGAGTGCACCGATTATTAGGACAACCATTTTACCGAGTAGCTTGGGTACATTTGGAACTCGTACCGTAGATCACGATATTTAGTCCGCTTCTCCTCCTCCTTCAAGGTGATATATTTCTCCGCAGGTGCAGAGAACTTGATGACATACATACATAATTGAGTTGATGGTCGAGGAGGACTATGTCAGGCTTATTGGCTTGGATTAGCCTGACAGTAGGAAACAAGTAGTTCCAGTAAATCAGGCATTTCTCGTTGTCGAAAACGGACACAATAGAAGAGGAGAGGAGTCAAGAAATCATCTTGAAAAACTCCTCTCTTGAATGCCACATGATCTCTTGTGACTCGCTTCACCATAGCATGCACCAGATGTTATGGTAAAGCGAGTGCTCCAGAGCTGTAGCAGCTGTTCAATACATCTCACTATGGGTGCTGGTACCGTAAGGCATTCGATCAAATGTAGCAGTAGCTCGTGCCCCTCGTCCATTTGTTGAAAACTCGCGCCAGACGGCGGTGAATGGAAGGAAATTTCTTCTGTCACCAGTTGCTTATGCCGTCTGGGCCTGGGGCAGTGAAGTTCTTAGTACCAACAAGAGCTTGTTGCACTTCCTCCGTACTGATTGCGGAACACATTTCTACTGGCTCTTCAAGATGTCTACGGCAGAAGGCCTCGAAGTGTGTGATTGCTGGAATGTTGCTATTAATAGACGCGTCGCTTCGTATATTCCCTTCCAGTAGGTTTCGACATCTGCTACAATTTCTCGGATTATCGACAACACACTATGGTACTTGAAACAGGCGGGAAGGATTCGTACGGAACAATGTGTTTTATTCTATACTCCTCACCTGCCTTTTCAACGTTTTCTTCACAGCCATGAGCGTTCGAGCCCTATCTAAACAGTGCTGCTTGATGGTAAGCATCACTGCCAGATTTAGAGTGTGGTGTTGTCGTCTTACTCCGGCTCTTATACGTCGGATTTTAAGAGAAAAACACTACAATTTTTTTGTATCTTGCTCTCGATCTTTTTTAAATGTCCCTTGATTTTCTCGACACCACTTGAAGTGTTTTACTTCTGGCTGGGGATGAAATGCTTCGCGGCGTTATAAGCGGCACAGTTAATCTGCCAGATGCCTGAATTTTCTGGTAGTTCTTCATTGATGAGCCAGTCTTGTGGCCTTAGGGTAGCTCTGGTAATAAGGCTTACCCTCGTCCTTAGCTCTACATCGGTGTACACTACGAGATTTTCCCCATCAGATTTTAATTGCCGCTGTGGTAATGCGGCTAGTGCTACTTATTTTCTTCTCGTAAACTCCTACGCTGGAGAGTCCTCCCATGGCTCCGATACACATGGGAGTCACACGAACATATTTACCACCCATCCCGGCATCCCGCAGTGTTAGTGATTGTAGATTCCAGAATCATGTGTTCTAAGCAGACGGAGAGAACCCAGTATGACCGCCTTCTGCATTTGACCTGCCAGCCACTCGGCTGATTTCTGAGAGACCGGCATGATTTTCAATTCCGAGAGCAACGTAGGCTTTATCCCCTCGAGTACACCGATTATTAGGACGAACATTTTTACCGAGTAGCATGGGTACAGCACTTAGAGCTCGTACCGGAGATCGCGATATTTGGTCCGTTTCTCCTCCTCCTTCAAGGTAATGTTTTTCTCTGTAAGTGCCGAGAACTCGGTACACGTCACCTTGAGTTGATGGTCGAAAAGGACTATGTTAGGCTTGTTGGCTTTGATTAGTCTAATCGTCAGGAAACGAGTAGATCCAGTAAATCTGGCATTCTCTTTCTCGACAACGGACGTGGACATCTGGCCTACCCCGTACGAGTCCCTTAGATGGTAGTATAGCACTCGTAACTCCGCATTATATCGGTGGATGTAGGAAGAAATCGTGTATATGGGGCATGCAGAAAGTATGTACATGAGCGATTTCGGCGCCCGATTCCTGTAGTTGATATCAGGAGCCTCTACACACCACACGTGGCTACGGTAGACTAGGGTGTTGGTAACACCATCCTGACACGCCATAATGATTAAAATATTTGCAAACTTTTTTTTCAGAAGGAAATGTATCACCCGTTTTTTTTTTGTTTTCGAAAATTTAGATTTTTTGTAAAGTTGTGATATTTTAAAATGTAATTTCTTCATTGTGTAAATTTCAAATTGTCATAACTTTGCAAAAAAACTAAATGCTCCAAAACCAAGAAAAAACAGGGTGATAAATTTTCCTTCTGATTACGAAAGAAAATAGTTTGCATATTTTACTAATGGTCTAGAAGTAATCTGGGGGTAACAACGTATTCTTGTAACTTTTTTCATCACTTTTTTTTTCAATTCTTTTTCTGCAAAACTTCGTCAATCAGTACTTACTGTCGTGTCTTAAAATATTGCTTGTGTACAATGTTCCAATATTGAGATATTGTATAACTTAAATCCACCAGCAGTCACTTGCCTAGCACTTTCATCGACTTAAAAATATGCCTTTAATTTATCCACTCGTTCATCATTAGAATAATTATTCGCCGTTGTTATCACTACTTTTCATCAAACGTACAAATTATAAATAACAAATAACGGTAACACAGTAACTAAAACTTTGATTCACAAATTTAATCACAAAAAACTATAAATAACGGTATAAAACACACTTTTATAAATAACAGTGCGGACAGATACTCGCGCACACTCGCGAAATCAATAATACTAAGTTTTACATATGTAAATTCGTGGTTAGATGTCTGAAGATCATTGGTTATCCCCCTGTTAAACCATGGAATGATCGTATATTTGCGCATGTGCTATTATTGTATTTAAATGCTGCATTGTTTTTAGTAAAGGCGATATTAACCCAAAAATCTTCTAATCTTTTACAAGTGTAACTTTTTTATATGCGTTAGGATTTCGCCAGCTAAAAAAATAGTTGCTATTTACCTGCAATGTTTTTAAATAAAAATAAAATGATTTTAATAGTACTATAAATTTCGTTTTAAACAAAATTTTAATTTCAACTGAAAATAATAGATTTATTGGCATTACAATAACCTACTGTAACAGAACAAAAAGAATTATATTCTTAGTTATTCGTGATAGAAATTACCCAAGCCAGTGGGCATGTGTCGTCAAATAAATTTAGCAAGCATAGGAGAAACGATTTCTACAGGAGCTGTTGTGATTCTTTTTCCAAATAAATTTCAAATATTGTTAATAAAACCTCTAATCTATGATTTTAACTAAATTAATCTTTTCCTTCTAATAAAAATAGCGCAAAAGCACTTTGAGATATTGTGACGCCTTCTTGGCGTTTTCGACGGCAGCTCTTCGCCTGGGAGCACTAGGCCGGGGTAAGGAGCCTTTATTGTGTCTAGAAGGTTGAAGGTTAGGCGCCACTTAGTTTTATCAAAAAACTAAGAAAAAGTTTAGCAAAAGAATAAAATAAGAATTTACTGAGACATAGTTGTATAATGATTTAGGTAACAGTTAACTCCAAACAATAAAAAATAGATATTAACATTCGAGGTATTTTCCGTTATTTTGACCCCACCGGTAGTACTACCCGCGGTTTACACTTTCTATCTTATTTATTTATCATGTAGAGATTACGGTATGGTTAAATTGTGAACAAGAATAATTGAAATAAGAGTACTAGAACAAAAATACTAGACCAACAATCTTCCTGCGATGTTCCCTCCGGTTTCATGAGGTAATTGAATTTAAATTTTGTCCTATCCTGGAGTAATTATATTTATAAAAATTGGGTGGCTCTGACCTGTTTAATTTGGGGTAACTTAATGTCCTGCGGGCACACCATTCATCGATCTATTCCCAAACCATCCAGAAGGGTATATTCTCGATGGACAATAATTGATATTGCCCTAGACCAGTCAGCAGTGGATCACCACAATGCAGCTATGGGTATATAGAGTCGATAACAGAATAAAAAAAAAGAAAGAAAGAAAGGCCGACAGATCTAAAAATAGTTATCAGATTTAAATAAATAAAAACTAAAACATCTCATCGCCTACCTTCTATTAAGAATAGCCTTTTCACAAAACTATCAATTAATAATTTATAAACGAGCAACAAAACAATTTTTAATCTCACTGTGGCGACGGGTTCATATATCTACTTTTTTGTCTAATCGAATCCATGTTCGATATTAATTTATAATGAAAAACTGTTTTAAATGGCATTTCTTAATTCGCGCAGATGACGTAGATCGGAACGTGCTCGCAGGAATTATCCTGATATTCGACATAATTAGACAACCAAATATACAGGCCTAAGTGTAGTACTTCGCTTTATTAACTAACCATGTCCGTTATTCATTGTTTATAGGGTGAAGTCCGAAAATACCGTTATACAATCAACACAATTAACAATCACGGGACGGTCGCTATGATTCTGTTCCAAAAAAATTTCAGATATTGGTAAGAGCTGAAATGTATGATTTTAACTATTATTAATTTTCTTATGGACACGCCTATTAGCTGGTAGTACTACGAAAGAGTCCAGGAAAAAGCGACATTTCATTAGTAAACAAAAAATTGGAAAGTTCGATTTTACTTTTATGTCGCATACATGAAAAGTTCGGTGTTATTGTTTATGCTCAATTTGGAATTAAAAACAAATATGTTGGTGCAAGAAAAGGTCAAAATTATGCATGACGTTAAAAAGTAATTTAAAATGAAAATGGAGCAATTAATAAATATTTAATTATTTAATTAAGAATTATTATAAATTTGGAAATGAATAACTACTCTCTCGTGATACATTCTATTACAAATTGCCCAAATGTTAAAATAAAACCTAATGCAGTCAATCTGACAACGCCGTTTTAAACCAATGAACACCCAAGATTCCGATTTCTTGATTCGATACAGATTCATTGTTCTGTCCTTGTTTCTTTCTTATCGAACTATATCTTTTATCTCTCTTACTACAACAAATTGCTATCGCAAAGGACTTTTTCGTTTATAGTTCTTGGTTCAGAAGAGGTAGATGTGGATATCGGCGATTTTTTGCACACACGTCATCAATGTGTGACATGATCAATGACAACAGCACTCTTAAAATGATTATCATAATATCGGCTAAGGTTAGAAAAGAACAATGATGTGATTAATGTATTGTCCTGTTGATATTAATTTAGACGTATGTTGTCAGCTGTAAAAGTAAATAGAAAAAAAGGAGGCATCAACATTTGTTCTGCACTTAAAAATTCGGATACGTATTTGACTAGCATCGTTGTCGACATTCGGTAAATCGAGGATAACTTTGGCTTCGGTTTAAGTGCGTTGTTCTCTTTGTGCCTTTATTTCAGTTTTACGATATTTTAACAGTGCTTAAAAGTACTTTTTGTTATCATAATAGTTGTCAAAGTTTGGATTTTGTTTACAAATAAAGTTGGGTGCGTAATTGTTTTTATTTAATGAATGAACCGTGTTACTGATTTGAACTCGTTTTTTCATATTAATTCATAGAATATGCTTGCTCAAATGTGTGATAAGAATCGCTTGCCATCTGTGAAATGTGAAATATGATTCGTGAATTGGTCACTGATGTACGTGGAAGATAGTTTAGAGCAATTCGCCCATTGATCTATCAGGTCAATGAAGTATCCAAACATAGTTCAATGACTGTTACGAAACGATTTATTTATTAATAAATTACAGGATTACTATAAATTATTTTAATCGCGTTGTTGTTAAAAAATTAAATTGTCAGCAGCATTTTATAAGTTTACTGTTTATCGAAAAATTTGGTTTTAGTTGTATATCCCACTTAAAACAAATGATAATGGTTGCAAAGAAAAGGCAAAATTGTACATTTTTTTCCATTAAAAGGTTCTAATATGTATGAAAATTATTTCAAATGGAGAGCAATTTAAGTAGGTAATTATTTCATATAAAATTATTACAAGTTCGTGAACGAACTTACTGCTAGGTAATACATCATTTTAGATAAGACAGCAGTTACAAAACAGTCGATAACTAAATTATACGTGGGGATTTAAAAAAATTGTGTCAGTGAGTCTCTACAGATGTCAGAAATCGGTGGTTTAAATAACTACACACTAAAGGCTCATGAAATGAATTAAAATGAATACACTTTTTAGTCGAGTAACCATAACATTTTTTTCGTATGTTTTAATTATTTCAAAATAAAAAACCAATACCTTTGAGTTTGTGTGTTTATTATCTGTAAGCAAATACATTTTAGGAGAAAGATAATTGTTTGAAATTTTTATTTTTAGTATTGGCCTACACTGTAAAACATAAGGAATTTTATTTTCTTATCTAACGAGTGCAGAAAAATTATTTTTTTTTAAATGTGTTAGAAATTTCTGTTCTAAAGATGTAACAATTTGTTGTAATATTTCGTATTCATTCAACAAATCTAACAATGTGTTGAGATGTTATTAGAAGTGCATTCTGTGTTAATAATAAATTCACCATTACATGTTTTAACCGTATTTTTTCATACATACGAATAAATAAAAAAAATATTATGGAAGAGAAATATGCAATTTTTTCTTATTATCACATAATAAGTTTACTCTAAATATGTTCTGTTGGTAATGTGATAAAATCTTATGGTAATATTTCACATTCATTCAAAAAATCTAACG